>SPJY01002156.1:1647937-1760067 GCA_005191435.1 Raddia distichophylla | reverse complement strand
CCCCCCCCCACTAAAACTATTCTAACTAGGAAAGATTCTTTCACTAGCTGACGCAAGATAAGCACCGGTTTTGCGATTGAGCCTAAAGAAAATATTTGTTATTTCCCTAGTCTAAGGACTTTAATTCTATGAGTCTACAAAATAAGCTTTTACAGTACAACCTCGAGTAATGTTATGGGACGGGCCTAGTTGTTTGTCCAAAGCCCTAGCAATGTGTTGACACCCAAATTTGGCAGGAAAATTGGATATGGTAAAAGGGTAAAATCGGAATTATTGGGCTGAATCCAGAATTGGACTTCATCGGTAAAAAGAAAAGAGTATTGAAGTATTCCGATAAATATAAGACTTCGAGGGAAATACGATCGGATCAGAGGCGCGAGCCGGTAAAATAGGTCGTATCGGTTTCGACTTTGTAATACTATAAATAGGACCTTAGGCCTCGAGAATAGGATCATCCAATACTCAATACACAAACCACTTTCTCGAATCCGATCGACTTCGTCGAAAGGCTTCAAACTCACAGGTAGAGCTATCTCGATGGGATAATCGATTCTCTCCTTGTAACCCGTATGCATGGCTGCATCATATTGATCTCATATATGCAAAGCATGTTAAACTGTCTCGGGATTACCAATCTTTAATGTGTTATCGCATATTGCACTGTCTCGATTTAATCGATCTATAATGTGTGTTTATCCTGCAATGCCGATTGTCAAGTATCTTGTATGCTTTTCTTAAATATGATATATGCAACTGCCTCGTTTAATCGATCTTGCGTATGCCTTGTTTGAGATTTTGCATATACAGACGTTTGCCAATTAGTATTGTATTTACCTTCACCAGTATTAAACATTTAAACCGATCTGTTGGTTTATATCTTGTCCTAGATTTGAATATTGTCTTGGCCTGACCAATCTATTTGATCTATTCTTTGATTTAAGCCGATATATCGAATGAGAAGTTTATTGTTGATGTTACATAAAAATACCAAAAGAAATAGAGGATTTATAGTTGAACTTTATTTATATTAAATCGCTCTATTAGGCATTAAGCCAATAGATTTCGTAATCGGGTTCTTTAAAGCCGATTGCGAAAAAACCTGATTTGGCTACATTAGAAAGCCGATTAGGCCTATATTACTGACGATCTTCTCCTTGTCAATTTACAGGTCAAATTGACTGGTACACTTGGTCTCTAGTTGCGACGCAATCACTGAATTGACGCTTCTGCACGTATGTTCGCAGAAATTCACTTTTTTTGTGTGAACACAATGGTTAGCTGGCAGTCATTGTTAGAGTTACGACTTAGTGTACGTCTTTGTGTTTACATACCTCGGTGTGAAGCCTCTCGAGGGCAAATTGTACACACTCTACGGAGATAAAACTATCATGATAACTGTGCTCACGGTTAAGAGCATGCGAGGGAGTGTTTATATGGTAGTTTTTTTAAAAAAATTGGTTTTTTGAGAAAAGTTTGAAGAAAAGGTTTTGAGAAGAACTGTTGATTTGAGAGGACATGTGGTGGGTTCCACCAACTATTGCATGTTGGATTGGGGTGGGGCCTACCAACAATTGCAAGTATGGATTGGACCCGTAGTTCGTCTGAGCTTTTGTGCCTCAGATCGTTTGGGTTCAGCCTACCGATGTTATTCAAAGAGAAGACGGCCCCAACATCGACTGAGCGATGAAATTGGGAAAGTAGTAAATGACCAGATGACGATGATCCTTGAGATGCCACCAAAAGGAAGGAGATTTTGTTTGTAAATGGTCATTCAAAGGCTAGGTAAACTTTTAAAATCTTTCTGCAAAATATGTAATCCATGCTCTTGTACTTGGCCTCATCTGCATAATTCCTGAACTTGCAAAGTACGATTGTACTTATCCTTGTTCCGTCCTCCCTCTTTCAAAAACTTTAGCTGAGGAGCAGCTAGACTTTGACTCTCCATACGAGGACGCTGATGAGGACTACATGGAGGGCTATGAAGATTACGCCGATGAGTAGGGATGTGTGTCCTACAGCCTTTTGCCGTGGAAATAAAAGTGTAGACTACAAGTATATAGAACAACGTCCATCTTTATTACAGGTACCGACGGTACAAGTGATGGCATGCATCAGAGCAACTTATTAAACATATGGGAGTGGCTGCTGCCCAATTGCATGGGCACGCGCGCGCCTCGCTTGGGCCCAGTTGCCGGTGAGCGCGCAGCGTGACCCAGGCTACTGGGTTTAAGCAAATCCGTAAACATATAGAGTACACGCGTGTGTGCACGCACGTACGGGAAGCTAGGCTTATTAAACATATACATGCGATAACGCGTCACTAGAACGTGACGATCTGTGGCTGTTTATCGGCATTGTGGATCTTGGTGGGCAGATTTAGATCGTGGGATTGGGCTTGGGCCCGGGCTCCTGGGTGCACTTAATGACGATGCACCACTCGGCCTTACCGTCCTTAATGATGCACGACACGTCGCAATACTGGGCGGGGCCTGCAGGTCTTGGTCTGAGCAGCGGAAGCCATTGCTGGTGTCTGGTGAGATACCAAGCTGTTGCTGCGTGTGCGTGCTGATGCTGTGATCGATGCATGTGGCAGGGTGAGTCCTGCCCGGTATTTATAGACACGGCCGCACACTGTTGCGATGAATACCAGGGACCGTGGTTATCAGAGAGTATTATCTAACGGTGCTATTTTTTGTTCCAACGAATAAGAGAGACCGTTTAGATTATCTAAGAGTCATAATATAAATATGCTATTTACGACGTGCGGTACTCTACGACGGTCACAACACCGTAAGAGCCATGCAAAGATATATTAAATACATAGAGAAAGCATATAACAAACTGATTAAACCATATAATTCAAACTAGCCAGTCCAAAAATCATAATTTCAAAAATCACCTGATGCCATTGTTCTAAAGAAAAAACCGACCATTAAGTCGGGCGTCCTTGTTAAACACATCCATCGTTCCCAAAGGAAATGGCCGGTAGCCCCTAATTACGTTTCTGTGAGGTTTCGCCATTTCCACAGTAGAATCATCCAAGTGGGTCGACAGCTCGCATCAAGATGAAGTGGGCAATGTCAACTTATCTTTTAAAATGTGGGAAGTCAAGACCATTTTAATCTGTGACATTTTATCTTCCGCATGTCATTGCCCACGTCTACGATGATGTGATGGAAAACGTAGAAACCACATATGCATTGCCTGGCTACTGTTGATGGCACGGCAATTTTTGCGGTGCATTAGTTTAAATTGGTAGAACAACGTGGAATACATTTTTTTAATGCTAGGTATACCTAGTAGATGTTACTTCAAACTTCATTTAGAAAATTAAACTCTACTTGCTATATTTTCTGCACATGCATTTGCACGCATATTATTTTCGACATTTTCTCCCGTATGTCTATTATTGTATTTTTTGCATGTCGTAGATTTGAACGGCAGAGGGAAGTCTGCCGACTTTTGGAGGAGTATTTCTGTTGTGCTCACCAAGGCAAGTGTTAAACCTTTGATACCCAAGTTTGAAAAGTGTTTTTATAGATTTGGTGGAAGTCATGCTATGTTTTTAAAAAATGCTAATTAGTTATATTAATATTACTAAAATTGTCCTCGCTACCGTAGGTTATTATATTTATTAAAATACGGCCTTATCCTCGGATTTGGATTTGCATATGTTTGGCCATGCTTATCATTGAATTATCTGTTCTACAATAGATGATGTCCTTCATCAAATTGTGTGTTGGTTTAAGATTCTAAATGAAGTCGGTGTTTTCATATTATAAAAAGGGTTAGCTGATAGTGGGTAATATCGAGTCAAAATGTTGTGCAAACTTGATTGTTGTGACTGTTGATGGCGCTACAATTTTTATGGTGCATTAGTTTAAATGTTGTGCAAACTTGATTCCCTAAGCACCGGTTCTTTGAGGTAGTCGAGCTTATTATTAAAGTGCAACCATGTACGCTAGTATTAGCTGGGTTTCACTAAGTAACTTTTTCGAACTCTTGGTTTGGTTATCCTGTGTGGTGAAGGTGTAGAAACTTTCGGACGTCATCCTTTAAGTTCAAGAGGGGAACACAGCCAACAAGAGGTTCATCCTATGCTGCGGGAAATCCTTCAAGGGGATGCTACCAAAGAGCTAGTTGGTTAAAGGTCTCGATCGTTACGATGTCTTCCGACGGGAGTGCATTGTATCGCATGGGTAAAGTGTGCAACATCTACAGAGTATACAACTATTATGATACCCGTGCCCACGGTTAAGAGTGCATGACTGGGAGCTGCCTCTTTGGTACTTTAACTAATTGGTTTCAAAATGTTTTAAAGGAAAACCATGACAATAGTCATGTGTTTTTGTTTATTTCTCACAGGGGCACTATGAGCGAAAGGGTGTTAAGCAGAGGACAGCGAGAAGAACTCACGCGCACGTACTATGGGATGGGAGGGATGCTCATGAGCTTCATAGAAGCTAAAAACGCACGGTGGAGAAGTACCTAAGTTCCGAAAACGAACCATCTCTGATATGTGACATCCATTAATGGTCACATGGCAGGACCGTCTCAAGTTCTATCAGAGACGGTTCATTTATTATACCGTCTCCGATGACACCCCAGCATTTTTAAGACGGTGTATTGTACGACCCAACCCTTACAGTTTTTAAGACGATTTCTTACAAAACCGTCTTGAATTAAACCAATAGAGACGGTTCCTTTCACACTTCAGTATCATGCATGTTGGACACTGTGTGCACCGCTACACCAGGGCTCATTGTCTGCACCATTCACACTCCGCGCCATATATGTACGCACCATATATGTACACTCCGCGCCATCGATCGATTTTAAACTGGACATTAGCGCTGGTTTACAGTAGGTGTGCCCTGCCATGCAGCGATCGATCAAATTTGTTCGAGGATGGAACCACGCAAATATTTTTAAAAGTGCCAGTAAAATAAATTTGCAAGGCTGACACCGGTAGGGGTGAAACGGTCCGGATATTTCCCGGACCGAACTGGCCGGATTCGGATTCGAATATAATCAGGTCGGATACTTTTGGATTTAGTTTCGGTATCGGATATTTAATTTTAGATACTATATCGGAGATTCAGAACGGTCAACGACACAACTTGCATGAATTTTTTCAAGCATGCAAACAAGTATAACTATGTCATCTTCATGTTTGGCCTTTTCGTTCTTTTGTATCTCTTTAGCACATAATTTCGTATCGAAGGAACTCAATTCTGCAAGAGCTATCCAGACTTCTTTAGGTACGTAGCCATGAAACACAACGGGCATAAGATCTGTTATGAAGATATGATAGTCATGACTTTTCATTCCATTTATCTTTCCTTGTACAACATTGCCGCCACGAACTTTATTTGACACATACCCATCGGGGAATTTAAGCTTCCTTTCGAACCACTTCATACATTATCTCCTTTGTGCGACTGTTAAACAGTACGGTGCCTTCGACTTCTTGGCCCTACCCTCTATCATGTTCATAGATGTTCGATTCCATATTTCACTGCAATCGAGACATGCTTTTACATTATCTTTTTTCTTATTAGATATGTCAAAGTTAGTCCCAAAAATCGCCTGGGCCACATTCATCTCTTGCTGCATGATATCAAAATTATGGGCAAAAGAAAATCATCAGCACATGGAAGATAGTACAAACTACACTTAAGCGTCCAATGCAGTGACTCCCCGTTACCCTCGTACACACCATTCCTTCCTTCAACGAATCTGGCCTGCTATGCCTTTATAGCAGCAACGGCTAAACGACCACGCTTTTGTCTTTTCTCTATGGTGTTTTTCCAGAATGCATTTTTTGTTTCCTAAACGGATGACTTGGTTTGAGAAAAGCACGGTGACAATCAAAGAAACTTGCCTCTCCCCCATGTGGCAACAGAAAAGAATTTGAACCATCCATACATGCAAGACAGCTTGATCTCCCATGCGTGCTCCATCCTAAAAACATTCCATATGCGGGGAAGTCATGAATAGACCATAAATATGCGGCCTTCATGCGGAAATTTGAATTTGTTTTCCAATCGTATGTAATTGCCCCACTTTCTCATAACCTGTCAAGCTCTTCAACCAAGGGCCTCATGAAAAGTCTAGGTTTTTTCAGGATTTTTGGGACCATTTACGATAAGGGATAGAAACAAAAACTCTTTTTTAAGTAGAATCGATGGTGGAAGGTTCAGAGGCATGGTAAAAACTGGCCAGCAAGAATACGACGCGGCAATCATATTGAACGGTGTGAGCCCATCGGTCGCGATTGCAAGACGTACATTTCTTGGTTGCAATGCAAAACCAGGATGCCTCTGATCAAAGTGTTTCCACGCTTCCCTATCCGATGGATGAACCATGACATTATCCTTTGTCCTTTTATTCTCTTTGTGCCACCTCATCTGTTGTGCCGTTTCTTCAGTTAAGAAACATCGTTGGAGACGTTTTGTCAGTGGGAAGTAACGAAGCACTTTTCTCGCCACATTTGTCTGTCTCTTATTTTTTCGGCGTCGTCTATCTTCACATATCTTGACTCTCCACATTTATCGCAAGCACGCTTATCCACACTATCCTTATAATAGTACAACATACAATGATTGGGACAATAGTGTATTTTCGCATATGGCATTCCTATTCCACCTATAAGTTTCTTACACTCAGACCAGGTAGGTGGCATCTTATGACCTTGAGGAAGAACATCGGACCACAACGATATGAGTTCATCAAAACAATTAATCGAGAAATTATACTTGCATTTAATAGCCATCATACGTGCCACAACAAACAGCAGAGCTACGGTGGTTGCATCGTGCAACGGTTGTTTGGCAGACTCAAGAAGCCCCATCAAATCGGACACTGACATGGGTGCCTCCTCATCCTCAAAATTATGACCAAAGTCATCCATCAAATCATTCACTCGATCAATTTCATCAAAACCTTCATCTGGTACGGAAAGGGTGGTGCACACTCTGCACGGCGACTCTCCCCATGATATACCCACCGATGGTACGCGGCTTTGTAATTCATCGGTCTTTTCGTACCATTCATCTGTGTGTTGTCTGTTGGGTTGCCATCCATCGTACATCCAGCTTCTTTGTTCTTGCATCTATGGTAGGCATGCGTCATTTCACGTGAGGGTTTCATAACAGGCTTAGGAAAGCTTCTAAACCCACCCACGAATGACTGATCCTGCAAAATGTATTGCGACACCGGTGGGTTCGAGACGTGATTTTGACAGCATAACCCTAAGGGTTCTCCCAGTGAAATGATGGCCCTGGAAGGTTATTAAAACCACCGAGCACTTATGTTATGTATAGGAGAACCTCTTAGGATTATATATGTGTCGAAAATCTCGTCTCGAACCCACCAGTGTCGCATTGAATTTTGCTCGATCGATCATTCGTGGGCCTCCACTGGGACACCCATAGATGGCAGTCCACTGGACAATTCAAAACACTTATCACATCTCGTATGAAAACGCAACGAATCACCGTTCGTGTTCCATACGAGTTGCGCCGTTTCCGAATGGGTGCCGTACGGCTGGGTCACAATTGAAAAAGGCTAATGCGGACATAATATTATTAAGCCTAATATATTACCTAACCAAAAAAGGTAATAAATAACATTTATGAATTAATAAACAATCAACCATCAATCGCAAAAATAATTACTAATTACTAAAGAGTAAATAATCAATTATTTACATACATTTATTTTATTTATTTATTATTTAACTATTTTATTTTATTTATTTATTATTTTACTATTTATTTAATTGCCTAATTTATTTACTAAACCTATATTAGTGTCGACTAATGATGCATGGCTGTCGACATTACACAACAAGTAGGAAAAAAATTGATTTAATTACCTTGTACGTCGATGGTCAACGATAGGGACGACGTCGGATATGAGGGAGGGGACGGGAGGGGGAGAGGCGGAGGCGGCGGAGGGGAGCCGGAGGCAGTGGCGCGAGCGAGGCCGTGGCGTGGGCGAGGTGGCGGCTGCCCGGGCGTGGTAGTGGCGGCCTGGGTGAGGAGGCGGCAGCGGCGGCATCGGCACGGTGCGTGGGACTTAGGCACAAATGTTCCTAAGTCCCACGAAAATCATGGTTAAAATAGTTTCTCTCTCGACGGCCTTCTTGATGCAGTCGAGTCAGCCTAGCCTCGCTCGACGGTTAACTCGATGCCGTCGAGACAGCCCTACTCTCTCGATGGCTCTTGGTCAATCATCAAGACAGATGGTGACCGTTGGGACCTGCGGAGGGGCACATCACTTGACGGCCAACTTGATGCCATCGAGACAGACCAAACTCACTCTACGGTTTTAGGGCCACCGTCGATACTGATGGTAACGACTGGGCCTTGCGGAGGGGTACACCACTCGACGGCCAATAATAAGCCGTTTTCTCTCGACTGCTATTTATTCCGTAGCCGTCGAGACAATATACAATAGACGGTTTCGCTTGACTACACTCGAGAGAATACATTAGTCTCGATGGTTTTGCTCAAAACCGTCGAGACAAACTCCTGTCTCGAGGGTTTTACCCTTTGTTGGTCTCGACGGTCAACCAAACATAATTTGATTTTTAAAAATACAAAACAAAATTTGTTGTTGTTCATATACAATGCGTTGACGTTTGTGTATCAAATAATATCATCAGCGAAAATATAAAAATTTTCGGAGCATCTAACGCGACGAACACTACTAAATGGGGTGTTTTCCTGCTAAGTTATAGGTTATCGCATGATATCGGACGTTTCGTTACATACTACACAAAATACTCTAATTTAAAATTTTCAATTTCAATTAACAATCAAAACTTCAATAATGATGTAAAAGAACAAATTCATTTAATTCATTTTCTTCTTGTAAAAAAATAAATATCAATTAAACTCTAATTTATAGAAAGAAAATTATATATTTAAATTAGGGTTCTCTCGACGGCATAACGTGCGGCCGTCGATAGAAATAACGCCGTGCGGCTGCTTTGACATGCGGCGTCTTAGAATCGACGGTTCATGTTGTGGCCGTCGAGACTAAGCAGCCGTGATTCTTACCTCTTAACGGCCTTCTTATGGCCGTCGAGACAGATTCCTGTATATCAACGGGTTTTAGATGGCCGTCGATATTAGTTTTGGCACTCAAGATTGTTTTCGTTTTCTGTAGTGCAAGCATATATGTCGTCCTCATTCCAATTAAGTCTCAAGCTCGATTGGTCCTCGCATGTACCGCAATAAAACAAGACATGTTGTGATTAATTCACACCACCTGTGCCAGCAAGCACGTACCTATCTGATTGCTACTATATACGCTGCATGCATGTACGTGCTACAAAACAAGACATAGCGTGAACTACGCCATTGATGCATCGCCAACTCGCCGTGCGCAGAAATCACGTTAGCGCTCGCATTTATCTATGATTTGATATGCATGCAAATTACGTTGAAATTGCTGAGGCAAATGTACGCACTTGAACAGGACGTCGTTGGTGCATGGTTCTACATTTCTGCTTGTCAATTACGGAGTACGTTGGAAAGAAAATGACGGCAGGATGGGCTTGCTATCTTCAGCAGTTACGCTAGCTAGTGTCCAGCCTCCAGCGTTGAGCAGCCCAGGGAATAGGCAATAAACATAGACTAGTTGCATGTTCTCATTAATATATAGTAGCTCTAGCTATCGTGCGTAGTGTTTTCCCAACCGCTTTTGTTGCATGCGAGGGTCGAAAATAAGTACGTCCAACTAGTGACAACTTGCTTAGTTAATTTTATGCACGTTTGCAGCACTCAATTTTGGGGAAATTCGAACCAAACTTCAAAAAATTCAATCTCATCCGTGAGCTCTCTCTCTTGCTCTCGCAGTGGTGCCCCTGCCTCGGATGCCGCAGCGCCACCTGACCGGTCCGTCGCCATCGCCCACCCGTCCGCTGCTGTTGCCCGTCAGTTCATCGCCCTGGCCATCGCCCGTGCACTGTTGCCAATGTCAGCCATGCCCTGGCCTTCCGGTTTCCCCTGAAGCCAAGCCGATGCCTCCCCTCGACATTTTCCTTCTCTCGTCCTTGCATCCTCCCAAGCGAAGCTCCTTCATAGCTCCGTGGAATTGGTGAGCAATCCAGCTCTCGCTCCGCATATCTGATTTCTCTCCTTGCTTTGTCTCTTGCTCCAGCTAATCACATATTGTTGCCTTGTAGAACTCTGATGAGCTCGATCTTCCTCCGCCGGTCAAAATCACCCCCTTTTGCCTCACCGATGTCTCGGTAAGCCATTCCCTAATTGCTTCTGCTGTGAGCGTCACGCCGTCATGGCTTGGAATTGGCCTTAGAGACCCACATTGGAGCTCATGGCCTCCACTTCCCCTGTTTCGGTCGCCGCGTTCTTCTTCGTCTACCCTTACCTAGTTTTTATGTCATCAACTTTATTACTTTTATCTCGATACAATATTGTATGAATTAATAGAGTTAAGAGTGGAAAGGCCGGAGAGTTAAGAGCAAAATAAGTATTACATATGATAATGATAGAAAGGTGCTCCCTCCGTTAAGACGTATTTTGAATTGCCATGTAAAGAAGTTGTGAAATAATGATAAGTCAAGAGAAAATAAACCATGGTACCTCCTATTCGATAGTTTTTTAAACCTTTTTATGTAAAACTTTTAAAATTTTATTCATAGAAAATATTTAAACTATTTAATTGTGTATAAAATAATTATACGGATAAATTCAATTAGTGCACATGTCTTCGTGCATATCCTGCATACCCTTCTCAATCATCATTCTAGTAATCAAGTCGTGTGCTCATTGATCGCTTGAACACATTCACAGGAATTAAGACAAGAGATGTTATGATTCACACCACTTCTGTCAACCAGCACGTACGTACGTTACGTATATTTCAATCTGATTGCTATGTACGTTGCAGCGTGCACTGATATTTGGGATATTGGGCCACTTCTGCCATAGGGTTCCGCCACTTCTACTTCCGAGGTTCCACCTCCTCGAAGACATGAGTAGTTCGATGGCTCCCAGCAGGGTTACGGCGCTGAGTTCGGAAACCTCGAAGGTGTAGGGTTTGTTGAGCTCATGAGAGATGGCGGCACATTGCTATTTGACTTCCCCCCGCCGCCGCCGCCGCCACCGCAACAATAGGGCGAAAATGGTTGGTCTTTTGCTTGCTTTAGGTAGTTGTATGATCGAGATGTATGAATTTGGGCTGTGTATGTGAAATGTGGAAGGACATGGGTGCTGGTGCTGCTGTGTATATGCAGCTGGTGCTGCATATATTGGGATATATATGTTTTGGTGATGTTGTGTATATATGTTGCATATGTTGGGGATATGTATGTGGTGGTGCTGCTGATATTTGATATGTATGTGCTGGTGCTGTGTTGGGGATATCTATGTGCTGGATTTTGGTTTTCCATCAATTTTCTTTTTTTTTTCCAGAAAATAGCTCTCGAGGGCCAAGCCCTCGACACCCCCTGCCTAGCCGTATTTCTCGGGGGCTAGGCCCTCGATAAAACCAGCGCGTCGGCTCTCGAGACATCCCTCCTGAAGCGCTAGTGAGGTGGGCCCCGTACAATTTCTCGGGGGCTTAGCACTCGAGAAGTAGTTTCCCGCGCCGTTACCGTCAGCGGAGCCACGTTTCTCGAGTGTTAACATATGGCACTCGAGAAATGTCGTTCTCGCCCTCGAGAAATACTGTTTTTCTCGAGTAGCTAGTCCCGAGGGCTGTTTCTCGAGGGCCGGCCCTCGAGAACGCTTAGTCCCGAGGGTTTCCCCCCTTTATCGAGGGCTTTTGGCCCTCGAGATTCGTGCTGATTCTTGTAGTGGTCAAAATCACCCCCTTTTGCTTCACCGATGCCATTGTAAGCCGTTCCCTAATTGCTTCTGCTGCGAGCGTCACGCCGCCATGGCTTGAAATTGCCCTTAGAGACCCATGGAGCTCATGGCCTCCACTTCCCCTGTTTCGGTCGCCGCGTTCTTCTTCGTCTACCCTTACCTAGTTTTTATGTCATCAACTTTATTACTTTTATCTCGATACAATATTGTATGAATTAATAGAGTTAAGAGTGGAAAGGCCGGAGAGTTAAGAGCAAAATAAGTATTACATATGATAATGATAGAAAGGTGCTCCCTCCGTTAAGACGTATTTTGAATTGCCATGTAAAGAAGTTGTGAAATAATGATAAGTCAAGAGAAAATAAACCATGGTACCTCCTATTCGATAGTTTTTTAAACCTTTTTATGTAAAACTTTTAAAATTTTATTCATAGAAAATATTTAAACTATTTAATTGTGTATAAAATAATTATACGGATAAATTCAATTAGTGCACATGTCTTCGTGCATATCCTGCATACCCTTCTCAATCATCATTCTAGTAATCAAGTCGTGTGCTCATTGATCGCTTGAACACATTCACAGGAATTAAGACAAGAGATGTTATGATTCACACCACTTCTGTCAACCAGCACGTACGTACGTTACGTATATTTCAATCTGATTGCTATGTACGTTGCAGCGTGCACTACAAAACAAGGCATGCCGTGAACCATGCCACTGATGTATCCGTGCTACACAAATTATATTAGTATTTCTAATGAATCAAATTGCACGAGACCGATCTATCGTCAACTTACTGAGGCAAATCTGTACATGTAGGACCAAGAACCTCCGCTAGAGAACTGCATTCACTACTGGCTAAACCGGTTGCATTACCAATTTTGAAACCGGTTGTAACCAACTGAGAGAGTGATGCCCAATATCGAACCAGTAGTGATGCCTCAGTATCAATGTCAATTCATGGCTCAAAAGGGAATCACTACCGGTTCGTGCCTCAAACTGGTAGTGATCACCACAGAAGACGGCTGCTGTCTCAAGTGCTTCTAAATGTCTCGACGGCCACCAAAAAACCATGTTGTACATTTGATTTCGAACCACTTTTAAACTAATAAGCTTATGTCTGCATTTAGGGTTCGGGCTTAGCCACCCCCGCGGCAACTCACGGGCAGGAGGGAGTCAACACATCGGATAGCCATTGTTTACCCACGCAACCCTCCCCCGTCGAGTCAGCCTAGCTCCTTCGAGCGAGCCTTAGTTCCACTATGTGCGACCATCTGTTTGTTTCGAGATTTGAAATCTTTTGAACAATGTGCATGTTTATATTTCAAAGTCAATGAATATATTTGTCACATATTTCGTTGTCCTCGATTTGTGTCATTGATTATGCAAATTATTGTGTGAATGTGCAATTGTGGTCGCATATGTAGTGCGACATTGGGTATAATGTGAAATGTGGGATTTTGGGTTTACAGGTACAACAACAACTGCAATTTTCTATTTTTAAATATAAAACATTTTTCTGGTTACACTACTCTCGACGGTCGTGGACCGAGCTGTCGAGAGTGTATTGACCCCGCCTAGCAGGTCAGCTATTGTCAAAACACCTTAATTTCCACAGACAAGTCCATGCCCATTGAGAATGTGTACCCTAGCCCGTTGGTCTAGGTAGGACCCACGACAACTTCGCTCGACGGCTAGTGGGTGGCCGTCGAGACTATGGTGTACCCTGGCCCGCTGATTTCGGTGCGGCCCATGATAGCTTCACTCGACGGCTAGTGTGTGGCCATTGAGAGGGCGTTGTTAGATTAAAAACGGTCAGCGGCGCATCAGCGGTGGCCACACTCCCCACGCTCGGTTGGGCCACAGTCAATTGCTACTTGCATGATATTCTCGACCAAGGAAAACATGCATACATGTCGTCCTCATTCCAATTAAGTCTCGAGCTCGATTGGTCCTCGTATGTACTGCAATAAAACAAGACATGTTGTGATTCACACCACCTGTGCCATCAAGCACGTACGTACGTATACGATCTACATTTCTGCTTGTCAATTATGTTCGAAAGAAAATGATGGCAGGATGGGCAACAAACATAGTGGAGCAGCTGGCCATGTCTGCCGGTAGTAGTGTTTAGTAGAGTACTAGTTGCTCTAGCTATCGTAGTGTTCTTCCAACCGCTTTGTTGCACGCATTGTGTGTGTTTAAAATCAACAAGATGTTTATTAATTCATTCATTGGCATCCACTCTTCACCGATCAAACCACGATGTTTTATCACTGCTAGGGAAAAAGGCTTTCCAAGCGGTTGGTAAGCCCCCTGCAAGCGGTTTTAAAACCGCTTGTAAGCAACCGCTTGTGATGCTCTGGTTCAGAGAACCGCTTATAATAGAGTGTAAAAAGGCAAATAAATATTGGGGGAGGTGGGATTTGAACCCTTGACTTCTTGCCTAACACCTCACCCAGCTAGCCATGCAACTCACCCATGCGCGTTATCTGATAGAATGGGGGGAGCTTTCCTTTTATCTATTCCAAAAATGGGCCTCTAGAAGTGGTTGGGGCTATTAAACCGCTTGTAAAGCCAAGCATCCTAAGCGGTTCGTGTTCTCAACCGCTTGTAGAGGTATAGCAGCGGTTGGGGACACAAACCGCTTAGGATTTTAGGTCTTTAGAAGCGGTTCGTGTCCCCAACCGCTTCTAGAGGTCATTTTCTGGCATGAGACTGTTTTGAGGCTATTAAACCTCTTGTAGAAGTTTGTTCCTTTTTTTTGAACCGCTTGAGAAAGCTTGCTCCCTAGTAGTGTGTATGAAGCTATTTCATTTATTGTATGTAGCAGAACCTAGTATCTTCGACTAGCGAGGGTCGAAAATGGTATCTCGAACTAGTAACAACTTTCTTAGTTATTTCAATGTACGGTTTGTCACATTTAAATTTGGGGAAATTTGAATTCAAATTCATCAGCGGGCTCTCTCTCTCTCTTTAGCTCTCGCAGCGACGCCCATGCCTCGGATGCCGCCGCCCCACCTGACCGGTCCGTCGCCATCGCCCACCCGTCCGCTGTCGTTGCCCGTCAGTTCGTCACCCTGGCCACCGCCCGCGCACTATTACCGACACCAGCCATGAAGGTCAAAAAAGTTAACCTTAGCCTCACCGCTATGCCATAATCATCCTAGCTACGTCTATGTGCACGTTGCGTCCCATCGCCCCAAGCCCAATCCGCACAGTCCTGTGATCCAGCGCACCTTCCAGTTGCCCCTGAAGCCAACCAAGGCCTCCTCCACTCGACATTTTCCTTCTCTTGTGATTGCATCCTCCCAAGGGAAGGTCCTGCATGGCGCCGTGGAATTGGTGAGCAATCCAGCTCTCATGATGCGTCAACCTGTTCTCCCTCCTCACTTTGTCTCTCGCTCCAGTGAATCACACATGAGTGCCTTGTAGAGCTATGATGCACCTCATCCTCCACCTCCGGTCGAAGTCACCCCCTTTTGCCTCACCGATGCCTAGTAAGCCATTCCCCAATTACTTCTGCCGCGAGCGTCACTATGTTGTCCCTCACACCGTCGGGGCTTGAAATTGGCCTAAGAGACCCGTGGAGATCATGGCCGCCAATTCCCATGTTTAGGTCTGCGCGTTCGTCTTCGTTACCGACCACCTCCGGCCTACCCTTACCTAGTTTTTATGCCATCAACTTTATTTATTTTATCTCGATACAATATAATATTGTATGAATTAATAGAACAAAGAGTGGAACGGCCTGTGGGTTAAGACCAAATTAAGTATTACACTTGATACTACGGTACAAAGGTACTCCTTCCAATAAGACGTTGAATTGTCACGTACAGAAGTTGTGAAAAGAGAAGCCAAGAGAAAATAGCCATGGTACCTCCTATTCGAAAATAGTAGTTTTTTTGAACTTTTCTTAAGTAAAACTTTAAAATTTTATATATAGAAAATATTTGAACTATTTATATTCTGCACATAATAATTATACGTATAGATTCAGTTAGTGCACATGGCTTCATGCACATCCTGCATACTGTCCTAAATCATTATTCTAATAATCAAGTCGTGTGCTCATTGATCGTTTGTACACATGCACAACAATTAAGACAAGGATGTTGTGATTCACACCATTTCTGTTAACCAACATGTACGTACATCACGTATATCTCAATCTGATTGCTATGTTTTTACATTGCAGCGTGCACTACAAAACAAGGCATGCCGTGAACCGTGCCACTGATGTGGCCGTGCTATACAAATTATATTTCTAACGAGTCAAATTGCACGGGTCAACCTCAGACCGAACTATCGTCAACTTACTAAGGCAAGTTTGTACATGTTGGACCGAGAACCACCGCTATACAAGTGCACATCACTACCGGCTAAACCTGCTGTATTATCTGTTTTGAAACCGGTAGTAACAAACTTAGAATGATGCCCAATAACACTACCTGTTTGGCTGGACCGATAGTGATGCATCGATATCACTGTGAGTCCATGGCTCAAAATATACACTACAGGAAACGAAAATAGATTTGACTGCCAAAAGCTGATTCGACGGCCAAATATTAACAGTCAAAACAGGTACTGTAGTATCGACGGCCATAAGTAAGCCGTCGATACAACACAAATCTGCGGTCAGTATCGACGGCCCTTAAATAGCCGTCAAGTTTACTTAAGAATGGCCCACGGAAAACTTGGGTGGTGTGACGGCGTCTAACAGTATCGACAGTCAACCGTTAAGCCGTCGATACTGTTAGACATTATCGATGGCCCACAAAAAGCCGTCCAGACATATTATTTTATAAATTTTTCCCTATCCCCATTTGTTTAATTTATATTTTAATCTTTGTCGAAAATTGTTGTGATTTTGAAATGAAAATTAGAAATGTTACATTTTGTTATTTTTTTGGTAGGTATTGTTATAATTAATGAATTGAGGAATATTGAACATATATAGCGCCTTTTTAATTAATGTATTAAATACTGTTTAAATCGTAGAATTTTAGTTTTAGTAGTAAAAAATTAAAAAAATAGTTGAGTACGGGCGTGCGGGTATCAAATATTGGATAGTAGGAAAAAATAAATTTAAATTACAAATGAACATAATTTAAATTCAAATAGGATGTTTGACGTTGCTTTGATCACATGAAATATGAAACTCGAGGTGAAATTCTTCGGAAAGCTTCAGGTTTCAAAGGGGTGACCTCATAGGAAGTTCTAAATTATTTGATTTTTTTCCCAGGTGTCTAATTCCTAGTAGAAAGCAATATGGAATAGTTGAAACATTTGAAATTTGTTTTTTCAAATTTATAAAATTTAAATAGAGAGGTTTGACTAGTGATTACCTTTTAGGGGGGAAGCCCTCGAGACAAGCTCTAGTATCGACGGCCTGGACTAAAACCATCGATACTAACACAACTACTCGACGGTAGTCAACCCTAACCCTCGGGAGAAGTTATCTCGACGGTTTTCCTGAGAGCGGTCAATACTAGCTTCCCCGACAACAGTATCGACCGCTAGTACCAATGCCGTCGATACAGAGCCTTCAGTTACTAGGTTAGTCTCGATGACTTATTAATGGCCGTCGATACTAATTTAACTGTTTCGACGGTCTGCTCTTTGCCGTTGATACTAAGGCGTCGGTTACCATGGTTGTGTCGACGGCCTAGGGTTTGGCCGTCGACACTGCCGTAGTTATACAGGGTCCGCGGGCTCGGGGACTTGCCTGCCCCTGCCGCCATCTCGCTGGGCTGCGTCCCCGCCGCCGCGCCGGGCCGCCATCTCGCCACCGCCAGGCCGCCTCCCGCGTCGCCGCTGTCTCGGTGCCGCCGCCACCAGGCCGCCTCCAGCCCCGCCGACGTCTCCCCGCCGCCGCGGACGTCTCTCGCGCCGCCGGCCGCCTCCACCGTCGGCCGCCTCCACTGCCCCACCTCCACCGGTCTCGTGCCGCATGCCCCATCCCGCCGGCCACCCCGTCGACTGCTGCAGCGACATCCAGGTACTTTCCCGGGCTTTTTTTTTCAAATGTTGGTAGTTCAATGTCGATGGCCAATAATGTTTAATCGAGACTAATTATAATATAATCATGATTAACAATAACAAAATTATTTAAAATAGTAAAACTTTTTAAAAAATGGTTTGAAATATATTTAAAAATTAAGGAAAATAGTATAGAATATAATTAAAAATTTAGGACAATAATATAAAATGTATTTTAAAAATTATATTAAACTGTTTGCCGTGTGATTAGCTAGCGTCCGTGGATTAGTTTAGGGCATGTCACCTAGCCGTACGTCACCCGTTCGGAAACGGCACATCTCGTAAGGAACACGGACGGTGATTCGTTGTGCTCTAATACGAGATGTGATGCGCGTTTCCGAATTGTCCAGTGGAGCCTCTTATGGGCGTCCCAGTGGACAGCCTACGAATGACCGTTCGAGCATACGTCGCGTTGTGGTACCGGAGGGTTCGAGATGAGGTTTTCGACGGTATAACCCTAAGAGGTTCTCTTGTGCATAAAATAAATGCTTCGGAGTTTTTATCGACTCCCTAGCCACCGTTGCATTAGGAGAACCCCTAGGGTTATGCTGCCGAAATCTCGTCTCGAACCCTCGGTACCGAAGCGCAACGTGTGCTCGATCGGTCATTCGTAGGTGGGTTTAAATGCCTTCCAAAGCCTAATATAAAACCCTCACGTGCGACGATGGCTGGCAACTCAGATGGAAGAAGACAGTAGTTGGATGTATGAAGGATGGCAACGGAACGGACATCACTCGGACGAATGGTACGTCAAGACCGAGACATTCCTGAATCGTGCTTTTCAGGATGCTCCAAATGATAACACCCGGGTAACTTGGCCGTGTGTTGATTGCGGAAACTGTAAGAAAAGAACCCGCGCTCAGATGGAGATAGACCTGTATACGCATGGCTACTAGGCCGAGTACCGTCGATGGGTCTATCATGGGGAGAGTCGGTTGGCGGAGCCACGACCACCGCCACCACCAACAGACGAAGGTTTCGATGAGATTGATCGGGTGAATGATATGATGGATGACGTTGAGCACTCACAACGTTGTCTAACTTCATGGAGCTTCTCAAGTCTGCAAAACAACCTCTGCATGATAGCACAACGGTGGCCCTCTTGTCTGTTGTGGCTCGTATGTTAGCACTTAAGTGCAAATACAATTTCTCTATCAACTGTTTCGACGAGCTCATATCGTTGTGGTCTGATGTCCTTCGGGAAGGCCACATGATGCCTTCCAGTTGGTACGAGTGTAAGAAACTGATAGGTGGTCTCGGAATGCCATATGAGAAGATACACTATTGCCTGAACCATTGTATGCTGTACTACAAAAATGATGCAGGTAAACAGTCTTGTGATAAATATGGTGAGTCAAGATATGTCGAGGTAGAGGACGCTGAAGGAAACAAGAGGCAGACTAGTGTAGCGAGGAAAGTGCTTCGTTACTTTCCGCTAACGAAACGTTTGGAACGGTGTTTCATGACCGAAGAGACGGCACAACAGATGAGGTGGCATAAGGAGGGTAAAAAGCCGAAGGGCGACTTGATGATACATCTGTCAGACGGGGATGCGTGGAATAACTTTGATCAGAAACATCCAGACTTTGCAGTTGATCCGAGAAATGTGCACCTGGCAATTGCCACCGATGGGTTCACCCCTTTCAATATGATCGCTGCGTCGTATTCCTGTTGGCCAGTGTTCACTTTATCTCTGAACCTTCCGCCGTCACATTTAATGAAAGAGGAATTCATGTTTATAACCCTCATCGTGCCTGGTCCAAAGAATCTGGATTTTGTCCTGAGACCTTTGGTCGAAGAGCTCAAAGAGTTATGGGAGAATGGACCAATCACGTACGATACGAAGACAAATACCAATTTTCGCATGAGGTCTTCTTTTCTGTGGTCTATTCATGATTTTTCGGCATACGGAATGTTCTCAAGATGGAGCACGCACGGCAAGCTAGCGTGTCCCGCTTGCATGGATGATACGAACGCTTTCCAGTTAACACTGGGCCAGCGAGGCATTCAAGGAAAAGTCCTTGAAGGCGAAGAAGAACCGAGCAGCTGTGACGAGCAAAACGACGACCGGAAAGTCGTCGTTCGCTCAGCTAAGGAAAAGGATGGTAATACTTTTCTCTTACTATTTCGATCTTGTTTTCTTGTAAAGACGAATGTATCGGCACCACTTGTACAACGCAGGGCGCCACGACTGGCCAGCTTCCGTCTTGGCTGTCAGTGTTCCGGAGGGGCCATACCTCCCAGAAAAAGGATGGCTCATTCTGTCCTGTGGACCCTGTAGCTGCGCAGCTAGAGGTACGTAGTAATATATCAATTAGTCTGTGCACAATCATACATTCTAACTCGATTATCTTCATTTCAATGCAGGCACGCTACAGAGAGGCTTTCACTGATAAGCATGGCCAAGAGAAGGACCCAGAAGAGGAGCCCCTTGACTATGGGCGGGAAGGCTCATGGGAGGCTAGCGATCGGAGGGGACCACCTGAGGTATGATAATGTCTACTTTATGTACGTGTCAGCTCATGTTATATTTTGTAACCACTAACATCGCTTTTTTACAGATCTAAGGATAACATGCCTCAGGTGAGGGCTGCCCACTCTCAAACGGAGAGCCGACGCACCTTCGAGGCCCGCAATGAGAGGGAGAGCAGCGGGAGAGGGAGGAGAGGGAGCGGGAGAAGGAGGAGAGCAGACAGATGATGCAGGCGATGAGGGAGAGCCTGAGGACCCAAGAAGAAGCCAGACAGAGGCAGGAGGCGGAGATGGCGAGGTAACGATATGAGTTCGAGCAGAGGTTCGCCTATCTGGAGTCTATCTCTCGACTGGGCGGGGTATTGTCCTAAACCTATAATATCCATACACATGTAGTTTACTCCAATTTCATTTACAAGTTAGATGTCCATAAAATTTTAGGCTGGTCCTAGTGGTACCGCTGGCGCTCCGGCCTTCTACGGGGGTCCGCCACTGTTTCGCGGTGGATGGACACCGGCTCCCTACATCCCGTACGGCAGCCACACTACTCCACCAGGCGAATACGTGGGCCTAGCTCGCCCACATGGTGGCTTACCGTATGTTACGAAGGCGGTAAAATATTAACCCATGTTAAATCATGTTTCGGACCGTTCAAATGTGACAAACTAATAACCAATTGTTTTGTACGCATGCAGGGTTCTGGTTCAGCGGCTCAAGGTGAAATTTATGGCCAGGAGGGAGGAGAGACATCGGTGAGTCAGGAAAATCCCAACTGGGTCACTGACCTGTTCGCGAGCGCCCCGCCGATGTTCACCCAGCCACGTAATCCTCCAGAGATCTCACCGGAGAACGAGCCTCGGCCAACCAACCCTGATCAGTAGCTTTACTTTTCACTTTGTTACTATTAGTTGGAAACTTCGTGTTGCATTTGTTATTTGATAGCTTTTGGTGATGAACTTGGACTTCGATGTGATTGTGTCGACGAATTATCTTTCTATGTGCTATATGTGTTTGTCGCGATATGGTTTTGTTTAGTTTTGTGGAGATGTGTTATATATGTGATTTGGATGAATTGTGGTCGCATATTTGCGACGATGGGTATATATATGAATTGAGGGGTATTTTGGGTTTGCAGGTGCGGCTGTCGCTGCTGCTGGGTGCAGCCGCAGAAATTTGTGAATTTTTATATAATATGGAATTTTTTTTTTGCTCTGGGTCTGTCTCGACGGCCAACACTAGGCCGTCGACATAGCTTGCCAAGGAGGATCAGTCTCGATGGCCATCACTAGGCCGTCGATACTACGTCACCAGCTGCTAGCTCCTCTGTGGGTCCCATTATACTCAGTATCGACGGCTGAATATGGCCATCGACACAGGCTTTTCGTCCACGTGGCCCATCATCAACAGTGTCGACGGCTAGTTATGAGCCGTCGATACTGACCCGATCATGCCGGAAACGGTGTTTGGGGGGTCTGTACCGACGGCGTTGCTTATGGCCGTCGAGACTAACTGTCTCGACGGCTGAGCCGTCGAGACTATGTCTTTCTCTCGACGACGTTTACTTGACGGCCTTGTATCGACGGCTAGCCGTCGAGACTAATTAAACCCGACGGTTGGCGTGTTTGTAACGACAGCTTTAGCCGTCTAGACTGTTGCCGCCTCCTATAGTGATATCACTTTCGGTTCGCACCTCAAACCGGTAATGATCACTGTAGAAAACAGATGCAGTCGACGACCATCGAGAATATGTGTACCCTTAGCCCGTTGGTGTAGGTTGGACCCACAACAACTTTGCTCGACGGGTAGTGGGTGGCCGTCGAGACTATGGTGTATACTGACTAGCTTGTTTCGGTGGGGCCTATGACAGCTTCACTCGATGGCTAGGATGTGGCCGTCGAGAGTACGTTGTTAGATATATAGTATTCGCGACAGCCAGTTACTTGGCCACAGGGACAAATACAAGTCTTTCCCGACGGCTTAGTATTTATTATCGACGGTTCCGGTCGTCGATACAGCTGTTGTTTCCTGTAGGGGATCCAACCATCACTACGGATTCACGAAATAAAGACCACTTCTCTAGTAGTGAACGATGATTATATTAGAGATAAAAAATGGGCCAACTTAAATTTTAACACTTTTCACTGACACCCTAAATCTTGATTTTTTAGTGTTTTCTATATGATTGCAGAGAATTGCATGACACATCATACGGTACGACCAACACATGAAAACCTAGACTGTAGCTCGTGTAAGGTCTATAATTAGTGTAACTTTTTATTTGATTGTCAACCGGACCTAAAATTTAGAAATTACTTTTCAAAACTCTTGACAACCCCCATCGTCCCAAAACACACTACTTGAAAAGCAGGTCCATTAATACCGGTTAAGGAACCAACGAGGACTGATGTCGTGTTCAGCGGCTATGAGGCTACAGAAAAAATATAGTATCAGTTGGTGACACCAACTGGTACGGATATGCTCACATTAATACCGGTGTGTATCATGATGATGAGCCTTCAGGCAGTCGGGTGCATGCTAGCCAGCTGACATCGAGGCTCATTAGTATCGATTTGTTTGATGAAACGATACTAATGTCAGAATGTTAGAACTAGTCGGTGCCTCGAACCTATACCCTATTTGAATTTCTTCTTCCTCTCCACACTTCGTCCGACCGAACAGTAGTAGGTGGCGTCGGCCAAGAGTTTCAAGAGGGGAGGCCGGTTTTGCCAAAATTTTCGAAATTGGGTCATTTTCCTCAATCTAGGTGCTCCAAGGTAAGTAACATCATTCATCACTACCTTTGGTGTTGAATATAAGATCTAGCTCAATTCAAACTCAAATTAGATTATGGGGTAGCTCGCATTGAATGTGTGGAATTGTGGATCTAGGGCAAAGTTAGGTT
This sequence comes from Raddia distichophylla, assembly GCA_005191435.1. Taxonomy (NCBI): domain Eukaryota; kingdom Viridiplantae; phylum Streptophyta; class Magnoliopsida; order Poales; family Poaceae; genus Raddia; species Raddia distichophylla. The sequence continues at coordinate 1,736,805 of SPJY01002156.1, read as the reverse complement.
TTGGTTCCATTGATCGATGAAGAATTTTGAATATACACTTTGATTGACCAATTCTTTAGTAGGTTGCAAACACTTGTGTTAGCTTGGAATTTGCTTGGATTATGATGGAGAAGTACCTAAAATAGCTCCGAGAACGAACCATCTCTGATATGTGACATCCATTAACGGTCACATGGCAGGACCATCTCAAATTCTATCAGAGACGGTTCATTTATAAAACCATCTCCAATAGCACCCTAGCATTTTTAAGACGGTTTCTTTCACATTTCAGTATCATGCATGTCGGACAAGCCATGTCAATCGTCCTTACACCGCTCGATTGTGGAACAATGAAAGCTGGCTACACCAGGGCGTATTGTCTACACCATTCACACTGCACGCCATAATACGTACGAAACAATTGACATTAGCGTTGGTTTACAGTTGGTGTGCCCTGCCATTCAGCGATCGATCTAATTTGTTCGTGGATGGAACCACCCAAAAACTTTTAAAAGTGCCTGTAAATTAAATTTGCTAGCCTGACACCGGTATGGGTGAAACAGTTCGGATATTTCCTGGACCGAACTGGTCGGATTCGGATTCGAATAGAATCGGGTCGGATATTTTCGGATTTAGTTTCGGTATTGGATATTTATTTTTTTGATACTGTATCGGATTCAGAATGGTAAATACCGTCGGATCGTATAATTTTTCGGATATCCGGTTCAGAGACCCCACCCACCCTACAAGCAACATCCCAACAGGCCTAAAGCCCAATGGCACAACTTGCATGAATTACGCAGGTCTTTATTAATTTCTAAAATTAAATACACATGCTAGATCATTTTGCTTACTTGATTTTACCTATTTATGAATGTATGTACATGCCACTATGTTTTGAAAGTTAAAACTATTTGTTTTCTTATTAATATATGTCACCTGTTAATATTACTTGAAATTATTTGTTGTCTGGCTAAATTTCATATTTCGATAAAATATCCGTAACTGTATTCGGTCCGTATTCGAGCCCGACAATATCCGATCGATCCTGTATCCGTATCCAAAATATCCGTAACCGATCCAATTCCGAGAAAAAACATGTTTGTTGAGGATATGGCTTAGCCATTATCCGATCCGATCTGGTCCGTTTACACCCCTAGACACTAGTGCACTAGGTAAACCAAATGGCATCATCCGGATAATCATCACAGAGGAGATATCGCCCTCACAGAGTAATCGGGGTCTCATCTATGGGGTTTGCATCGAAGGCTAGCGGACGTTGGTTACCTCTTTAGCGGCTCACCTTGAGTCGCTGAACCAGTCTAACTTGACATCGATAATTATATCAATATTGAGCCTCCACCTACAATTAATAGTACTCCCTCACACCTTGAAAAAGATACGAAAGTGATGTCTCTCCAACTATTATGGCCTTTCTACCCTCGATCGTGATCTTTATTATTTCTCTTGTGTTAGCTTAGAACATCATCACATCTATACACTACTGCGGATCGGGGTAGGCCAAGCGGCTCGTAAGGCCTGTGCAAGCGGTTTTAGAACCGCTTGCAGGCAACCGCGACTGATGCCCGAGGGGCATCACAAGCGGCTCCCAGAGCCGTTAGTGAAGCCCCTCTGCAAGCGGTTCGCGGGGCGATGGCGCGGGCGGGCGTGGAAGCCACGTGGGGCTCTCTGCAAGCGGTTGGAGCCACGAACCGCTTGCAGAGAGCATCTCCGCAAGCGGTTGAGTAACCGCTTGCGCAAACGTGCAGTTTAATGGCCACCTGGTTAATTCATTTCTGGGCGGCGCAAATAGATATTTAAATATAAATTTCGGCAGGAGATTTTTTTATTTGTCGATTAAATTTAAATACATATAGGATGAGCATATAATTAGCGATCAAACAAGCTTAAATATATTAGATAATACATGTAATAATGTACACTTTATATGCACCGCTGTTGTTGCCCATCAGTTCGTCACCCTGGCCACCGCCTGCGCACTATTACCGACGCCAGCCACGAAGGTCAAAAAGGCTCACCTTAGCCTCACCGCTGCGCATCCTTGCGATGATGTTTTTTGTTTTTTGTGCGCAGCAACAAAGGGCAAAATTTCATGAACAAAAAAGGCTGCGTATGGGCCTTAACATCCTACTGCAAACAACCCAAAATTTTTTGACTTGGGCCTTAAAAAAATCCATAAAAAGAAAAGGAAAAAACATTTCATAAATCATGGGCCCAAAATGTTAGCAGCATCCATACAAATCAACAGCAAAAAAAGACACGATTTCGGTTGGAGAAGAAAAGGGGAAAGGTAACAAACGCAAGATATATCAAGGAGGAAGATACAAACCAACCAACACAGAAAAAAATCTCAATTCGGTGAAACAAAGCTCCGGGGGATCAAACCTGTAAGTTAATTAAACCAAAAAATCATGTTTATATATAGATCTCGATGGTTGATTTCTTCACCCGCATGCACTTCTTATCACCTTTTCTTCTTGTTCTGCAAGAACCACGAAATTTTGCTTTCTTAAATATTCAAATAACGAGCAACGAAATTTGCATTTTATGTAAGTCTGATGACATGTAAGTAATTTGCAGGCTGCAATTCGATGTACGACAGAACTCAGCCCCTCCCTGTGAGGGGGCACAGACCTATGTGGTAAGAAAATAATAGACTCGAAACACTAAAAAATGAAACAATTTGATTCATGTGCTAATGTTTCTATAGGATGGCAGTCTAGCGTACAATGAAATCTGTGATTCGACGTGCATACCCAGTTATCAACAAATACCAAATCTCACAATGGTGAGCCTCTAAAAAAAAAGAACTAGATTATTCATGCAAAACTCAATGGTGCCCTTGCAGATGTCATTATCCAAACCAGATGCCTTAAACTCATGTAGATTGTATCCGGCATATTATGTCACCAATGTACGTCATAATTTCTGCCAATGTATTGAAAGGTTAACCATGACATCATGAACTTGTCTACTGCAACATGGCTATATTTAATATTAACTTGCCACCTACCACTGCGAATCTCTAAACAATAATAACTCAGCTATATGGCACTGACGTGAACCATCACTGCAAAGCACATGTCAGCCATTAATACATTTGTGCATGATATATCCATGTGGGATGTGACTAGTCTGCGTGCGTTGTTCATAATTGATGTCAAAGCCTGTAAAACAGTACCTGCTGTGTGTTCAAGCGGTCCCTTGTCAAACTGACCTATCACTGCAAAGTTCTGCAGTGACACATTAAATCATCTCGAACTGTGCATTGCATTTTTCTTATTCGATTCGAGCATATTGGCCAATATCACCTATTTAAACCCACCCAGTCTCACTCCAAACAACACAACCGGCCAACAGGTGAGAGCAGCCATGAACACCACAAACAGGAGCGTTCTAACCACTTCACTTCACAAATAACCCCTCGAAGAGTGACATGGAGTTCACATCGCCACCAATTGAGTATCTCAAGCAAGCTGTCCCAGAAGGTGTTTAGCCGCACATGTGTCTATGCAAAAGTCTTTCCAATCTAATGAAGTTCAAAGCCATGTTTTACACTTACGGGAGAAGGTATTTGATGTGCGCAAAATGCGTACGATCGAACAGATGAGATGGACAGGAAGGTAAAGTACCATGTAAATCACTTCTTACTTTTTTTCTGCCCTAACGAACATATACACGCAAATGCTAACCTCAAACTTGTTAGCGTCCATTTGTGTGAGTCTGTGCAATATTTAGACGCGGAGCAGACTCCTAAACAGGAGCGCAGATGCAAAGAGAGGTGGCATCGTGCAGGGCCAGGGCCGAGGAATGGTGGCAAGACGTCCTTATGGAAGAAAAAACAAGCGTTCGAAAGAAGAGTTTAAGGCACAACTGGAGGCTAACCAGCAAGGGCAGTTCAATGAGCGTGATGCAGACCGTGCCAGAAAGTGCGAGAGGGCTGCTAGAGCCAAGGAGGCAGGAGTTAGCATAACTATGTTTTTAAATCTCCTAAGGCGTGTGGGTTAACTACGACGCAATATTAGGGTAGATTGTTCTATGCATCGTACGTGCCATTGCTTTTATCATGTAATAGTGATGTTTTTATTATTTAATCATCAGTTCTTTTAAGACAATTGACCATTTACTTGCTTGGGCACAAAGAAATAATCACCGGTTCTAATTTTATGATTGTTTACAATTTAATTTAAATGGAATGAAAAAAATAATGTAACATCACCATGTACTAGACAACATCGTACGATGCAACTTGATGAATTTTTTCAAAATTAGTTAATCACTTTACTCAATTTTCAATCGTATTCGTAAACTACAAAATAACAGCACTAACTGGCGTTACACCGAATCAATTGCATTACACTTACCTACTCCATCACAGGTGGAAACAAAAAACGGAGAACATTTTACAGTTAAATTTGTAAAATAAATGTAACCGCTCGTTGTTTGGTTTGGAGGTTCAAAGCTGGAAGCTTGAACCGCCAAATGGAACGGTGGATTAACCCCAGAAGGATAACCCGCTGTTTGAAACATCGGTTTAATATAAACCGCCATTTGGAAAGGTGGCTTAAGCCTCTGGGGTTAACCCACCATTTGAATTGGTGGTTCAGTCTGCCTCGCCGATTGAAACGGCAGAGAGCGACTATTTTCATAATTTTGTAAAACAGAAAATTATTTATGTAATTTCAGAATTTTAAAAATAGATTTTAATAAAAAATTTGTCATTCCTCGGTCTGCCTCTTGCTTCTGTGCGGCTACTACTGGCCAAATTTCCCTCGATGCCAATCCAAAACGATCGTAAAAGCCGGCAGGTTTGATCCAATAGCTGTTGACAGTGGCCTAGGCCAATGTGTTCTTTTTAGAAGATAATGAAAATATTTCCTGCCTATGCATCTATGATGTATACAACAAATAATCATACAAATTTAGAAAAAGTGCCTATTTGGTCCTTCAACTATACCCGCTGGACCACTTTGGTCCCTAAACCTCAATAACGGACTTGTGAAGTCCCTCATGTAGCAAAACCAGGCTTTGACCGATCCTTTGACCGGTCAAAATAGCTGTATTAGGGTTTTGAATGGTCAAAACAGCGGTATTAGACTTGAGAGAGGAGAGATTTGAGAGATAGAGTGAGAGATAAGGCAATGAGACGGATGTCATGTGGTTATCAAGTCAGAAAAATCTTACATGGATGCCACACAAGCAAAAATGGCCTGGTCAAAGGACTAATTTGGTCCGGTTTTGCTACATAAGGGGCCTCACAGGGTTGGTATTGAGGTTTAGGGACCAAAGTGGTCCAACGGATATATTTGAGGGACCAAATCGGCACTTTTTCCTACAAATTTAAGCACGCAGCCATATCCAATGAGTAGGAACAAACAAAAGCCTAAACATTAATGAGAAGTATCGGGACTTGAACTTTACTTTCTCGATCCCCTGAACTTGTCTCCGTTTACATGGTTCCCCAAAACCGTTAAAACTTCCATCAAACACAAAGGTGGCATCCAGGTAGCAATCAAGTCACAATGTGATTCTTAAAAAACAATTTAGTTAGCCACATATACATCTAAGCCAAGTCCACTTCGTCTTCTTCATATCTCCTCTCTCTCCGCTTAATCTCTCTCTTTTTGTTGCAAGCCACTCCCACACCGCAAACATATATATATAGGGTCGACGCGCCACACCTCAGGGGCCTTCAGCACGACGCACGCGGCCGTCATAAAGGGGTTGCCCCGCGATGGCGAGCCTGTAGAACTGTGGCGTGCTGCGGCACCAGCGCAGTGAGCCACACACCAGAGTAGGGAATTTGTGGCGTGCAGCCAGTCACGCGAGCGGCGATGTTGTCCGCTGGCACACACTCCACTGCCGACTAGAGCACGTCCCCGTAGAGGTATATTTCCACGATCGACCACCGCCGCGCCGTCGTTGTCGGCTTTAGGGGTGAAAACGGGTCGGGTACGGTCGGGTAGCAGGTCATATCGTATCCTACCCTAATTTATTTTTTCGGATATCGGGTCGGATCGATACGGATAGTTCAAAATCGGGTCGGATACGGTTACGGTTACGGTTACGGGTATTTGCGGTCGGGTAGAAAACGGGTATCGGATATTCCACGGGCGGATAGAAATCGGTTATCGGATACTTAGTCGGTCATATGTAAATTATATAGGATTCAAACATTTAATAAAAATAAACATACAATAGTACATACAGAATTCCAACTACTATTTAATACAAGGAAGTTTAAAGATCGTATATAGAGTACTTAGCATCAAAATATGTGGTGGGAACTGGGAAGATATAACATAACATTAATATTTTTGAAGTAAAATACGTGCATCAGTAGCAACATATATGCGTGCATCAAGCATTGCATGAACTCAGACGTGCCAGCGCTGGTTAAGCTAGGACAAGCACGTGAATCATGCAGCATGCACCATTAGCCATCACACGTCACGCGCAGACGCGAGGAGCCGTTGCCTGCAACGCGCAATCCGGTGGGCCCCCAGCGCCTGATGGGCCGTGTGCTGGACTGTTGGCCCTGGTAGACGGACGACAAGCTATCTGCACAATTGTGGATAGTACCATACCGGAAGTGGGGGTTGAAGCAGATTGGATGGGCGGCTATATAAGGAGGCAAGACGCTGCTCGCCATTTTAATTGCGGACCACAAACAGTCGGTTCATAGATGTGGTTGCTCTAATCGGGTACCCGATTTACTTAAAAATCCGGGTACCTGTATTCTACCCGTTTTTTGTCGGGTAGTACTTCTTCCGTATCCGTCCAAAAATAAACGGGTAATGCCCGAATCCGAACCCATACCCGACGGGTACAAAAAAATGCTATCCATTTTGTGACCGCCATAGACTTGGGTCGGGTATCCGTCGGGTACTACCCGACCCGTTTTCACCTCTAGTCGGCTTCGCAACGTCCTTACATAAATTAATGTATGAAAGTATCGACATGAATGTGTGCACACATCAGCAATAAGATCTAAGGAAACTTGCTCCCTAATGAAAAATAATGGAGTAGAGCAAGTAAAAGTGCGTGAAGCATCCCTTGAAAAAATGACCATGCAAGATATGTTATTACGTGAATTATGAATAAAGCAACAACCAATGTCGACATCTATCTTTAGAAGAGAAATAAAAATAATGAATGGCATGGTACATATTGGACATATATCTTTATAAGAGAAAATGAAAATAATGATTAATTGGTACGGTACGTAACACACCTAGTAGCTCAAGGTTTACTGAAGAACCTGTTCCCCAATCAAGGGAGACCATTAGATATGTTCTTATTATTTGATGTAGTCAACTTGAATTTGAAAGTAAAATTGAATTTAAAGATGTTGCTAAATATATCAAAAGAGACCTGGACTCAGACATATATACAAAGATACATTAAAGTATCATAATTCAAACAATACAGAGCAAAAGGAAATATATAGTGTGAAACTCTGAAAGTCACTATATGGATTTAAAATAAGCATGGAAATACTTAAAGTACAAATTTGACATGAACATTTGCACAAAACCAAATCTTGCTTAGGCTTGTAGCTCAAATTTCATCATGTCTTGGCCCGCAGAGTAAAAGTGAGCGCATTCCTATAATCACCTGCACAATTTTGTCTAGTAGTGCGTTCAAACTCTCTAAATAATAGGCCACCCTTGTATTGGAGTGGTTTGGCATTATAGCTTAATTGGAGTCCTTGCGTCACTAAAAGTATACTGTCTGATTTGATCACCGACACCCATCACTCGGGGAGCACCTTGCCGCTACTTTTGTAACTCTGTGCTCTAGTTAGATGAGCCAAAACACCATCCATCCCACTTTTGGATCCACCCTGCTTGACCCCTTCCTACCTCAACTCACACTATTGGCCGCATGTAGAAGACAGGTTGTGTTTAGAACCCACTATCAGAAAGAGCCCCTGCTACACTTGTTATTCCGAGTTCCATTTGGCAAGGCAAAATTCACCCGTAATACACTTGGGTCAACTATGGGGACCCCGGGATATCCCCGAAAATACAACTGTCCAGGATTTCAGTTGCATTTTGAAATAGTACAAACAACCAAACTTTATTACATAACTAGAGTTATTTTACAACATGGCTTACAATTTTTATTACACCTCCAAAATTTACACTTCTAAACCACAGGCATGGCTCGAGTGTAGGATAAACTAAAAATCTACATCAAACTCTTCCAAGTCTCCAAATAAAAAATCTTCTGCTGAAAAGAGAGAGCCTACCCAAAAGAAGGGGTAGCCCGCAAAACAACGAGTAAGCACTTACGTCCTAACAGGTTTCCATATGTATGCTTATTAACTACATGCAAGGTTTTAACATAAATTGATAGGGAGATTTAAATATAGACTTAATGCATATTTTTAAAATAGTTTTTAGAAAAAAATCCTATATTTTGCCAATTCTTTTCTAAATCATTTTTAAATGAGATTTTTAATAATAACCAGACTTTCAAAGATGACTCCAGACCAGACCAACAACAACCTTACAACCACACCTTTAACCTGATTTATGTGAATATTTAGAATAGGCATCACCCCTACGATACAACCTCATATCCCAGTATGGTCCATCGATTATTTGTTTTTAACGACTGTGCAGAATCTGTCTAGCTTTACCCGTAAAATTTGTATCCTTTCTATCATGACATCATTCAGTTATGAGCAATGAACAAACCAAGCACCGGATCCCAAACAAGTGTCCCCTAGTCCGTGACTAGAGCGACCCACCATGCGTCTCACATTCCCATTGTTTGTTCACGCTAAACTTCCAACAACACCAACAACACACCAGCCTTAACATGACCAAAACTTCAACAACTCAACCTCTTTCCAACTCAACTAAAAGTTAGATTAATATGCAACAAACATGATCCTACATGCTTATATGAGACCTTGCCATTACTATGGTTCGATTATATTTCCTAGAGTTTTCCCATGACTTAGTAGGTGAAGCTATACTCCAAATGGAATTATGACTACATGCAATCATAAATACTTTCAAATAAGTTGGACAGAAATTAATTAACTAGAAAATAAATGCATAATATAATATTAGGGAACATGTAACCAGCCTGGTTCGGCTAGATCTTCGATGTCAGGGTGAATATCTGGGTATTCCTGCTCGACTAATCCGGGGGCAATAAATTCGTTTTCTACACGTTGAAGAAGGGAAAAAAGTGAGGGAATTTAATAAAAAGACAAAATGTATGGAGCATGAATGCATGAAATCATTTTTTAAAAAAGGTATTTTAGAAAAAGGTTAGGGTTGACTAGGATGGTGATGGTTTGTATGATTTGATAATCTTTGGAAAATTTATGAAAGGAAATGGTGATGGGATTTTTGGCATTATTCCGGATAGAATAATACAGAAATTTGATTTTGGCATTATTTCAGGCGATCTCCGGATAGCAAGAATTTATGCCTGCGTACGTGGACAAATATCTGGTGTGGATCAACAAATTTTCAGAGATCGGGGTCGACGACAACAACGTTATTGGATTTCCGAGATGGAAATTTTTGAAGATATAAGTGAAAGTCATGAAAATATATTTTTCAATAAAATATTAGGATGAAATATTTTTATTTGGAATTTTGGGATTTTTAAACAGGAACAAATTTTAAAAGTATTTTCCTATTGAAAAAGGAGGGAAACATTTTATTTTTTAACTTTTAAACTGTTAATGGGGGATTTTATATTTTTACAAAATAGTAGACTGAAATATAGATTTTTTAGAATTTTGGTAGTATTTTTGGGGGATATTTGATATTTTATTTAAAATGGAAAACTGTATTTGGATTAAATTTATAAGAGGAAAATTTGGAATAGGCCTTCTAAGCAGAGGTTGGGCCGGCCCATGAGCAAATGGGGTTGTGTGCAGTGCAAGATGGTAGAGGCTAACAGGGGGCCCTATATGGCAGTGAGAGAGAGAGGGAAATGGAGGGGAGCAACGGGAAGGAGCTCACCGACGGTTTGATGGAGGCGTTGTTGGTGATCGGTAGCGAAGGAGGCGACCGGGCGGTGAGGCTAGGCGGCGGCGCTTTGAAGGTGGTGGCGGAGGGGGAATTCCGGTGATCGCCGGTGGAAGGTGGTGGTGGAGGAGGGGTGGCATGGGTCGGAGAAGCTCCGGGGAAGGCCTATTTATAGGCGGGGAGCACGGCAGCAGTTGGAGGGAAACCCGTGGGGTCAAGCAAACTTCGGCGAGAAATTCCGGCGGAGAGGTGGCGGATAGGAGGTAATAACGAGGTCTGCATGGTTGGTGGTGACGTGGCGATGCCAAAGAGGGTGGTGACGTGGTCTAGGAAGATCTTAATCGACGGCGGCGAGCAAATCCGGCGAGCGGCACGGCGGAGGTTTCGGGGTGGCGGCACAACCGGAGGAAGGAGAAGGCTGCGGGCGCCGTTGGATTAGAAGAGAAAATGATGGGTGCCGTTAGATTTACATAAACCGAAGGGGTTCGTGGATGCTGATGTGGCAAAATCTGGAGCGTTGGATCAAACCAAAAAGATCACAGCCGTTCGTTGCCACTTAATGTACCGGACAGATAGGAGGAGAGACATGCCGAAGGTGTATTTCCAAAAATGGTAAGCGGGATCTTGGAATTTCTGAAAAAGAAAGAGTTTATCTGAATTTCTAGAAAATAGATTTAGGCTTTGGAAATTCATAGAAAAATGTAGAGAGCTCAGAAAAATATGAGATTGGTCTCTAAAAATCAAGACAAATGAGGAGAACCTAATGGTTGAATAAAACTTGATATTTTATGGGATGAATATCCTTGGTAAAATAAAATAGGGTATTTCTTTAATGGAATAAAATAGGAGTTGCTTTGGAAAATTCTCAATAAATTAGGGAAGGTTTCTAGGGTCTTAAAAATGTTTTTTGCGAAAAATGTTCATGGTAAAAATGGGTTAATTTTGGGTATGTCACATCAACCCTGTCTATGCCCTTCAAAATCCACTTCCCACACACAACACTTCCAACACACTTCCATGCACCCGACCTCATTTGTGCCCACAATAATATCATGTGTCAAGCTATATGAATCATGTCCTGTGAATATCAGTTCCCTGTTGTGGGAAATGTAAGCCTAAATATTGGCTGAATGGACTTAATATTGACTGCTCAGATTTTACGAAACTACAATCCAACACATCTATTTGCCAAATATAAATTATCCGGGGGCAAGTGATCATCAAAGAAATCAACACATGGTGTACAATCATAACAAAGTCAAACAATAAATAATCATGATTAAGAACAGGAGTAGTTTATTTTAAAGCAACATGCAGTTTGATGCAGTAAAATAAAATACTTCATAAAACTGTGGATCGATCCTGAACTAGAATGCTCACTTTGCTTGTCGACCCTGGGTGTAGTAATCCTCCTGTGTGTCCTCGAAGCAGTGTGTTGGACGAAAAAAAAAAAATTTATTAATTGGTTAATTAAGCTGGATAATTAATCTCTAATTAGCCAATTAAATAATTTCATGGAATACTAATCAAAGGGATAAGCGTTCGTAACAAACTCGGTTTTATCCTTTTATACGTGCCTATCTCTATCTCTCTCCCCTATAAAAGTATAGCCAGACCTAGCACAGAAGGCTGGCGATCATACGGCTGATGCCCCGGGAGAGAGGAGCTCTCTCGTGATTGGAAAAGGAGACGATGCATGCCTGTACGTGATGAAGGTTTCCGGCGACGCCGAGGGAAACACACGAATCGGCTTTAACACAGTCCCAGCGACACGAATCGACGATCTACGGAGGAGGCACGCACTCGAAGGATCGACCCGAAGAAATTAGCAGATCGGAGCCATGGGGTAATCAAGAAGCATCAGGAAGCTTACAACGTGGTGCAAAAGCAAGCCATGCACGAGGAAAAAAAAATCGATCTGCTGGTTGATCAAGGCAATTGAACAGCCATGCACGTGGATAAGGAAGCGAAAGACTAAGATTGATCTCCGCCCGTGACCCCAACGCCTCTACGTCGCGCCGCCGTCTCGACATCTTCGCGGGTCTCATCTACAACATCGCTGCCTTCATCCCGGTCTTCCCCGACTCCTCCGACGGCGCTTCTGCAAGCAAATGGCGGCGACCCTCTCGACAAGGAGCGACGCGTCGCTAGCGTTCGGCGGTCTTCATCCCCATAGCGGCGGCCCCCTTGGCGGACGGCGTGGGCGGCGAACCCGGCGCGTCTTCTTCATCTGCAACGTGACGGCGGCGTGGCATCTTCAAGCGGGCGGCGCTCATCCTTTCATCGGCAGCGGCGGCCTGGCGTTCCCCACAGGCGGTGGCGCTCGAGTTCTTCCCCACGGCTCAGCCGGGCGCGGGCGGCGGCGTGCACAGCACACGACGACGCGGCCTCTGCTCATCACCATGGTGTCGGCGGTGGCGGGCTGGCGGCATCTTCTATTCCTCAACACCGGCGCGGCGGAGGCGGCCCGGCGCGGCCCATCTTCTTCAATCACGGCCGGCGCGGCATCTTCCTCTCAGCCAGCCCAGCACGGCGGTTACGTTCCTGACTCCTCCCCGGCCCAGCACGGCGACGGCGTCATCTTCTCAAGCGTATGGGTGGCAGGCGTGCTCCCCGATTCCGATCTACAACGGCGGCGGTGTCATCTTCTCAGCATATGGGTGGCCGGCGAGCTCCCCCGGTCCCGATCCGCAACGTACGGTAACTATGGCTCCACCTCCTCCCCATGGCGGCGGCAGCGCTCAGAGGCATCGACGTCCTCGGTCCTCCCCAGCATCTTCATGGCGGCAGCCTCCCCTCATCTTGACACGGCGGCGCGATGAACAAGGCGCGGCGCCGCCCCTACCTTCCTCCCGCGGCAACATCTCTTCGGCACCCGGCCTTTCCAGTCCGACACACCGGCGGCGGCCGGCAGTGGCGCTCCCGTCCTCTTCTCCAACAACCCGGCGGCGGCGCATCTTGCATACAGCGCGGCGTCTCCACGCCGGCGGCGGCTCTGACCTTCGGCGCGGCGGCGGCGCTCCTCCATCTTGGCGAGACAGCGCCCGGCAGCGACTTGCGTGCCTATATCCATCTCCATCTCGGTGTGGCGGCGACGGCGCTTTCTCCTCTCACAGCGGTGGATGACACAGCCCCCGTCTCCCTCGGCACGCACGACGGCGGGACGGCACGGCGCGTTTCTTCCCCAAGGCCGGCGTGGCGGTGCCGCGGTGCGCACTCACCAGGGAATACTTTACCGGCCGGTAACCAGTGGTAAACCGGGTTTACCGGTCTTACCGATGAGGACCGGTAAAAAGATATACCACCCAAAAAATTCGGCCAAATTTAAAATTTGGCCATGAAATTGTTTATTTGGCATACATTTGTTGGTGTTTTGTGCTTCAAACATGTATCATTTGGGACTATGGCTATTATTTTGCTCAAAGTCTCAAACATTTCAATGAACTATGCATTTGTGATGACATTGCTACGTTCGGTGTACCGCGTCTATATAATGTGCTATGAACTTGTTATAGTGTCTAATTTTTTTGTTAGCATATGCAATTTAAGATGATTACATGATTAGATGTATTTCCTATCAAATTTGTTCAATTTTTTTTAAAAAAATTTGAATTTGGTCCCGGTAAACCCGGTAAATCCGATAAATCATGTTTACCGCCGACCCCCGGTAAATTTTATTTACCGGTAATGAAAACCCTGGCACTCACAGCGGCGCCCGGCGCGACCCTCCTCTCACCACACAGCGGCGGTGTGACCCAGCGGCGCCACCACGACGACGCTCAACGGCTTCATGAACGGCACGCCGGAGCTACGTCTCATGCACGGCGGTCATCCGAGGGCGCGGTCTCTCCAGCTCTTCGGCGGCGCGAGTACTTCGGGACGGGGACAGTGCAGATTATCCATCTCCTCAACGTGACCAGGAGAGACGTTTCTCCTCCTCTCTTCGCCCCGGCGTCGGCATGACTTGGCCGAGTGCAAGCAGGTCAGAGTCAAATACGGTGCTTGCTAACAACTGGGAGCAGCAGCTATTGCTTTCCTTGTATGCATTGCCCGTACGTGCATGCATACTAAAATTAATATGCTAATCAACATGATTAGTGGAGAGAAGATATGCAGTATATACGTGCACATATAAATGAGCTGCATGGCAACAAGCATGCAAGGAAACTAACGTCGCAAGGTCACGAAGAGACGCGTGTTGAAGCAAGTGAAGCACGTGTAATGACACCGGTGAAAAGATGAGAAGCTCATATGCCACCAAGAAATCGGCCAGCGTCAATGCCAAGTCTTAAAGAAGCTACCGGGAAGGACGTCACCAACAGAACACTCCACTCCAAAGTGCATGACTGCCGGTGCCCTACGCCGCATAAAAACGACGTTGCGGCCTTAGCGGAGTCACATTTCACTAAGCGAAATCCTCCCCGACTCGTCCGCTCCCGAAAACGGAGATGCCCAGAACGACATCGCATAAAATAATAAGTTTTCCCTAGCGGAAACACATTCCGCTAGGGAGAATCGTCTTCCAAGTCCCGACCGTCAAGTTTTCCTTAGCGGAATACCGTTCTGCTCGAGGAAATCAAAGAACACTCGTCAACAACTTCTTTAATGATCATGGGGGCCATCCGGTGACCTTCTCCAGCGACCCCGTCAACACCGGCGGGACCTACCTCTACATCGACCTTAACGGAATCCGTCTCGACGCTCTGAAGGTGAACAAGACCCTGAAGACCAACGGTATCGTGGAGATCCCAATTCCACAGTGCCGACGTACCTCCTAGCGACGAACTTTCCGTTAGAGAGGAAAAGCTCCAATATCAAGACCCAAAGGTGGACAAGACCCTGAAGGCCAACGATATCGTGGAAATCCCAATTCCACGATACCAACATACACTACGCTCCAACAAAATCAAGACGATGGTGATCAAGACCGTCAACGCCTACATCCAACCCCGGACGCACCGGAACATCCCCGATGACGCCAACAAGCCGTCTACTCCAACTCCAAGTCAAGTGCTAGCCGTGCATTACTCCCAAATACAACTACACCAACGTGAAGCCTGAAGATACAGATTCAAGCGACACGGGCGGGCATAGCCATACAACGGCTGTGCTAGGCACTGAGTGGGCCATGTGTTACCCCACGTATCCTGCCGTCGCCAACGACACCCTACATACACCCGCAGCACGGTGAACCACAAGACAAGGAGAAGAAGAAGATAGCCTCGCGGCTTAATCGGAGGTGTTCCGCGTGTCCCCGCGCGGATGTAATTAACTGGGTAGCCTTCCGAGACCCTAGGATCCAGAACCATCACAATCGTCTACACAAGATGGCCAACTAACATGGCTACGGAGCGCAATCTCAACAGGAACTTGTATTTTATTGCGACAATGGAATATCAACGTTCTTGTCCCCTTCTTTTGTGTGTTTTTGATAAATGCACTGGCACGCCTGCAAAATCCCCTGGCGAAATTTGTGTGCGTCACACAGTGATGCTTTATTGCCTGTTGGAGGTTATATAGAACCGTCAGTGATGATTTTTCTACCGACGATCGATGCATACCAACCGGCACTGAAAGATATCACTTACTCCATCCGTATCAAAATGTTTGTCACTTTTGACTTTCGAAAAAACGTTTGACCATTTGTCCTATTCAAAAAATTAGCACAAACATGTAAAAAAAAAGTCACTTCAACAAGAGGTGGGGGCAGATTGAGCCATCGATTCTCCGCTCCACGGCGTCATCAACCATACTCTACACCAACTTTACGTGGGTCTTCATCAACAAAAGACGCACGCTATATTTCATCAACAACGAGGATGCATCGCGCTCCACCACCACCCCGAGATGCTTACCGGGGGCAAGATGCCCGTACGGCATGGCAAGGCCGTTGGGAGTGGCGCCGAGTTCATGCTTCATCACCAACTTCTCCTTGTCCACGAAATCTGGTGGCCACGGCGAAGACAGCACCGCCACCTCTTCCTCCGCCATCAAGGAATCGCCTTCCGCCGTAAGACATCAAATCAAGCGGGAGAGGCGTCATAAAAACCGCGCCGCTTTACAAAAGGAGTTGGAGGAGCTCGTTCTTCAACACACACAAATACAAGTGCTGGCCGACGGCGAGGTTAGCGCAAACAACGACAAGATCACTTTTCGAGTCTCCCCGGACTTGGAGAGGAACGAGAGGTACAAGTATCTCGTCGCAAGGCTGGCATCAACGACAGAAGAACAAGACCCTGGCGCCGCTCCGTCTCAACCGCCACACGCTCCTATGCAACACGGGGGGAAATTCAACACTTCTACACACGAGGAGCCGTTAATTCCTTCGCCGGTGCCTGCCCCGACACAAGGTGCATCACAACTGCAGTCCGTGGCTGTCATCCCGCTTGCGACAACGCCGACGCCCATGAACGTGGACGACGCATGGCATGGTTTACTCCCAACGCCTGGAAGCAATCTTGCTACCTGTGGCGCCTTGGCGGCTTACTTTCCATGGCAAAACGAAGATCGATGGGAGCCACCAGAGATCACGCACGAATTCTCCTATCCATCCGACGAGGAGATCGTCCCCAACCCAAGAGCGGCTTTTCCGCGGAGGCGCTCAAGCATTCAAGACAGGGCGAGATCAACGGCCAACTGCTTGCCCCTCACACAAAGGAACTCGTTGTCCGACGGTGACCCTGCGCGCGACTCCGACACGCCTACAAGGAGACGCTACACCGACCTCTCCGCTCGTTTGCCGCAAGACAACGACGAACTACAACACCTCGCGCACAAGTCCGGGCCGAGTACACGGCTCCGAATCATGGCGCAACAAACCGTGGCCGGCGCCACGGGAATTGAACGCGAAGACGGAGACCCCCCCGACGACGATGACACTTCAACCTCGCTCGAAAGAGTGTTAGAGTTGCCCAGTTATGAGCAGCTTGACCACTCCATCCCTTCCGAGGGCGAGGACGGCTTCGAGGACCACGACACCGCTCCGGCGCACATGGCCAACACGGAAGACCGCGACAATCCCTCCGCTCCACAGGATGGAGAACGATCATCGGTTCCTCACCAACTAGCAACGGGACTCAGTCTCCCAGTTGAGACAAGCACGTCTCACGCTTATGGCGCCGCCATGGAGCAACGGCTACACAATCAAGAAAAGAAGATTGACGATCTCACCGCCAAGATGGATCGCTTCTTCGAAGTCTTCTCCAATATGGGGGCACAACAACCCTTTCCCCCGCCGCCTATGATGGCTCAAACACCGCGAGGGAACCAACAAAACTCTGGGATATTCATCAACGATCATCCCGAAGCACAAGGGAGCCGTCCACAACAACACCCGATGGCCGACCTCCCTCAAATTTCCCGCATACCGGCAGCAACAAGTGCGCCGGCATCCTCCGACAAACTTAAAGAATACCACGATCTCGTCACCGAACTCGTCGAGCGAAAGATGAAACAAGTCTACGCCGAGCAAATGCCGAAGACGTCCGATCACGAACTCGAGAAGCCGTACGAGTCATGGCACGATCTCGTGCCCTTCCCGTCTGGGTGGCACCCACCAAAGTTCCGTCCGTTTGATGGAACGGGAGACGCGAGGGAACACCTTGCCTACTTCGAGGCTGCATGCGGAGACACGGCGAACAACCCGTCTCTTCTACTTCGACAATTCACCAGTTCGCTCACTGGTTCGGCCTTCCACTGGTATAGCCGCTTGCCGGTAGGCGCCATCTCCAGCTGGGTCGCCATGAAAGAAGTCTTCAAAAGTCACTTCGTGGCTCTGAAAAAGGACTTGTCCGTCGTCGAGCTTTCGCAAGTCCAACAACGGCGCGACGAACCCGTCGATGACTACGTTATGCGCTTCCGCAACAGTTACGTGCGACTTACGCGCTCAATGCATGTGGAGGACGCCATCGACTTATGCGTCCACGGGATGCTCAACCACTGGTCCCTGGAAGTCTCAAGGCGCGAGCCAAAAGACTTTAGCTCTCTCAGCTCGGCGGTAGCGGCTACAAAAATCGAGTTCGCTAAAGCGCCACAAATCATGGAGCTATACAAGAACGCCGGGGCAACTAGCTCGACGAGAAATTTTAACACGCCCTCCAAGCCAAACAACGCCGGGGGCAAACCAAAGACGTCTGAGGCGAACACCACACGTCTCCTCTCTACACCAACACCGGGGAACGTACCAACTCTGGGGGTCAAAAACAATCAACCCCGTCCAAAGCAAGCGCGCCCGACCATTCAAGAATTATTAAAGAAACAATATGTGTTCAAGCGTGAGCTGGTTAAAGACATGTTTGATCAAGTCATGGAGCACGGTGGCCTACAGCTCCCTGAGCCTAAATTTCCGGACCAAGTGGGGATGACCGACAACCCCATATATTGTCCCTACCATCGATCGGTCGGGCATACAATTCAAGACTGTGTCATCTTCAAAGAATGGCTCCAACGCGCCATAGATGATAAGAAGATCAACCTCGACCCGAGCGCCATCAACCCCGACTACCATGCCGTCAACGTGGTGACGGTGCGCTGCGATCTTCACGTCGAACAAGACGAAAACGACGGCCGGTGGCTACCGTTTGAACAAGTGCAACGGCAACTGGCGCCCACATCTCCTTCTCCATCAACGACATCTACCCTGCTTCAAGTTCGCGATGACCGAACAACGGCTCCGCGGACTACCGTGCGTCGACAAACATCATCGAGGATACCCGCTTCTCGACATCGGCGCACAACGGCTCCTACACACAACTCTTCATCGACAAGGAGGCAACCGAATCCAAACCATCGTCGGCTACCTCCCCGATTCATCCCCAAGCCCGAAGGAGACGACGAGTTTCCACGCGCCCCGTGCATCTTACCCACACTGGCACAATATATGCCGAAAGTGTGGAGGCAAGTGGAAAAGACTGAGGAAGATCACTCCAATGAAGATTCTCCACCATCATCACAGCTAGCGTCATGCAACATGGCCGACGTACAAGAAATAGAAAGCTCCGACACCGAGCAAGTCTTCACGGCCGAAGAACACAAGGTATTCCGTAACGAAGACCCGGCCGACGAACAAGCCATCGAGGCGAACATGAACCTGCGCACGGGAAAGGTCACACTGGACCCGACAGCAAAGAAGCCGTTGAAGCTAGACAAGGCTGAGGCACAAAAGGAGTTAACACCACAAGAAGTGGTTCCAAAACCCGTCTACAAGGGCAAGGGACAAATGGACGAGGTCGACTACAACGTCATCGCTCATCTCAAGCGTGTCCCGGCACTACTCAGCGTATATGAGGCCCTCATATTGGGTCCCGAACTTCGTGAAGCTCTCATCAAAGCACTAACGGAGCCACAACGATATGAAGTGTCCATGGCGAAACACCGCCTTAGCGACAACTCCTGCAACGCGAGCGGGATCTTCTTCACCGAAGACGACAACCTCCTGATGGACGACAATCACAATCGTCCACTCTACATCGAGGGCAACATTGAGAAGGCACACCTTCGACGGATCCTCATCGACCCTGGTTCCGCCGTCAACATCCTGCCTCTGCGAAGCTTAACACGAGCCGGCTACACGACTGCCGATCTCGAACCGACCGAGGTCGTCATCTGCGGCTTCGATAATCATGGCAAGACAACACTGGGCGCCATTACCGTCAAGATCCAAATGGCGACGTTCCTCTTCAAAGTGAGGTTTTTCGTGATCGACGCGCCTACCTCGTACTCGGCCCTACTCGGGAGGCCGTGGCTACACAAATATCGCGTGGTGCCATCAACACTCCACCAATGCTTGAAATTTCTTGACAACAACGGCACGCAACAACGCATCGCCGGCAACCCGTCGCCGTACCTCGTACAAGAAGCGTACCACGCCGACGCCAAATACTTCTTTCCGGTCCAATCGGGGGAGAACGAACAAGGACGATCCACTCCGGCGGCCGACATCATGACCAAAGCCACAACTTCTCCGCCAATCAAGGAGATGAAACAACTTTGTACTTGGTCCCAACAATCATCGTCAAGAAGACCCATTGGGAGTCCACGAGGCGGCTTCAAACGCGGTTTCGGCCGCCGAAGCTCTTCGTTCAGCCACGATGACTTCAAACCATCAACACCTCTCACACTGGGGGCAAAATCACCTGCCGGCAGCAGCACCTCGTCATCAACATCTATGAGAGCTGTGCCACCCCCTTACACCGTCAAGTCTACAACAACTCCACGCATACTGGGGGCAACACCGTCCTCCAACCCGGGTGCTTCCACAGCAACACCGACACCCCTGAAGCCCATCATCACACTCCGGGATCGCTCCAACTCCAAAATCAGCCTATTGGAGGATGGCACGGTTAAAAAGATCGTCACCGATATCGAAGAGGCGACCAAAAACACAAAGGTCATGCAACCTCCGTCTCTGTACATCTCGGTGGCCACCCCACTTGACATTTGGGTGGTTCCTAGGCGACACAAGCCATCGACGCCCATAATATTTTACAAGGCACCCCCATCCCGAGAATGCGACGTGGTGATCAACCTCCACAACATGTTCCGCGTGGAGGAAGAAGTTACCGCGGTCACCATCAAAGTTGACCCTCGACTCGTCCACATGATGCAAAGGGCGGGAATCACGCTTCGCGGCAACAACAGAATGCCACCTCCTCCTGCCATCTGCGAAAAATGGTGGGCACAAGCGGAGAAATTCCTAAAACAAGGGAAGAAACGACAAAACCCACCAAAATATGGGTTGGGCTACAACAAAGAAGAAGCCCCGGTCGACGAGAATGACATCTTCCTCGACTTCGACCTCGACTACGAACAAGCCTTCTATTGCACCGTCATTCCAAGACCACGACCAGCACCTTTCGGTCTTCTCAATGCCGCTGCAACTCTCCAACTGGCCATGGCGTTCACCTTTGGGAGCCCCGCGCCCCAGGAAGATGATGGCCAAGCACAAACATGACTGGTATGACCGCTTCTTCGAAAATACACCGCCCACCCTCCAACTCAATCAAGGAGAAGGTAAGTCTTCTCACCTCCCCTCCTCGGATGAATTTTCCCTTGGAGGGCAAAGGTACGCACACTGCCGTTTTCTTTGGATGACTTTTCCCTTTGAAAACAAAAAAAACAATTTTTGCCCCGAACAAGTTCATGATGCACAATCAATTGCATATGTGAGCTAAAGTTTTCTTTGGAAGAATTTTCCCTTTGAAAACAAGACGTCAAAGCGTCTACATAAAACGGCTTTTTCTTATTTTCACATCTTGCTGGTCAACAAAAGAATTGCTTGTCTTAGAGCTTTTCAAGATGGAGTTCAAGAAAGATCATGACCGGGAGTACTCGCAGCCGAGCAACCTACACACCAAGGCACAAGAACACATGCCACGTGAATGCTCTCAAAGATGGCGAGGTGATTACTTGGGTCATGTCAAAGTGATGAATCCTCCACGCCGGATGCGCCCCTAGCGGCATCAGACCAACGGAGACATCAAGCCACGGGGTCAACCTATAGCGACAAGATGCATCAATATGCCAACCCCGTCAGGCGGTATCAACACTAAAAGCTCCGGGATGAAACATAGGAAAAGATGCGGGAGAAGGCTGCCCGGTCAGTCAAAGTCTGACCGGTGTGAAGCTACTCGTCGACCTCGGAAGCATAAACAAGGGCCCAATCAAAACAAACAAGCCAGCGAGGATTAGCTAGTCCACAAAGGCAGGCGGCTCGTCAACAAAAACTCCCAAATTCAACACTAGAAGTCTAACAAAAAGACGTCTATCACAAACAAGCGAAAGGGAAACATCACATCCCCGTTCGATCAAGCCGGCATACAACGCCGAAAGCAAAGGAGGAGACAGCCGCCCGCCATCCTCGGCAAAAGACAAGGCATAAATCCTCATATCAAACCCCTTAACCATAAGCCAATTTCAGCCATTCCCAAGTCTCTAGGTTCGATGAGGCTGCACACTGGGGGCAAGGCCGTGCTGTGGAGGTAATTCATCATAATGGAAGACTAGAGCATGATCCTCCGCCGTCTTTCAAGAAATTTCGCCGAAGCATGCTGGTTCAACAACACGAGCACCCAAGGAAGCAAAGTTGTGTGCTACAACCGTCATGATTCTTTCGAGATCCCCGAAAGCAAAGCTCTCTGATAGGCTTTTCTAAGACCACATATAGCATTTGTGAATTAAGAAAGCCAACATTTTAAAATCCCTCAAAACAAATTTCTTTTTGTCGGGTTTTATTTTCTTGAACATATCCTCGCTTGTGTTATGCTTGGTATTTTTGCTATGACACAGATTCTCGAACGTCAACAATCACTTTGGCGCTTCACCTACACTCTTTGATGGAAAGCTGAGAACAAGGTCTGCGCCCCGTCAACTCTTAGCCAAGAACAAGTCTGGCGCCTCGACGAACAAGCCGAGAACAAGGCCGGCACCTCGTCAACCCTAAGCTGAGAACAAGCCCAGCGATACTCGACGGTCCAACGGTGAATTATTCTGGCATACATGGCAATCCTGCCCGCCAGCACATCCTTAAGCTATGAACATTTCGGCGCTTCACCGACATTGGCCGCGAGAAGATTTTCCTACGGGAGGGAGATCCTTAAAGTCGAGAGCAACTCCGACGCTTCGTCAACTCCAAGCTGAGAACAAGACCGGCGACACTCGAGGGCCCAACGGCGTACAATGGTGGGCACGACGAAGTTATTCACAAGAAGACTCTCTTATGTTGGAGGTCTTGAAGCTGAGAACAACCCGGCGCTACATAGTCGAGAACAATCCGACATGGCAACACAAAGCCACATCTCCTCACACAGGAGAATTTCTCGCATGTGATAAGCTGCAATACACACAGGTCATACAAAAGGCCACAGTTTCATGCCACACTCGCATGGAGCTCCATTTATATGTAGGTACCCATACATGCTTGCCTACTCTCACACGTTTACGGACTCTCGTGCAGCACCCACATATGCTGCATACACCCGTTGCACCCACATATGCAACACACACCCGTGCATCACCCACATATGCTGCATACACCCGTTGCACCCACATATGCAACACACACCCGTGCAGCGCCCACATATGCTGCATACACCCGTTGCACCCACATATACAACACACGCCTGTGCGGCACCCACACATGCCGCTTATACCCGTTGCACCCACATATGCAACACACGCCCATATATGCACCCGTACATGTTGCATATACCTGTTGTACCTACACATGCAACACGATCACACGCACATGCTACATACCCACATATATGCCGCATGTACACTCTACACGCACCCTATATGCTGCATACCCACATATATGCTGCATATACACCTCTCCACACACACGTGCCACACATAAGGTCACGTAATCGAAGGCCACACTTGCATGCAAGCTTTGCATGCATTTGTATATGTACATCCACACATGCATGCGTGACACACGCTCACACTATATGCTCCCGTACACACATGCATGCCAAGCACGCTGCGCACACAAGCCTGCACATATCGACATATTTTGAGAAAAAAAAAGAAAAAACCTACACCGATCCGACTAACTGGGTAGCCTCTCGAGGCACCAGGATCCTGAACATCACAATCGTCTACACAAGATGCCAACTGGCACGGCTACAGAGCGCAGATCCAACAGGAACTTGTATTTTATTGCGATAATGAAATATCAACGTTCTTGTCCCCTTTCTTTTGTGCGTTTTTGATAAATGCACTGGCACGCCTGCAAAATCCCCAGCGGAATTTGTGTGCGTCACACGCGCAAGACAATAGGGAGTTGGCAAGAGATCATGATAGGATTCGCCCCAGCGGAATTTGTGTGCGTCACAAATTTGGCACGCCTGGTGGGACATGGGTCTCCTCCCATCTTTGTCGTTGAGGCTTGAAGTCTACTTCGCCTATTCCTTAGGCTTGAAGTGGCTTCGCCCGGATCTTCTTCTTCGTCTCCAATCCGTCAAAAGGGACGTGGTCCTAACCAAGGATGCCCCTTTCCATCGCAGGAGTTTTCGACTTCGTCATGGCAACGCGTGAGTTCTTGTTCGGCACCTTCGCACCAACTGTCGTCGTACGGGAGGGCTCGAAGATCTTCTTCCCTGACGCCAAGGACGCACACCTTGAAGAGCTCCGCAAGCGGTTTGCCGCTAATGCCGTTAAACAACGCCTTGCTGTGATGAACAAAGCGAGGATCTTCACCAAGCACGCTGAGGAATACTCCGGGGCGCACCTACTCGCTCCACTTCAAGCTGCGGCCGACAGGCTGCGTCTTCTTAAGGCGAGTGCACGCTCACTGAAAAGCGCGCATCCGGCGCGCAACTACAGGAGGAAGCTGGCTAAGGTGCAGCATCTTCATCAACAAGTCAACACGCTCTCCACCAAGACAGCCGAGGATGACTGGTACATAGGAGAGGTGGATCTCGCTGAGCGGAAACCTGTCCGTGAAGCGATCTTAAAAGATTTCTGGGCGCGCCACCCACAGCTTCGCGCGGCCCGAAAGGACCGTCTCGCTCGCTCCATCAACACTGCTACTTGTCTACACATAGGTGAGGCAAGTAGGAATTTCAATAACACTAACAATTCCTTTCAAGTGTTGGCTCCAGAAACGCCCGCTGCCGGCAACGAAGAGCTACGGAGAGAGCTAAGGAGACTCCAAGACAGTGTTGCCCAATTTGGGAGGCACGTTCGTGAATTGGAGGAAGCGCCTACTTCAACAAGAGGTGGGGGCAGATTGAGCCATCGATTCTCCGCTCCACGGCGTCATCAACCATACTCTACATCAAATGTACGTGGATCTTCACCAACGAAAGACGCACGTTATGCTTCATCGACAACGAGGATACACCGCGCTCCACCACGACCCCGAGACGCTTACCGTGGGCAAGACGCACGTTCGGCACGGCAAGGGCGATGGGAGTGGCGCCGAGTTCACGCTTCATCACCAACTGCTCCTCGACCACGGAATCCGGCGGTCACAACGAGGGCAGCACCGCCACCTCTTCCTCCGCCACTGAGGACTCGCCTTCCGCCATCAAGACATCAAGTCAAGCGGGAGAGGCGTCATAAAAACCGCGTCGCCTTACAAAAAGAGTTGGAGGAGCTCGTACTTCAACACACACAAATACAAGTGCTGCCCGATGGCGAGGTCAACGCAAACGACGACAAGATCACTTTCCGAGTCTCCCCTGACTTGGAGAGGGACGAGAGGTACAAATATCTCGTCGCACGGCTAGCATCGACGACAGGAGAACAAGACCCTGGCGCCGCTCCGTCTCAACCGCTACACGCTCCTACGCAATACGGGGGGCAAATCAACACTTCTACACACGGGGAGCCGTTACTTCCTTTGCCGGCGCCTGCCCCGACACAAGGTGCATCACAGCTGCAGTCCGTGGCTAACATCCCGCCTGCGACAACACCGACGCCCATGAACGTGGACGACACGTGGCATGGTTTACTCCCCACGCCTGGAAGCAATCTCGCTGCCTGTGGCGCCTTGGCGGCCTACTTCCCACGCCAAAACGAAGACCGATGGGTGCCACCGGAGATCACGCACGAATTCTCCTACCCATCTGACGAGGAGATCGTCCCCAACCCAAGAGCGGCTTTTCCGAGGAGGCGCTCAAGCATTCAAGACAGGGCGAGATCAACGGCTAACTGCTTGCCCCTCACCCAAAGGAATTCGCTGTCCGACGGCGACCCCGCGCGCGACTCCGACACGCCTACGAGGAGACGCTACACCGACCTCTCCGCTCGTTTGCCGCAAGACAACGACGAACTACAACACCTCGCGCACAAGTCCGGGCCAAGTACACGGCTTCGAATCATGGCGCAACAAACCGTGGCCGGCGCCACGGGAATAGAACGCGAAGACGGAGATCCCTCCGATGACGACAACACCTCAACCTCGCTTGAAAGAGTGTTAGAGTTGCCCAGTTATGAGCAGCTTGACCACTCCATCCCTTCCGAGGGCGAGGACGGCTTCGAGGACCACGACACCGCTCCGGCGCACATGGCCAACACTGAAGACCGCGACAATCCCTCCGCTCCACAGGGAGGAGAACGATCATCGGTCCCTCACCAGCTCGCAACGGGACTCAGCCTTCCAGTCGAGACAAGCACATCTCACGCTCGTGACGCCGTCATGGAACAAAGGCTACGCGATCAAGAAAAGAAGATTGACGATCTCACCGCCAAGATGGATCGCTTCTTCGAAGTATTCTCCAATGTGGATGCACAACAACCCTTTCCCCAGCCGCCTATGATGGCTCCAACACCGCGAAGGAACCAACAAAACTCCGGGATATTCATCAACGATCACCCCGAGGCACAAGGAAGCCGTCCACGACAACACCCGATGGCCGATCTCCCTCAAACTTCCCGCGTACCGGCAACAACAACAAGTGCGCCGGCATCCTCCGACAAACTTAAAGAATACCATGACCTCGTCACCGAGCTCGTCGAACGAAAGATGAAACAAGTCTACGCCGAGCAAACGCCAAAGACGTCCGATCACGAGCTCGAGAAGCCGTACGAGTCATGGCACGATCTCGTGCCTTTCCCGTCTGGGTGGCACCCACCAAAGTTCCGTCCGTTTGATGGAACGGGAGACGCGCGGGAACACCTCGCCTACTTCGAGGCTGCATGCGGGGATACGGCGAACAGCCCGTCCCTTCTACTTCGACAATTCGCCAGTTCGCTCACTGGTTCTGCCTTCCATTGGTATAGCCGCTTGCCGGTAGGCACCATCTCCAGCTGGGTCGCCATGAAAGAAGTCTTTAAAAGCCACTTCGTGGCTCTGAAAAAAGACTTGTCCGTCGTCGAGCTTTCGCAAGTCCAACAGCGGCGCGACGAACCCGTCGATGACTACGTTATGCGCTTCCGCAACAGCTACGTGCGACTTACGCGCTCAATGCACGTGGAGGATGCAATCGACTTATGCGTCCACGGGATGCTCAACCACTGGTCGCTGGAAGTCTCGAGGCGCGAGCCGAAAGACTTTAGCTCTCTCAGCTCGGCAGTAGCGGCTACAAAAATCGAGTTCGCTAAAGCGCCCCAAATCATGGAGCTCTACAAGAACGCCGGCGCGACTAACTCAACGAGAAATTTCAACACGCCATCCAAACCAAACAACGGCGGGGGCAAACCGAAGACATCCGAGGCAAACACCACACGTCTCCTCTCTACACCGACACCGGGGAACGTACCAACGCTGGGGGCCAAAAACAATCAGCCCCGACCAAAGCAAGCACGCCCGACCATTCAAGAATTATTGAAGAAACAATATGTCTTCAAGCGTGAGTTGGTCAAAGACATGTTTGATCAAATCATGGAGCACGGCGGTCTACAGCTCCCCGAGCCCAAGTTCCCTGACCAAGTGGGGATGACCGACAACCCCATATATTGCCCCTATCATCGATCGGTCGGGCATACAATTCAAGACTGCATCATCTTCAAAGAATGGCTCCAACGTGCCATTGATGATAAGAAGATCAACCTCGACCCGAGCGCCATCAACCCCGACTACCATGCCGTCAACGTGGTAACGGTGCGCTGCGATCTTCACGTCGAACAAGACGAAAACGGCGGCCGGTGGCTACCTTTTGAACAAGTGCAACGGCAACTGGCGCCCATATCTCCTCCATTAACGACATCTACACCGACCCGGCCTCGAGTTCACGATGACCAAACAACAGCTCCGTGGACTATCGTGCATCGACAAACATCGCCAAGAATGCCCGCTTCTCGACATCGGCGCTCAACGGCTCCTACACATGACTCTCCATCGACAAGAAGGCAACCGAACCCAAGCCATCGACGGTTACCTCCCCGATTCGTTCCCAATCCCGAGGGAGACGACGAGTTTCCACGTGCCCCGCGCATCCTACCCACACTGGCACAATATATGCCGAAGGTGTGGAGGCGAGTGGAGAAGACTGAAGAAGATCACCCTGATGAAGATTCTCCCTCATCATCACAGCTAGCACCATGTAACATGGCCGACGTAGAAGAAATAGAAGACTCTGACACCGAGCAAGTCTTCACGGCCGAAGAACATGAGGTATTCCGTAATGAAGACCCGGCCGACGAACAAGCCGTCGAGGCGAACATGAACCTGCGCACGGGGAAGGTCACACCGGACCCGACAGCAAAGAAGCCGTTGAAGCTGGACAAGGCCGAGGCACAAAAGGAGTTAACACCACAAGAAGCGGTTCCAAAACCCGTCTACAAGGGCAAGGGGCAAATGGACGAGGTCGACTACAACGTCATCGCTCATCTCAAGCGTGTCCCGGCGCTACTCAGCGTATATGAAGCCCTCATCTTGGGTCCCGAACTTCGTGAAGCTCTCATCAAAGCACTGACGGAGCCGCAACGATATGAAGTGTCCATGGCAAAACACCGCCTTAGCGACAACTCCTGCAACGCAAGCGGGATTTTCTTCACCGAAGACGACAATCTTCTAATGGACGACAATCACAATCGTCCACTCTACATCGAGGGCAACATCGAGAAGGCACACCTTCGACGGATCCTCATCGACCCCGGCTCGGCCGTCAACATCTTGCCCCTGCGAAGCTTAACACGGGCCGGCTACATGACTGCTGATCTTGAACCAACCGAGGTCGTCATCTGCGGCTTTGACAATCACGGCAAGACAACACTGGGCGCCATCACCGTCAAGATCCAAATGGCGACGTTTCTCTTCAAAGTGAGGTTTTTCGTGATCGACGCGCCAACCTCATACTCGGCCCTACTCGGGAGGCCGTGGCTATACAAATATCGCGTGGTGCCATCAACATTGCACCAATGCCTGAAGTTTCTTGACAATAACGGCACGCAACAACGCATTGCCGGCAACCCATCACCGTACCTTGTACAAGAAGCATACCACGCCGACGCCAAATACTTCTTTCCGGTACAATTGGGGGAGAACGAACAAGGACGGTCTACTCCGGCGGCCGACATCATGGCCAAAACCACATCTTCTTCGCCCATCAAGGAGATGAAGCAACTATGCACCTGGTCCCAACAATCATCGTCAAGAAGACCGCTTGCAAGTCCACGAGGCGGCTTCAAACGTGGCTTCGGCCGCCGAATCTCTCCGTCAAGCCACGATGACTTCAAACCATCAACACCTCTCACACTGGGGGCAAAATCACCTGCCGGCAGCAGCACCTTGTCATCAACATCTATGAGAGCTGTGCCACCCCCTCACGCTTCCGCGGCTACATCAACTCCACTCATACTGGGGGCATCGCCGTCCTCTAACCCGAGTGCCTCCGCGACAACACCGGCACCCCTCAAGCCTATCATCACACTTCGGGACCGCTCCAACTCCAAAATCAGCCTGTTGGAGGATGGCACGGTCAAAAAGATCGTCACCGATATCGAAGAGGCGACAAAAAACACAAAGGTCATGCAACCTCCATCTCTGTATGTCTCGGTGGCCACCCCACTTGACATTTGGGTGGTTCCTAGGCGACACAAGCCATCGACGCCCATAATATTTTACAAAGCACCTCCATCCCGAGAGTGCGACGTGATGATCGACCTCCACAACATATTCCCCGTAGAAGAAGAAGTTGCCGCGGTCACCATCAAAGTTGACCCTCGACTCGTCCACATGATGCAAAGGGCGGGAATCACGCTTCGCGGCAACAACAGAATGCCACCTCCTCCTGCCGTCTGCGAAAAATGGTGGGCACAAGCGGAGAAATTCCTAAAACAAGGGAAGAAACGACAAAACCCGCCAAAATATGGGTTGGGCTACAACAAAGAAGAAGCCCCGGTCGACGAGAATGACATCTTCGTCGACTTCGACCTCGACTACGAACAAGCCTTCTATTGCACCGTCATCCCAAGACCGCGACCAGCACCTTTCGGCCTTCTCAATGCCGCTGCAACTTTTCAACAAGCCATGGCGTTCACCTTTGGGAGCCCCGCGCCCCAAGAAGATGCTGGCCAAGCACAAACACGGCTGGCATGACATCCTCTTCGAAACTCTGTGGGCATATTGCGACATCGCCCGCACTCCAACACAATCAAGGAGAAGGTAAGTCTTCTGACCTTCCCCTCCTCGGATGAATTTTCCCTTGGAGGGCAAAGGTACGCACGCTGCCGTTTTCTTTGGATGACTTTTCCCTTTGAAAACACAAAAAGAAAAACAATTTCCGCCCCGAACAAGTTCATGATGCACAATCAATTGCATATGTGAGCTAAAGTTTTCTTTGGAAGAATTTTCCCTTTGAAAACAAGACGTCAAAGCGTCTACATAAAACGGCTTTTTCTTATTTTCACATCTTGCTGGTCAACATAAGAATTGCCTGTCTTAAAGCTTTTCAAGACGGAGTTCAAGAAAGATCGTGACCGGGAGTACTCGCAGCCGAGCAACCTACACACCAAGGCACAAGAACACATGCCACGTGAATGCTCTCAAAGAGGCGAGGTGATTACTTGGGTCATGTCAAAGTGATGAATCCTCCACTACGGACGCGCTTCTTGGCGGCATCAGACCAACGGAGACATCAAGCCGCGGGGTCAACCTATAGCGACAAGATGCATCAATATGCCAACCCCGTTAGGCGTATCAACATCAAAGCTCCGGGATGAAACATAGGAAAAGATGCGGGAGAAGGCTGCCCGGTCGGTCAAAGTCTGACCGGTGTGAAGCTGCTCGTCAACCTCGGAAGCATCAACAAGGGCCCAATCAAAACAATCAAGCCAGCAAGGATTAGCTAGTCCACAAAGGCAGGCGGCTCGTCCATGAAAACCTCCCCAATCCAACACTAGAAGTCTAACAAAAAGACGTCTACCACAAGCGAGCGAAAGGGAAAACATCATATCCCCGCTCGATCAAGCCGGCATACAACGTCGAAAGCAAAGGAGGAGACAGCCGCCTGCCATCCTCGGCAAAAGTCAAGGCTCCAACCCTCATATCAACCCCCTGAACCATAAGCCAATTTCAGCCATTCCCAAGTCTCTAGGTTCGATGAGGCTGCACGCTGGGGGCAAGGTCGTGCTGTGGAGGTAATTCATCATAATGGAAGACTAGAGCATGATCCTCTGCGGTCTTTCAAGAAATTTTACCGAAGCATGTTGATTTAACAACACGAGCACTCAAGGAAGCAAAGTTGTGTGCTACAACCGTCATGGCTCTTTCGAAGGTTCCCGAAAGCAAAGCTCCTTGACAGGCCTTTCTAAGACCACACATAGCATTTGTGAATTAGGAAGGCCAACATTTTAAAATCCCTCAAAACAAACTTCTTTTTGTTGGATTTTATTCTATAAACATATCCTCGCTTGTGTTATGCTTGGTATTTTTTTTTTCTATGACACAGGATCTCGAACGTCAACAATCACTTTGGCGCTTCAACAACATCCCTTTGATGGAAGAGCCGAGAGCAAGGCCGGCGTCCCGTCAACCCATAGCCAAGAACAAGACTGGCACTTCGACGAACAAGCCGAGAACAAGGCCGGCACCTCGTCAACTCCAAGCTGAGAACAAGCCCAGCAATACTCGACGGTCCAACGGTGAACAATTCTGGCATATGTGGCAATCCCGCCCGCCAGCACATCCCGGAGCTGTGAACATCCCGGCACCTCACCGACATCGACCCCGAGAATAAGATTTTCCTATAGTGGGAGATCTTTTGAAGTCGAGAACAATACCGACACTTCGTCGATTTCAAGCTGAGAACAAAACCGGCAACACAGGGTATTCCACCAGCGAACACTGCTGGGCACGGCGAAGTTATTTCCAAAAGATTCTCCTACGATGGAGATTTTAAAGCTGAGAACAACCCGGCATTTTGAAGTCGAGAACATCTCGACACTGTACCTCGCGCGCCAAAGAATTCTTCGCATGCGGTGAGATACAGAACACATGAGCCACACAGTTGGCAACGGGGTTTAAAACCACACTTGCATGAAGGTTTTACATGCATATGTATGTGTATACTCACACATGCATGTGCAACACACACACACACCCCCACTGGATACGCATGCATGCTCGTAAAACACAACGCTCACCCAAATTCACGTACACTACACTGTACATGCATGCGAGATGCCTATGCACTTCGTTCAACTCACCTACATGTGCATGCAGCATACACCATTGCACCGCACATATATTTAATATTCGCCTGACAATGCCACTGCGGACACACGCAAAATGCTACACTCACCGCATGCATACTGTCTGTAAATGCCGCACTAGCACACACGCATGCGCTGTACGGCAGCACACACCTCACGTTTTTCGTATTATTTTTCTGCTGTCCTTCTTTATAGCTTCTGTGCAGGAATACATCGGACAAAAAGGGCCAAGATAAAAAAAACCGAACGAGCGACTTTATTTTAAAGGAGGATTACATGGTGAAACTAAGCGCTCTTCTTCATCTGACTGGACTTTAAAGTGGACACTGCTTTACAAGGAAAATCTAAAATCTCGGCTATCTCATCTGGCAGTCGAGCATTGTATGCCACTCTTGCTGCTGCCTCCTGCTGGACGTAACACTCAGCATCCGCAGCCCGACGCCCTATCTCATCAGTCCGACGAGTAAAATCCTTAAAGGCAGCTTCATTGGCAACAAGCTTCTTTGAGGCCTTATCCTGGTCAAGTATAAGCGCCTCCTTGTGCTTATGGAGGCGAGCGATTTCTACTTCGACGCGCTCGATTTCCTCACCTATTCCCTTCATGGCGTCATTTGCCTTCTCCAAGTCTCTTACGAAAGAACGCCGTTCTTCTCTAACCTTACCTAGCTGTGAGGTCATCTCACGGTGAGCGTTTTGCAGCTTGGTCAGTATCTCCCGCACCTTTTCTTCATTTGACGCAAAAGGAGCCTTCGACAAGGAAGCTTTGCCCTCAAGGCAAGGAATCAACTTCCATATTTTATCAATCAAGGCAGAAAGATCAGCGGGATAATCACCCCGGAACGACAGCTCCCATGATTGAAGTAAATAATTGAGGAGATCAAGAACGGCAGTTTTGTTGACAGGCTTCTCTCGCAGCAGGCTTTGAACATCGGCCAGATCTGTATGCACCGACGTGTTGCGGCGATGATTGGGATATGCGTCTTCGGGAATTTCGAAAGAGGGTACAACCTTTTCCGACGCTTCATGTTCCTTGATGAGTTCCTCTATTTCCAGCTCCCGCAAATATTTGCTACTCGTAATCTGGAAGGTAGCAACTACAGAGGACACCTCTTCTTCTTCCCCTGAAAAAAGGGAAGGAAAGGAATAAATAAATTCGGAGAACAACATATTTTATCATCGAACGAAAGGGAATGGGAGAAATTGCAAACCTTCATCCTTCTGAGCTGGAATATCCTCGTCACGTTGAGAACGAGGGTCAATCAGTAACGCCGGTCTGTGGACTTCAGTTTTATTGGTGTGGAGAACGTCAACATCAGTGCCTTCTTCGGCCTCTAATTGCACTGGCTGCGGTGGTGCACTCCTCTTCTTCTTTAATTTCTTCTTCTGGCGGCAGCCTCCAGCATCATCTTTGTCAACCTCGATCACTGGTGGATCCTTGCGCTTTGGGGGACTCGGTGGAGAACCAGACTGGGGCTTCGTTTGCTCTTCTCTGCCACTGTCCTTATCTGTCACGCCCGATTGCCGTGAAAACGCAGCAGCGGGGAGAGTCTCCTTATCACTATCCTTTCGAGAAGACGAGCGACGGGTAGTCTCTCGGGTTTCATCGCTGCGCCTGGGCATCCTGTCTTCAGCACGATCAAATCCCCCACTGTCAAAGTATCTATCGTTTAAACGCCGGCTACTGTGCCCACGACGGTAATAGCTGCGAGGTGGAGATTTATAAGCTCGAACGTAATGCCGGTTTGGCATTGTTGGTTCGTATGGAAAGAAAGCTTGGGGCTGCCTTGTTTTCATAGCAAAGTATTCCACCCTGCGTAGGAATCCTAACCAGCCACTTATAAGAACTCTAATCAGAAACGAGCTGGCAAGATTCTAGGCCTGCACCAATTCGAATCCAGTTCGTCTTTTCTCACCCGGACTCGAATTGGTGGGGGGCATTTGTTGGACACAAAAAAAATCTTCATTAATCAATCCTGTTAATTAATCCCGATATTAACTAATTAAGCAATTTTTGCGGATAATTAATCAAGAAATAAGTGTTCGTAACAAACTCGATCTTATCTTTTGGGTATCTATCTCTATCTCTCTCCCCTATAAAAGCAAACCAACCAGCACCAGAAAAAGGGGATCCGCAATCTGCAATCGATCGGGAAGTTGGCAACCGAGGCAGGCGAGGAACAAGGCAACAAGAAATCGGCGTGGGGAATCGTCGCCTGGGTTGCAACGAAGCAACCCAGGCGACTGCCGCCGAGACGCTCCCAAAGGAAAGATGTGATCCTGCCGTGGCCATTTTTTCTCGCCCTCTCTCTTCCTCTGTTCTCTCTTCCTCCGTTCTCTCCCCCTCTGTTCTCTTTCCTCCCTTCCTCTGTTCGGGGCAAAGGCAGCAAGGCGTGGCCTTCTCCTCCTTCCTCAAGACCGAGGAGACCCAGATAGGCAGCACGGCGGTGACCTCGCATCAGCAATCCGCGGCGGCGGCGTATGGGTGGCATTGTGCTCCCTCGGTCCGATGCATGGGTGGCGACGAGCTCCCCCGATCCCAATCAATGATGGCACATATGGGTGGCCGGCGAGCTCCCCCGATCCCGATCTACAACGGCGCGTATGGGTGGCATTGTGCTCCCCGGTCCCGGTCAATGACGCTGCATATGGGTGGCCAGCGAGCTCCCCGGTCTTGATCTACAAAGGCGACGTCAGCTTATGGGTGGCCGGCGAGCTCCCCCCAACCTCAAGCAGCGACGGCGGCGGCCAAATCACCTTCTCCCGTTGGCATGCGGGTGGCCGGCGTGCCCCTGATTCCGATCTGCGAGGATGGCGATGGGTGGCTCAGAGCTCCCCTCAAGCAGCAAACTACAACGGCGGCGGCGTCCTTTCCGATTTCCATGGCGCGACATGGCGGCGCTCAAGCCGGCGACGTTGGCATCTTCCCCACGGTGGCGCGGCGGCGCTCGGCGGCAGCAAAGCTCGTGGCGGCCGGCGCGTGCCCATCTTCTCCAATGGCGGCGAGCATGACCCGTCTCGGTGGCGCCCCAGGGCGGCATGGACGTCGGTGCCCCGGGCCACTCATCTACCTCCATGGCAACCCGGCGGCGGCGCG
This sequence comes from Raddia distichophylla, assembly GCA_005191435.1. Taxonomy (NCBI): domain Eukaryota; kingdom Viridiplantae; phylum Streptophyta; class Magnoliopsida; order Poales; family Poaceae; genus Raddia; species Raddia distichophylla. The sequence goes on along the minus strand of SPJY01002156.1, from coordinate 1,701,609 downwards.
TCCTCTGTTTCTTCCGGCGCCCTGCTCCTCCGCGCACGCGCCCGGCGACGGCGCGTCTCCACGCGCACACGGCAATCGGCGCTCTGCCCCCCTGCCCTTTGCTCCTCTTCGTCCTCGCGTGCCGACCATCTCTGCCCTCTGCCCTTTGCTCATCTTCCCTGGCGCGGCCAGCTCCTGATCCAAAGACACGGCGTCAACAGGCGACCAGTGGCGTCCCTGCTGCTACACGCGCGCGCACGGTAGTGGCCTTCCCACATCAACGCGACGGCGCGCTGGTCCCATCTCCAGTGGCACCGTCAATGGCGGCGACTAATCACGGCGAGGCCGGCGTTCACATCTTCCGTGGCGGCATCATCCCCACTGCGGCGCGGCGGTACCTTGGATGCAGCCTGGTGGCGCAGCATCTCCAGGCGGGCGACGGGCGGCGCTCGGTTCCCCACCTCGGTGCGGAGTCACGACAGCGACGGCGAGCATCCTCCCCGATGGCGTCCCGGCTTTCCACGGCGCGGCCCGGCTTCTGTCCTCTCCCCTGCATCAACGCGACGATGACGGCACCCATGCATGGCAGCGCTCGCGGACGGCGACGGCGGCGTGACTTTGACTCTTGCCCATGCATGTACGTATATACGTACGATATACGTACGTGTATGTTGCCTGTATAAGCTATTGTGCATGCATGAAACCAACACGGCGGCGGCGGCGGCGCTAACACAGCAGCCCGACTCCTCTTCGCTGACTCGCTGACTCTGTCACCGCGCTGGTCATCGACTGCACGTTTGTGCTGGTCATCCATGCACTGAGATGCTAATTAACACGAAACCATGTATTCCGTACGTATGCTTATATATGTACGTATGCCATCTACTTGGATTGCATGGCTTGTGTGTAAGAAGCAAAAGGATGTGAAGTTGCTGCCGAGATAAGAAAGAAGCTGCTCCTTGATGCCTTTTCGTACCCAGATTCAGTGCTAAATGGAGCCTAGAAGCCCAGAGCTAATAACATGCATGATCATGCCATAAACAACACTGAGAAGAAAACTCCAACAAATACTAAAGCTGCACCACCCCTTCATCGTGACGTCGCCAGCAGAGCAATACATATTGAAAATATGACGGCCAGTGTCCTACGCGGCACTGCGCACCGTTATCTTCACCAAGCGAAGAGACGCGGCCAACATCGCGTAAAACGGCGCCCTAGCCTTAGCGGAGTCACATTCCGCTAAGGGAAATCCTCCCCGACTCGTCCGTGGCCGAAAACGGAGGCGCCCGAACCGACATGGCATAAAATAATGATTTTTCCTTATCGGAATCACGTTCTGCTCAAGGAAACCGAAGACCGACTGCTGATGACTCCGCTATCGATCACGGGGGCCGTTCAACGACCTTCTCCAACGACTCCGTCAACACCGGCGGGACCTACCTCTACGTCGACCTTAACGGGATTCCGTCTCGTCCAACAATATCAAGACCCAAAGGTGGACAAGACCCTGAAGGACAACAATATCGTGGAAATCCCAATTCCACGGCACCGATACATACACTCCGTTCGATCAACAAAGCCCAAAGGTGAACAAGACCCTGAAGGCCAACGATATCGTGGAGATCCCAATTCCACGGTACCGACATATACTTCACTCCAAAAATACCAAGACGATGGTGATCAAGACTGTCCACGTCTACATCCAACCCCGGACGCACCGGAATATTTCCGATGACGCCAACAAGCCGTCTACTCCAACTCTACGTCAAGTGCAAATCCGTGCATCTCCCAAGTACAACTACATCAACGTGAAGCCTGAAGACACAAATTCAAGCGACACGGGCGGGCATGGCCATACAACGGCTGTGCTAGGCACTGCGTGGGCCGCGTTACCCTACGTATCCTGCCGTCGCCAAACTACACCCTACATCCACCCGCAGCACGGTGAAGCACAAGACAAGGAGAAGAAGAAGACAACCTCGCGACTTAATCGGAGGTGTTCCGCGCATCCCCGCGCGGATGTAATTAACTGGGTAGCCTCTCGAGGCACCAGGATCCTGAACATCACAATCGTCTACACAGATGGCCAACTAGCATGGCTACAGAGCGCAATCCCAACAAGAACTTGTATTTTATTGCGATAATGAAATATCAGCGTTCTTGTCCCTTTCTTTTGTGCGTTTTCGATAAATGCACTGGCACGCCTGCAAAATCCCCAGCGGAATTTGTGTGCGTCACAAATTTGGCACGCCTGGTGGGACATGGGTCTCCTCCCATCTTTGCCGTCGAGGCTTGAAGTTCGCTTCGCCTATTTCTTAGGCTCGAAGTGGCTTCGCCCGGATCTTCTTCTTCGTCTCCAATCCGTCAAAAGGGACGTGGTCCTAACCAAGGATACCCCTTTTCATCGCAGGATTTTTCGACTTCGTCATGGCAACGCGCGAGTTCTTGTTCGGCACCTTCGCACCAAATGTCACTATACGCGAGGGCTCGAAGATCTTCTTCCCTGACGCCAAGGACGCACACCTTGATGAGCTCCGCAAGCAGTTTGCCGCTAATGCTGCTAAACAACGTCTTGCTGTGATGAACAAGGCGAGGATCTTCACCAAGCACGCTGAGAAACACTCCGGGGCGCACCTACTCGCTCCACTTCAAGCTGCGGCCGACAGGCTGCGTCTTCTTAAGGCGAGTGCACGCTCACTGAAAAGCGCGCATCCGGCGCGCAACTACAGGAGGAAGCTGGCTAAGGTGCAGCGTCTTCATCAACAAGTCAACACGCTCTCCACCGAACCAGCCGAGGATGACTGGTACACGGGAGAGGTGGATCTCGCTGAGCGAAAACCTGTCCGTGAAGCGATCTTAAAAGATTTCTGGGCGCGCCACCCACAGCTTCGTGTGGCCCGGAAGAACCGTCTCGCTCGCTCCATCAACACCGCTACCTGCCTACACATAGGTGAGGTAGGTAGGAATTTCATTAATGCTAACAATTCTTTTCAAGTGTTGGCTCCAGAAACGCCCGCTGCCGGCAACGAGGAGCTGCGGAGAGAGCTAAGGAGACTCCAAGACCGTGTTGCCCAATTTGGGAGGCACGTTCGTGAACTGGAGAAAGCGCCTACTTCAACAAGAGGTGGGGGCAGATTGAGTCATCGATACTCCGCTCCACGGCGTCATCAACCATACTCTGCACCTACTCTACGTGGGTCTTCATCGACAAAAGACGCACGTTATACTTCATCGACAATGAGGATGCACCGCGCTCCACCACCACCCCGAGATGCTTACCGAGGGCAAGACGCACGTTCGGCACGGCAAGGTCGTTGGGAGTGGCGCCGAGTTCACGCTTCATCACCAACTTCTCCTCGACCACGGAATCCGGCGGTCACAACGAGGGCAGCACCGCCACCTCTTCCTCCGCCACTGAGGACTCGCCTTCCGCCATCAAGACATCAAGTCAAGCGGGAGAGGCGTCATAAAAACCGCGTCGCCTTACAAAAAGAGTTGGAGGAGCTCGTACTTCAACACACACAAATACAAGTGCTGCCCGATGGCGAGGTCAACGCAAACGACGACAAGATCACTTTCCGAGTCTCCCCTGACTTGGAGAGGAACGAGAGGTACAAATATCTCGTCGCACGGCTGGCATCGACGACAGGAGAACAAGACCCTGGCGCCGCTCCGTCTCAACCGCTACACGCTCCTACGCAACACGGGGGGCAAATCAACGCTTCTACACATAGGGAGCCGTTACTTCCTTCGTCGGTGCCCGCCCCGACGCAAGGTGCAACACAGCTGCAGTCCGTGACTAACATTCCGCCTACGGCAACACCGACGCCCATGAACGTGGACGACACGTGGCATGGTTTACTCCCGACGCCCGGAAGCAATCTCGCTGCCTGTGGCGCCTTGGCGGCTTACTTTCCACGCCGAGACGAAGATCAATGGGAGCCACCGAAGATCACACAAGAATTCTCCTATCCATCCGACGAGGAGATCGTCCCCAACCCAAGAGCGGAGGAAAAGGATTCAACTAGTAATCGTCGGTGAGTGCTTTGTGCTTCGCTGGTAAAGGGGGATTAGGGTCTTGGTGATCCGGGCTTTGTGCCTTCCCTAACGGTGAGTAGGATCTCCCTTCAAAGATCCGAACATCGGGAAACAAAAAATCGCTGTGTTTGTATCTTGGTCTTGATCTGGTGTTTTTACTATTAGTGTTGGCCTGTTCTAATTATTCTTGAATAGATCTAACCTTGGTTTTGCGAGAAATCAGTTTTTCTGCAGGTTTTAGACAATTCCAGAATACCCAGGATCGGAACATCCGACGTCCGTCGAAACATCCGACCCAGATCAGAACATCTGACGGAGGTGTACTGTACCACGTCGGAACATCCGATCCCCATCGGAATATCCGACCGACTTGTTACTGTTCAAGTTTATTATTTCCGCAATTTCGATTTATCCGCCTATTCACCCCCCTCTAGGCGGCATAGCGATCCTTTCAATTGGGACACCTAATAATTTTATTAGGATGTCACAAAACCTCCCCCCTTACAGGGATCTCGCCCCGCGATTAAGAAAGATTCTTGAACAACTTCGGAAACTCTTGTTGAAGATACTCCTCTTGCTCCCAAGTGGCTTCTGATTCGGAATGATTTGCCCACTGGACTTTACAAAACTTTATTGTCTTGCTCCGAGTGCATCTCTGAGCCTCGTCCACAATTTTAATCGGTCGCTCCTTATAGGTCAAATCTTCTTGTATTTCGACCACATCAATCGGTACTTGCTCTTCAGGTACTCGCAAGCACTTCTTAAGCTGAGCCACGTGAAACACATTGTGCACTGCTGATAGCTGTGGTGGCAATTCCAACTGGTAGGCAACCTCCCCCCTTCGCTCCATGATGGGAAAAGGTCCAATATACCTTGGAGCCAGCTTTCCGGACACATTAAACCTTCGTAAGCCTTTCATCGGGGATACCTTCAAATAAACATGATCACCTACTCCAAATTGCAAATCCCTATGCCGATTGTCAGTGTAGCTCTTTTGCCTGGACTGACCCGTCTTCAGCCTTTCTTGTATCAGTTTGACTTGTGCCTCGTCCTCCTGCAGAATTTCAGGGCCGAAAACCTTCCCCTCTCCTGTCTCATTCTAATAGAGAGGTGTGCAACACTTTCGACCATACAGAGCTTCGAACGGGGCCATCTGTATACTGGACTGGTAACTGTTGTTATAAGAGAATTCTGCATATGGGAGAGCTTCTTCCCAGTTCTTGGATTTTGATAGTGCCACCGACCTGAGCATATCCTCGAGAATTTGATTAGTGCGCTCAGTTTGTCCATCCGTCTGTGGATGGTAGGCACTGCTAAAAGCGAGACGAGTGCCTAGTAGTGAATGAATCTGCTTCCAAAATCTCGAGACGAACTGGGTGCCTCGATCAGATACGATTCTCTTTGGTACTCCATGCAAACTCATGATTCTCGCCATGTATAACTCTGCCAGCTTGTCACTAGAGTAGGTGGTTCGAACCGGTAAAAAGTGCGCTACCTTTCTCAACCGATCCACAATAACCCATATGGAATCATACCCTTTTTGAGTCCTAGGCAGTCCCACTATAAAATCCATACATATCTCCTCCCACTTCCATTGGGGAGCAGGCATGGGTTGAAGTAATCCTGCAGGTCTTTGATGCTCTGCCTTCACTCGTCGACAAACATCGCATACAGCTACATATGCGGCCAAATCATTCTTCATCCCGGTCCACCAGTACCTTCCTCTTAGGTCGAGGTACATTTTTGTGCTGCCAGGGTGTATCGAATACGAGGACTCATGGGCTTCCTTGATAATTAACTCTCGAAGTCCTTCCTTATCGGGTACCACTATCCTCTTGCCAAACCATACAATTCCAGCCTCATCGATATTAAACTTGGGGCCTTGTCGATTGCTATTCGGGCTGCAATCTTAAAAATCTCATCGTCCTCCTGCTGCGCTTCCTTGATCCTGTCATCTAAAGTGGGTTGCATTTCCATGACATTGAGTTGTCCTAACGGAACCACCTCCAAATTCATTCTTTGCATGTCGGCTATTAATGTATCACACCTTGGATTCCGACTCAAAGCATCGGCAACGGAATTTGCTTTACCAGGATGGTAATGAATCCCAATATCATAATCTGCCATCTGCTCTAACCATCTTCTCTGTCTCATATTCAGATCCGGTTGAGTGAAAATATATTTCAAACTCTTGTGATCTGTATACACTTCTGTTCGATTACCCATAAGATAATGCCTCCAGATTTTCAGGGCGTGCATCACGGCTACTAATTCAAGATCATGAGTGGGGTAATTACCTTCATGAGGCTTAAGTTCACGCGAAGCGTAGGCTACCACCTTTCCTTCCTGCATCAACACACAACCAATGCCCAGTTTCGAAGCGTCGCAGAACACTTCAAAATCTTCGTGTATATTAGGCAATACCAAAACTGGTGCCGTCGTTAACTTCTTCAGAACCTCAAAACTTTCTTGACATGCTGGCGTCCATTTAAACTTAACATCCTTCTTTAACAACTCTGTTAAGGGCTTGGCTATTCTTGAAAAATCTTCGATAAACCTCCTATAGTATCCTGCCATACCAAGAAAACCTCGGACTTTGGTCACCGTTTTTGGTTGCTTCCAGTCAAGTACCTCCTGTACCTTAGAGGGATCAACTGACACTCCTCCTTCCGAAATAATATGGCCTAGAAATGCCACTTCCTTAATCCAAAAGTCACATTTACTAAACTTGGCATATAACTGATGTTGCCTTAGTAATTCGAGCACTATTCTCAGATGCTCCGCATGCTCTTCTTCATTCTTCAAGTAGATCAATATGTCATCAATGAAGACTACCACGAACTTGTCCAGATACTCCATGAATACTTTATTCATCATTTGCATGAAATGTGCTAGGGCATTTGTTAATCCAAAAGACATGACCAAATACTCATATAATCGATAACGGGTGGTAAAGGCAGTCTTTGGTATATCCTCCTTCTTGATACGGATCTGATGATAACCAGATCGCAGATCGATCTTCGAAAAGACACATGCTCCCTTCAGTTGATCGAACAAGTCATCGATCCTCGGCAATGGGTACTTATTCTTGATAGTAACCTCATTGAGCGATCGATAATCCACACACATCCTAAGATCTGCATCCTTCTTCTTGACAAAAATAACTGGTGCTCCCCATGGTGATGTGCTGGGTCGGATAAAACCCTTATCTTTTAACTCTTGAATCTGCTTCTTCACCTCGGCTAATTGGGTAGCATTCATGCGATACGGCCGTTGTGATATCGGACTTGTCCCTAGGTATACATCAATGGAGAACTCCACATCCCGTTCCGGTGGTAACCCAGATAAATCAGCAGGAAACACATCTGGATACTCATTTACTATAGGAACTTCCTCCAATGTGGGCTTCTCACCTTCGGGTCTTATCACCTTTTTGTGATTAATGACTCCATCTTGTATCCTTTTAGTTGACTAGTACGTGACTCGTGTCCCATCAGTATTGGTCAAGGTAACTGCTCTGCGGGCACAATCTATTTGTCCTCCATACTTCTTTAACCAATCCATTCCTAATATGATCTGTATTCCCTTAGTATCTAGCAGGAGAAGATTAGACTTAAACTTGGATTCTTGGATTTCGATCTCAACTTCAGGACATCCCATAGTAACGTTCATAGATCCCCCCGGGGATTGAACCTTTAAAGGCCGCTTTAGTGGCACTAACCTCCACTGATTCTTATTCACTAATTCTTTAGCAATAAATGAATGGGATGCTCCTGAATCGAATAAAACTGTCGCAGGTATGGAATTTGCCAGAAACATACCTAGCACGACGTCGGGTGCATCTTCTGCTTCCTCAGCCGTGACGTGATTGACTCGTCCGGCTCCCATCCTTTGCGTAGGCCCGATGTTGGGTGCATTGTGGTTCTGTCCTCCTTGCACCTGCTGAGTCTGATTACCAGTCTTTAGAGGGCAGGAATGCGCGAAGTGTCCCACCTGCTTGCACTTGTAGCAGGTGAGCCCAGTAGTGTTCTGCCCTGCATTCTGGTTCTGACCCTGCTGGTTGCCTCCAGACTGAGGTCCCTGCCTTGCCGGCTGCTAAATGGACGACCCCTGGCCAGGTACCGGTAGTTGAGGTACCAATGTCCCTTGACCCGGTGCTTGGGGCCGAGGTGCAAAGTTGAACCTCTGCCCTCTAGGACGATGCTGATGGTGATGGTGACCCTGATGGTGCTGGTGCTGATGGTGATGATGGTGGTAACTCTGATGGAATCGGGGACGAATCTAGCTTCCCCCTTGAGGCTGGAACTCGGGCTTCCTCTTCCGGTACTCCATATTTCTGCGATGGGCTTCCTCATAAATGGTAGCCGTTTCAGTCACATCCTCAAACGTGGTGCACTTGAGTGGCAGCACTTGTTCACAGATCCCGGGGTCCATACCCTCAGTAAACCTCCATACCTTAGCCTTCTCAGTGGGTATCACCTCGCTTGCATAGCGAGACAGCTCGACAAACTTGTCGATATACTCGGCCACAAACATGTTGCCTTGGCGTAAACTTTTGAACTCACGCCCCTTCTCATCCTGCATACTTTGGGGTATGTACACCCCCTTAAATTCCTCCTTGAAATCATCCCATGTCAGAGCGCCATGGTTGGGATGGGTGGAGCGATACGTTTCCCACCAGTGAGCGGCATTGTTCTTAAGCATGTGAGCTGCATACTTCACTTGGTCCTCCCCCGGAACGTTGACCATATCCATTTTGTCCTTCACATCCCACAGCCAATCTTCAGCCTCCACTGGGTTACGGACTCCATTAAAGGCATTGGGTCGGGTGCTCATGAAATCCTTAAACTTAGCTTGAGGCTGCTGCTGATAGGCATGGGCTTGGGCGAAGGCTGGTGGTGGTGCGGCTTGCTACTGCTGCAGGTTGGTCAAGCGATCGACTATCAGGTTGAGGGCATGCATAACTACACCCTCTGGCTGCTGAGCGAGAGGTGGGGGTTACTGCTGGTTTGCTTGCAGTGGAGCGACTGGTGGAGCAGGTGGCGGTGGAACATGCTGGGGTGGAGCAACTTGCTGAGCGGGTGGCGGCGGTGGTGGCAGTGCATGCTGCTGAGCTTGCTGCTGCTGCGCTGAAACTTGGGCTACAGCTAGAGCAGCGGCCTGGGTGGCTATGGCATTGACATCAATGATAGGTGGAGGCTGGGGCAGCTCTTCTCCTTCCTCCTCAACGTTGGCATTGACAATAGCACTCTCGCTACCGTTGGTGTTGTCGTTGCGCGGTGCAGGTGCATACACATTGCGGAGGGCGGCGTCACGAGCGGACCTCTTTGGCAGCATCTGCGGATTTAAGGTAAGATTAGCTACCGGGGAGTTTGTGACTTTAATAAATTTAAAATATTTTGAAATGTCATTTTTACACACATTACAAAGATCCAAACGAATAACTCCAACATTCCATATCCCTTACATACACAAGTGTAGCGGGGGATTATTCCATAAAAACCAACTCATTCATGGTTTAAAGCAACACTTGGTAACTTATTTCATTTTTACGATAGTGTTGTTATTACCAACTAGCTAGGCCTTCATACATAGGAAGTAATAAACGGGTATGATAGTTCATGTAATTTTTCGAAAAGAACTTGAATTTTAAACAAAGAATTTTATTTTTGTAATATTAGGGAATTTGGAAATTTGGGAATTGAAGGCGTCTTTGGGTCAGTCCCATCGTCTTGATGCACTCTTGAACTCCTTCGCGAAGATGGCGTTGATACAATAAAGTACGCATTTCACAATCACCACAATTTGAATAACAATACTATATAATATATAAGGTAAATAGCAGGCAGCCGCATTACAATAAGAAATCCAAATAACAATGCGGTCAACCACAACCAGTGTTTTCAAGTACGACAGCAGACGGACAAAAGATAAAACGGCATCATAGAAGAACTAGGCCTTAGTCTTGCGCCGAGTGCGAGGGCCCATCTATTGCTCCGCAGCCTTGACTTCTTCCTCCCACCTAGCCTTGGCATCATCGAACTGACGCTTGGCATCATCGAACTGACGCTTCTCCTCGAACTCTTGCTTCTGCTGAAGCAAGCTTGCCTTGTCAGTCTGCAGTATCTTGTTTGCTTCATTGTACTCGAGGATGCTACCGTTGATCTCGGTAGTGCGTCGATCGTTCTCCTCCTTGATTTTCCTCATATCTTTCGCAAACTTGGACTTATTCTGGCGGAGCTCACTCTCATCAGTGTCAATTTCGTCGTGCCAATTGAGGATTGTGTCGTACTCCTCCTCCAGTTGCTTGTCCTTGTCGCGATATTGTTTCACCTTGTTCTGCAGCATTTTCCTCAGATTAGTCACCCTCTCCTTCTCATGATCGATTGCCTCATCCTTCTCATTCATCTCCAGGGCAGTTAACTCCAACTCCGCCTCTCTATGGCGAATCCGCCACTCCTTTTTGCGGAGAAGGATGTCCCGGTGTCTAACCTCCTCCTTCCTATTCTTCTCCTCCTCTCGTAAATCTCCCACCAATCCCTTGTAGTTGTCAGCATCCACAGCCTTGCATATATAGAGGCAGTCCAGGTCCCTCAAGAACTGCACTGTGGTGATCAGCACCTCCTCTTGGCCCTGAGAGGATGCCACCTCACTGGGCTCCTCAGCTGGAGCATGGACACGCTGAGTAGGAAAGTACCGAAAATGTGTGTCCTCCAACCGAGCCCGGTTGGTATCCGCGATATGCAATATCGCGAGCCTGGCGGCCTCCTCGTTGAAGCTCTTGAACTCCAACGATTCCCCCTCCTGCGCGGGGCGCTTGGGCTGGATGACCAACTTAATCTGCCAGTGGGGGCACTGCCTCTGGATCTCGAACTCACACCTGTAGGTGGGTACAGGTGTGGGGTACTCCAGATATGTCAGCAACTCGATGAGGGCAGTGACTAGACCCGCCTCCTCAGTGGCAGTAGTGTTCTTCAATGAGGCCATCTAAAACAAGGAAGAAGAACGCCGGTTAAAACAATGGTGAGAGATTTAAAGCATTAAACAGATAAAGAAGGTTTTTAAACTAATTTTGAAATGGCTCAAGGTTTCTAGAGTTCACTAGCTAAGACGTCCTAAGGGCAACACCGCTCTGATACCAACTTTGTCGTGACCCCAGTACTTGTAATGGGAATCAAGCATCACGAGTCAATACTAATCCCAGTTTAGTATCTCGTCATGGACAACTCGGTGGAATCATCACAGCATATTTAATTAAAGTGAAATAATGGTGAACCATAGTATTTTATTACAAAAACAAACTGGCATACCAGTTGATAGTCCATGCGGAATTAAACAATAACAGAAGACATCAGAGAAATCCAATTAAATAACTATGATAAATTCCATGGTGTCGACCCGAACACCTTAGCTAGTCTTGAGCTCCCTCGACAGGGCCTTCCTGATCCTGACTGTAATCTGAATAAAAAATATGTCCGCGAGCAATTTAATGAGTACGCGGCTACCCAGCAAGCAGTCCTTAAACATGAATGCAGGGTCAAAGGTAGGGTTAAGGTTATTTTACCCAAATCCTACTTCTAGTCATATTTTAGTTGAACAAGTCAAGTTTTATTATAGTGAATGCACGATCATCAATAGCAACTTCTTAAGTTCAACAAAAAGGTGTATCTCACACCAGGCCGATCCCAGCCTATTCTAGTCAGGTTTAATATTAAAAAAGGGTGAATCTACATGTGCAAACCTTTCCAGACTCGTCCATAACTGTAAACACGGCTATCCTGATAGTTTTAACTCTGCAGAGTGTGTACAATTTTCCCCACAAGCCCCGTCTCATCCACTAGGAGAAACGGTACAAGACTGTTCCAGCCTACTACGCCCACCACTTCACCAGCCCTCTCTTAAGGTTTCCTCGGCCCCGCCGGTGCCCGCCACAGTAGGGCGCCTTCTACGTCTAGGCACCACCCGGGGGCGTTCCCCATTTAAGCCATTCGGTCTTAGGAACGCACCTACCCCTCAGAGAAGGTTGCAAGCCTCCTCCTAGGGCAGCAGTGACAAACGTAACCGGCCAGCCTACGAGCCAGTAGTTAGTGGGTTTCATAGTGTACTAAGCCAGGGTCGAAGACACAAGTGGCTGTACGGTAAGGTTCGGTCCAGAAATACACTAGCTTGAGTCCTTATTAGAGGAGACCATCTCAACACACCACAATCCCGGAAACATCTCTGCCGGGTCTCCCATAAGTCAACTACAACTTTTAGTTGTTTAGGTTTTTTACCACAAATGCCAACGTGAGGCATACACCTCAGGGTTGCGGCTGGTTTGGTTGCAGTGGAGAGACTGGCGGAGCAGGTGGCGGTGGAACATGCTGTGGTGGAGCAACCTGCTGAGCGGGTGGCGGTGGTGGTGGCGGTGGTGCATGCTGCTGAGCTTGCTGCTGCTGCTACGCTAAAACTTGGGCTACAGCAAGAGCAGCGGCCTGAGCAGCTATGGCATTGACATCAATGATGGGTGGGGGCTGGGGCAGCTCCTCTTCCTCTTCCACAACATTGGCATTGACGATAGCACTCTCGCTGCCGTTGGTGTTGTCGTTGCGCGGTGCAGGTGCATACACATTGCGGAGGGCGGCATCACGAGCGGTCCTCTTTGGCGGCATCTGCGGATTTAAGGTAAGATTAGCTACCGGGGAGATTGTGACTTTAATAAATTTAAAATATTTTGAAATGTCGTTTTTACACACATTACAAAGATCCAAATGAAACTCCAATCCTTCCATATCCCTTACATACACAAGTGTAGCGGGGATTATTCTATAAAAACCAACTCACCCATGGTTTATGGTCACACTTAGGAAATTATTTGATTTTTACGATAGTGCTGTTATTACCAACTATTTAGGCCTTCATACATAGGAAGTAATACACGGTATGATAGTTTATATATATAATTCTCGAAAGAACTTGAATTTTTAAACAAAGAATTTATTTTTGTAACATTAGAGAATTTGGAAATTTGGGAATTGACGGCGTCCTTGGGTCGTCCCATCGTCTTAATGCGCTCTTGAGTTTCTTCGCGGAGATGGCGTTGATATAATAGGGTACACATTACACAATCACCACAAATTTAAATAACAAGACCATATAATGTATAAGATGGGTAACAGGCAGCCGCATTACAATAAGAAATCCATATAACAATGCGGTCAACCTCAAATAGTGTTTTAATGTATGACGGCGAGCAGTGAATAACAAAATAACATTGTTTCAACCATGGACAAGTGATAAAAGAACGACAAAGATAAACTAGGCCTTAGCCTTGCTGCGAGTGCGTGGGCCCATCTGTTGCTCGGCAGCCTTGACTTCTTCCTCCCACCTAGTCTTCTCCTCCTCGAACTGACGCTTAGCGTCAGCAAACTGACGCTTTTCCTCCTCGAACTCTTGCTTCTGCTGAAGCAAGCTTGCCTTGTCAGTCTGCAGTATCTTGTTTTCTTCATTATACTCGAGGATACTACCGTTGATCTCGGTAGTGCGTCGGTCGTTCTCCTCCTTAATTTTTCTCATGTCTTTCGCGAACTTGGACTTGTCCTTCCGGAGTTTGCTTTCCTCAACATCTATCTCATCGCGCCAATTTAGGATTGTGTCGTACTCCTCCTCCAGTTGCTTGTCCTTATCGCGATATTGCTTCACCTTGTCTTCCAACATCTTCCTGAAGTTGGTTGCTCTCTCCCTCTCTTGATCCGAAGCTTCTTCCTTCTCTCCCATCTCCAGAGCGGTTAATTCCAACTCCGCCTCTCTATGGCGGATCCGCCACTCCTTGCGGAGAAGGATGTCCCGGTGTCTAACCTCTTCCTTCCTATTCTTCTCCCCCTCACGCAGGTCTCCCACCAATCCCTTGTAGTTGTCAGCATCTGCAGCCTTGCATATATAGAGGCGGTAGCGCCCTCAAGAACTGCACTGCGGTGATCAGCACTTCCTCCAGGCCCTGAGAGGAAGCCACCTCGCTGGGCTCCTCAGCTGGAGAATGGACACGCCAAGTAGGAAAGTACCGGAAATGTGTGTCCTCCAACCGAGCCCGGTTGGTATTCGCTATATGCAGTATCGCGAGCCTGGCGGCCTCCTGCCGTCCAATCGTCTCATCCTCGTTGAAGCTCACGAACTCCAACGATTCCCCCTCCTCCACGGGGCGCTTCGGCTGGATGACCAACTTGATCTGCCAGTGGGGGCACTGCCTCTGGATCTCGAACTCACACCTGTAGGTGGGTAGAGGTGTGGGGTACTCCAGGTACATCAGCAACTCAATGAGGGCAGTGACCAGCCCGGCCTCGTCCGTAGCAATAGTGTTCTTCAATGAGGCCATCTAGAACAAGGAAGAAGAACGCCAGTTAGAACAATGGTGAGAAAATCAAGTCATTAAAACAGATAAAGGAAATTTTTAAACTAAATTTTGAAATGGCTCAAGAGTTCTAGGTTTCGCTAGCTAAGACGTCCTAAGGGCAACACCGCTCTGATACCAACTTTGTCGTGACCCCACTTGTGATGGGAATCTAGCACCACGAGTCGATACTAATATTAGTTTAGTATCTCGTGATGGACAATATGTCGGAATCATCACAGTGTATTTAATTAAAGTAAAATACCAGTAAACAGTATCATTTTATTACAAAACAAACTGGCATACTTGTTGATAGTCCAATACGGAATTAACATTAAGCAGAAAACATCAGAGAAACCCAATTAAATAACTATGATAAATTCCAAGGTGTCGACCCGAACACCTTAGCTAGTCTTGCGCTCCCTCGACAAGGCCTTCCTGGTCTTGACAGTAATCTGAATAAAAATATGTCTGCGAGCAATATAGTGAGTACGCAGCTACCCAGCAAGCAGTCCTTAATTATGAGTGCAAAGTCAAGGATGGGAATAAGGTTATTTTACCCAAAACCTACTTCTAGTTATATTTTAGTTGACCAAGTTTTAATTTAGTGAATGCATGATCATATATCTCCATTTCCAAGTTCAACAAAAGGTGCATCTCACACCAGGCCAAACCCAGCCTAATCTAGTCAGGTTTAGTTATTGAAAAGAGTGAATCTACATGTGCAAACCTCTTGCCCCGTCCATGACTGTGGACACGGCTATCATGATAGTTTTAACTCTGCAGAGTGTGTATAATTTTCCCCACAAGCCCCGTCTCATTCACTAGGAGAAATGGTACAAGACTATTCCATCCTACTACGCCCACCACTTCACCAGCCCTCTCTTAAGGTTTCCTCAGCCCCGCCGGTGCCCGCCACAGTAGGGCGCCTACTACGTCTAGGCACCACCCAGGGGCGTTCCCCATTTAAGCCATTCGGTCTTAGGAACGCACCTACCCCTCAGAGGAGATTGCAAGCCTCCTCCTAGGGCAGCAGTGACGAAACGTAACCGAACAGCCTACGAGCCAGCGGCTAGTCGGTTTCATAGTGTATTAAGCCAGGGCACAAGTGGCTGTACGGTAAGGTTTGGTCTAGTAATACACAAGCTTGAGTCCTTATTAGAGGAGACCGTCTCATCCACACCACAATCCCGGAAACATCACTGCCGGGTCTCCCCTAAATCAACTACAACTTTTAGTTGCTTAAGTTTTTACCACAAATGCCCACGTGAAGCATACGCTTCAAAAAAATTAATTTTTATAGTGAACCCCAAATGCAAACCTACACATCTAGTCAAGGATAGGCTAGGAAACATGCAACGGGTTCACAAAGGTGGCTAAAGCATATTAATAGATGATTAACATGTCTAGGTACTCACGCCTAATTACATGCATGCAAATAATTCGGAAAGATAAACAACAGTAAATTATATGGTAAAACTAGGATGGAATATGTAATTAAGCTTGCCTTCGAAAAACTCCGAGCTCTGAGAATCCCACACCGGTTCTGGACAACAATCAGGACAACAATCGCATCCACCGTCTAAACATACAAACAACAAATGATATAACAACAAGATCAATACAGAGAAAAATAATTATTAAATATACAGAAAAATTCTAGGATTTAAATGTAATTTTTAGGCTCTAAAATCATCCAATATGGAGTTACGGAGCTACCTAAACAATTCAGGGAAATTTCGGGCTAAATTGAAAAATCTAGGAAAATAGAAAACCCAAATAAACCCTAAACGGGCTGAACCGACTGACCCGGCCCGATTCCTCCCGCGCGCGCTCGGCCCAGTCCGGTGCGGCGGCGTGCGGCTGATAGGGGGCCCACCGGACAGTGGTGCCTAGCGGCTGGTGAGTGGGACCCACTGGACAGAAGCGACGGGACGGTGCTGGCGTGGCAGTGATGTGGCAGCGATGTGGCAGTGAGGTGGCATGACATGGCGCGACACGTGGCAGTCAGGGGGCGAAGCGGTGCTAATTTGGCATGACACGTGGCTGCTGACGTGGCAGGCCACGTGGCAGTGGAGTGCGGGCTATGGATGACGTGGCATGACACGTGTCAGTCCACGTGGCTCTCGAGCTGACGTGGCAGGCCACGTGGTAGTGTGGTGCGGGCTATGGATGATGTGGCATGACACGTGTCAGTCCACGTGGCTCTCGGGCTGACGTGGCTCGGGCGGGCCCGCCCGTCAGTGACCGCGGCGTGATTTACGCGCGTGCGCGTGGCACGTGGCGCCACGCGTCGCATGCGAGGCGGCAGGCGAAGCTGCTTCCTTTGGCAGGTGGGGTCCACGTCTTGACCGGGTCCACATGTCAGCGACTAGGACTAGATCTGGCTCGGGTGAACGAAACGGCGCCGGCATCAGTGGCGGGTCCCACGGTAACACGCGTCACTTTCCTATTGGGAGGCGGCAACGGAACGGTCCGGGGCGCCGACAGTGGCGGGACCCACGGGACACGTGTCGCGGCGCGACTGGCGGACAGTGGCGGCGTTGTCGGAAACGGCTGCGGCTTTTGGGCCCCTTGGCGACACGCAACGGCGCGTGATTTGCGCCGTCGCCGGTGCGGTCCCGCCAGGACGCGGTTTGCAGACCCCGCCACGACGCGCGTCGCACGGCGGTTGGCGCGGCGCGTGTGCTGCGCGCGCGTGCGGTGTGGTAAGCGGCGGCGTTGGGGCGACGTGGCGTGCGCCGGTTCGCTCCGGATCTTCCGCCGGTGGTGCGGACGCCGAGGATCGCCGGCGACCGTGGTGCGTCCTAACTACGGCGAGCTATTCCGGGTGGAAAACGACACCAAAATGGGCGATCCGCATATGCATTTTGTTCGTCTCGACGAGATCTATCTACTGGTACCATCTACACGACGAATTACCTACTGGGAAGAGAGATTTACCTCGAAAACGCCTCGGGATGGGGGTCTTGACCGTAGGGTTTAGGTGTGGGGGTAGGGAGTGCAGTGGTCGGCGAGGAACAATAGAATAGGGTCTTATAGGGGTGCTGGGCGCATGGGGTCCTTTGGGCTTCTCCTCATGGGCTTAAAGTGCTAATCCCTCTCTTATGGGCTCTTAATCACATGCTAATACAGCCCATTAGCAACTAACTGAGAATTATACTGAAAAGTTGTAAGGTGTTATCTTATTTTATTTAGAGAAAACATTGGGACACCTAATAATTTTATTAGGATGTCACAACAGTGCCCCCCGTTACAGGCCTGCTCCCCTTTCCACAAGAATCCCCGGTGGATTTTATCAATCTCACGGATTACCGCCTTGTGTGGAGCAAACACCAAGAGATAATAAACCAACATGGACGAGAGAACGGAGTTGGCAAGCACAAAGCGGCCTACCTTAGATAGGCAGTTGCACTTCCACTTTGCCAACCGCTGTCAGACCTTCTCTATAAGTGGTCTAAAGGTTGCCATTGCCACCTTTGTAGGCCTGAGAGGTAAGCCTATGTATGAGCATGGAAAAACTTTAATCTAAGCTGGGAGGTATTCCAAATGTCCCTGGCCGACCTGTTCATTACACCTAATTGGGTAAATCTCATTTTTTTTTGCCAATTGACCGCTGTCGGGGATTGGGACTCCTGCCTGGTGCCCGGTAGCTCATTACTAACTTTTCAGGTATCCCCGGTACCTCATGCCCAGCAGAGGGTCGACGCGCGTCTGCCCGGCGCTTTGCCGGCCAAGTTCAAGACTTCTCCTCCAAGCAAGCGCGGATCAAGGCCCGGCCCACGACACGATAGGGCGGCTAGGGTTCCTGGTGGTGGAGCTAGGTTTCCGGGCGGCGCGGCGGCCTTCACCGACTTTTAGGGGTAGTTTCCATCTTATCCACCTGTACCTTGCCCTATATAAGCCCTCCTACGTGAGGCATTAGGCCAGTAGCGCCATTCTCTTTCACCTCTCGCTACTTTGTGCCCGGTGCACCGCAGCTTGAGCCCGGCCTCATTCAGCGGTTCACCACCACCCTTCCAAGATCTATCCGGACGACATGTAATCTGTTCATCATCAACAAAGCACTGGAGTAGGGCTATTACCTCACTGGTGAGGGGCTCGAACCAGGATAAAAACCCCGTGTCTCTGTCATCTGTGTTCCCCGGAAGATCGCATCCGGAACATAACGCTCCCGGTTAGAAGGGGTTGTCTTGTCCCCCAACAAGACGGAAGCTCAGCTTGTGGAACCCAATTCCCAATCGTCAACAGCTGGCACCGTCCGTGGTCACGTGGTATCCCTAACCGGTTGCAATCCTCCCGTATGTCGATCAACTCCGGCGATACCACATGCATGTGCTGCTTCAACGACGTCGAGGACGGCGACGAGTACTACGCTAGCGGCGACGATGCCGTGATCGCGGAGTACCCGAGGCACACGGAGATCTCTATGTCTCCCACTGCCTGCCGGGCCGAAGCAACCGAGCAGATCGGTTGGCCCCCGGCAGATCCGTCCACCAGCAAGCTGCTGGAGGACCAGATCCTGGCTCTCAGTGAGCTGGATCTAGCCCCGTCCATGACGGGGAAGATGAAGATATGGATCTCTACGACGGGCTGGATCTGTTTGGCTCGTATCAGATCTCGCCCGCTGCGACCGCCTCTGTTACAGATACGGCGATGACTCCCTCCGAGCCAGCTCCGATCCGGGATGTCCTCATGGCTTCCGGGGATGACAACGGAGGCAACCAGATCGCACCAATGGTCGTGGTGGACAATACTCCCTAGCTCGCAGCTCGCCCGGCAGGACGCCGACGCTGCCCGGGAACGATTCAATAGGAGCATGGGCGATGTGTTGCTCGCCTCTGCCAGCCGGCGGAGGGACAAGCGTCCCTCCCAAGATCCTCAGCATACTCCTCAGGCACAAACAGGCTCGACCGCGACCGCGGATCCGGTCGTTGAGAGCCTGAAAAGCCTCCGAGCCCTGGCTGTCGGCTGGCGTCAGGAGGGCGGCGTCCCTGCCGCCTGTCTGCTCGATGAACTCGACCGTGTCGCCAACGACTTGGACGGGGCAAGCTCCCGTGTGTCTAGCAGTCACCGGGGAGATGGCAGCCGCAACGCGCGTGCCCGTCCCCCCGCTCTCAGCATCGGTCGGTGGGGCAACAGGAACGACAATCGTGCTGGGAACCCTAACGGTCCACCTGCCCGGGACGACGGCCAGATCGTTCCGTCAGGGACATACCGTGACCAGCGTGGTGGCCTTTCGCGATGAGAGTACCGCGAGTCTTTCCTCAGGCACAGCAATCCAACAACTAGGGCGGAGTCTTTCAAAGGCTTGGCCCACAACCCGCTCAGTGGATCCCGCCTGCGCGTGCCGGGCAATGGGGGTGCGACGTGGACAGTCAACTGGCATCGGCTATGTGCACGGTAGAGGCGCCGGGTGCAGGGCCTTTACCCCTGAGCTCCGCGCGGTGGTCTGGCCCGCCAGGTTCAAACATGGCACCATGGAGAAATTCAACGGGACCCAGAACCCGGAGGAATTCGTTTCCGTGTACAGGCTGGCCATCGAGGCCCAGGACGGTGAAGACGCTGTGAAGGCAAACTATCTACCCACTGTCCAGGAAGGGGCCGCTCGCACCTGGTTCTTCAACGTACACGAGGGGTCCATCGATTCCTGGCTCTGCGACGCCCAGATAAGCAAGTTTCACGGCTGCAGTACCTGGCCGGGCAGGACGGAAGACCTAGAGGCAATCAAGTAGAAAGACGGGGAGTCGCTGCACTCTTTCGTCACTAGATTCATCCGGGCAAGGAATACCATCCCCAACGTGTCTGACGAGGCGGTTCGTCACGCGTTTAAGCAGGGGGTGAGGGACGTGCGCTTCATTGAGGACCTTGATCTCTTCGAGGATGTCGACGCCAACGAACTCCTCCGGCAGGCGCATCTCTATGCCAATGCCGATGAGTCCAAGCGACGCAAGGGCTTGATCGGACCTGGCACTTCTGCCAGGGGGATGATCCTGAGCCTAAGCAGAAAAAGAAGCAATCTTCCAAAGATAAGAAAAAGAAGAGAAGGGAGGACCAAACCCCCAAAAACTGTTGCTGCTATGGATCGAAACCAACCTCCCCTAGGCGAGGGGAGGAAAGGAGGCCAGCAAGGTAGGCAAAGGCCACCGAGCGACCGGGGCAACGACGCCAAGCGGGACTACGATCTAGTATGTTTTGCCGCTTCCATCGTTCTAACGGCCATGATATACACAACTGTCGCCTATGGCGTGACCAGGTCAGGGACTACATGGACGGCAAAGGGCCGATGCCGGTGCTGCCCGACGAGGGAAACAACGGTCAAGGAGGTGCCCGGGCCAACAGCGACCCGGACCGCTTCCCCGAAGCTGCCCGCCACGTCAACATCATCGTGGGCGGCTCCTTGGCGTACGCTTCACGCTGAGAGCTCAAGGAGGCTGTGATGTGACCATGTCCATCATAGGTATGACCAACACTACGTCAATATGTTGGTCATCAAGATTTTCGTCGATTACTTCGTCTACAACAAGTTGGCAACACCACACGGCATCCTCTATATCGTCTACATTATCTATGATGACATCATCGACTACGTGGCATCATCGACCTCCACCATGGCCAGGTCGATCACTCCGTCAGCATCATCGACCTCTGGACAAGGCGCGATATTATCCAGAAGTTCGGCCGGCCTGAAGGCACTTGAATATCAGAGCAAGGGCAAGAAAGGGACAACAAAATTAGCAGAATTGGATGAACTACCTGCACCCATGGTCCATGTTGATGCGGACATGTTTGTTTTGGCTGGTGATGTTATAACGTTGCTTGAGAGTGCAGCCTTAGAAACTTTGCCTTGTCAACCTGTATCTCCAAAGGATGATAAATGTTCCCAGAGCCGCGTCAAGGTAGAAATAATGTGCTTTGATATTTTGCAACATGGTTTTGTCAGTTTACACATCTTAGTATATATTAGTTATTTTGCTGCTAGATCTATTCTATTAGGAGGTATTTTTCGTTGTTAGTTCTGATATCTTTTATTTTTATTGTTAGTTTCTCATATGTATGCATGCTGGTTTGGTAAGACAGTAAAAATTCAGATTATTAGTTTATATACTGAATTTTCAATCTGTCGGTTATGTATTGTAGTTTCTGATAGCTATTGAGTGAACAACATGTGCCCTTTCTGTGATATCTAGTTATCCACTAGTTACCTGTTCAATGTTTCCTTGGCTGGAAGAAATATCCTTGCTTTTAGTGAGGACAACCTAATATGTGACATTTCTGAATGATATATTGGTTTTTATGAACAATTTTTTTGGATGGAGTTATTGTGTTGTCTGGCTATCTTTGAAGGGTGGGTACTGGTGAGCTCGTAGTATTAAATATTATTGTCTATAGTGTTGTTTTTTCATTTTAAACGTCTTTGTTATACTTTAAGGGTGAGGTCCCACCTACTCATTTTATAACTATTCTCATCTTTATAGGACGGTAGTTCTGGCGAGGTTAACAAAATTTCTATGGAGCGAGAGGAAAGGCGCCTAACTGAGCTTGGCCGGAAGATACTTGAAACATTTGTATTATCTCATATATTTAGGTAACAATTGCTGACTTGTATATTTTGGCTTTCTCATTAGTCATTACTTCAATTTATTTTTTATTTATTCGGCCAATAGCAGAAAGGACTAACTTAGCCTTCAAGCTTCGCAGGTTGGTTGAACATATTAATAGTGCTAGTTAACATTACCATTCAAGTTTTTTTTTCTAATAGGACAAAAACTGGATATTGGAATCTTAGTGAAAATTGGACCTGAAGGTGTAGCAGTTGGTCTGATTTGGTTGACACGGCTTAATTGGATCCTACACCAAAGTATTAAAATTCTAGAAAGCACCGTATCCTATATTAAGTGACTAAGTCATATCTTCTACTCACATACACGTATATTGACAATAGCTATATAATACTTACTCCAGCAGAAATAAGTGTTGACCTAGAATATGTGCGTTCAAACGACTCATCTTTTGATCAGTAATATTGAGATGAATATTTTGGTTGATTACATAAAATTGGTAAGAGTTAATTTGGATGAATGTTTTTAAAATAATAAATTTTATAATGTCATTTTTTGGGGTTTTACAAATTTGTTACAATATAATTACTCCATTATTGTTCTTCTGTCGATTTTTTACACGTGAAGGAGTTAAGACATCTCTTCTATTTTTGCACGAAAGAAAATTCAGGTAGTCAAATATTTTAACAATGACCAACTAATCGTTGCTTTGGTGTCTTCCATTTTGTTTGCCAGTGGAATTGAAGTTGCATACCAAGAAGCTGTTGCTTTAAAGAGGCAAGAAGAGTTGATTCGTGAGGAGGAGGAAGCAGGCCTTCTTGAAAATGAGATGAAAGGGAAGCGTGGTGGCGGTGCAAATGAAAAAGACAAGCGTGCAAAGAAAAAGCAGGTCACATTTTTCATATGTATTACCTTATTCTATTACAGCTGCAGCGATGTTAAAAAAAGCTGGTCAAGCTGTGTATTTTTTTCTGAGAACTGGCTGGAATCCTTTTTTTTCTTCTTTGTATATTTCGTGTCACTAATTTCTAAATTTTTAAATGAAATTTAGTAAGCTTAGGATGATGGGATGTTCAGATGTACATAACTTGGCCCAGAGTCCAGCCAAAACTTGGATGAAATCTCCCAAGCTGAGGAGAGCTGTTTTAACCTTTTAGCTGTATAGCAGGCATCTTAGTTTAACCAGAAATGATTTTCCCTGTAGTTTCAGACACCATGGTTTCATGTTCTGCTAGCTATCATAGCATTATTTTTTGTAGAGAGGATACCCTTTGAATTATTGTCCTTAGTCAATCTATGTAATGATGATTTTACTTCTGCTTTGCTATTTTAGAATCTGTTTTCCCTTTGTTTGATATTCAAGATACTAAAATTAACGGATGGGTTAACTGAGTTAACACCGAGTCCTGATTTAGTAACAATGAATTATCTTTTGAGGTCTTGTTCTAAGCTGCTAGCGTGAGCGTTGGTTAGTAATAGACCTCAACTTATACATTTGCAGGATTGTTGCATAGTATTGAGTGTGTTTTACTTTTCTAATTACCCCTCTCCCCACCCCCACCCACCCCCACACCTCTGCCTCATGGATTGTCCTTGTTTCTGTCCTTCAAGTGATTTTGTTGAATATATCCCTTTTCAGGCCAAACAAAAGAAGAACAATCGTAAGGTTAAGGACAAGGAAAGAGATGACAAATCTGAAGCAAAAATACTGGAAAGACTTCATGATGAGATTGCAACTGATGATAATGATGACTTACCATCTAAGCAAGTAGAAGAAGTGACAACAAAGGTTGACACCTTGGAAGAAGGCGCTTTAGATGGACCAGATAATTTTGATGGTGCAGCAGTGGTGCGTCAAACAGACTCAGGTGACAAGAGTTATAGATCTATGAATGGAAAGAGAGTCTCCTCTATGAAGGCTAGCTCATCAGCATTTTCGGCTGATTTTGCTGCGGCCAACGGCGTTCATAGCAAAGGAAACAATTTGCCAGATAGCAAAAACCACCTGTCACCAAACAGGTCAGTGAACACTGATATATGTTTTGCATTGTTCTTACTATAAGATTGGCATCTGCCCTAATTGGACTTGTGTGCAGAGGGAAAAATCAGCGCAACAAGGGCATAAGCATCATCAGCTTTGCTGAAGAGGATGGTTTTCCCTCAAGTTCTACTAGTGGCTCAGATCGTAGTAGTTCTTGCTGTGGGACGGCTCCAAAATTGGATCAGGATACTGTTCTACTCACCTTGAAAGATAAACTTCGTAGGCTGGGTCAGCGTCTGCATGAGGTGAAGTTACTATTTGAAGAAGTGTGCGCCTCTTTATTTTGTTATAAAGTTCAAAGTTCACTGCTGTGTATTCAACCTATACATGGCCTTTGATGTTTTGAGTGGACTAAATTGTCAGATTTGTTATACATATTGTGAATTTGTTTTATCTGGAATATTCATTTTTTATTCAGTACTCTTCTGTCGTTAGAAGTTGATGATTTGAAATTAAAAATGCAAAATGGTTTGTGACATATTTCTTATCCCTTTGGCTGAGGATTCAGAGTCCAGGAAAGCTTGTATGTCAAAATTCTTACATTTGACTCTTTCCTAATTTTTTGTGCGATGTTTTGCTGGTTGATGCTGTACATGGATTTGGTATGATTATGCTTGCCTTTTTCTGTCAAGCTGAAATTTCCGTTTCCATTTTGTTGTCACTTGCAATGGATGTGCTGGATGGGTCTTGAGTTTTTGCTTTGCAGTTGGAAGCGTTTAGAGTACTCATTAGTTAATTCATAGTAAACTCGTTGTATCCATTTTTCTGTAACCAGTTTATGTCTATGTATGTTTCAGAAGAACATTGAGGGGAGAAAACTTCTCAAAGCTCATTTTGAAGCTATGGATTCACAAACAAAGACAAGTGAGTCATCGGATTCTCAAACAAAGGCAAGTGAGTCATCATCGTCCAGTTCTTTGGAGAAGTCAGCTAATGCTCTTGGCACAGACCATTCCTCAGAAATTACGACATCTAGTTCTTTGGAGAAGGCACATAATGCTCTGGAAAATCCGGAGCATTCCTTAGAAGTTATGGTTGATGTAAAAGCTAATGGAGCAGCAAATAAAGACGTTCCTGGGAGCACGGGCATGCCAGAGGATGCTATCTCAGGAACGCCTGCCACAAGAACCGAAGCTGTGCCTGTTATGACTTCTGTCAGAACAAAAGCTGTCCCAGTTTCGAAAACGGATCATGTTTCAAGTTTGCAAGCCAATAGAGTGTCTCCGAACTCAAAATCAACTTTAGTTGGTATAGATAAAGATTCTTCTCTTCCTTCAAGGTCACCACGAATCAGTAGAGCAGCTCCAGTTCCCCCGAAATCGCCCACAGTTGACAAAGCTACTCCAGTTCCTCCAAAATCTCCACCCGGTGATATGGTTTCTCCAGTTTCCCCGAAATCACCAACATGTGCTAAAGATGCTTCCTTTCCTTCAAGATCCCTGCAAGTTGATAAATCCATTCCAGCCCCCCCAATATTGCCGCAAGTTGATAAAGCTGCTCCACTTTCCTCAGAATCGCCGCAAACTTCTTCCACCACTAAATCAGAAGCTCACAAAGAAACTAGTTCTATAAAGGTCACATCTGCCTCAGTGTCTGAGGTTGCTGTGACAACATCAAGGCCTTCGAGTGCTCCTGTACTCCCCACTCTAGGATCAACTGCACCGGCTACTCCACAAGTTCAAGCCTCCACATTGCTTTCACGATCGATGAGTGAAGCTGCTGGAAGAGCAGGAAACAGTCCCTCCCCTTCTGCTCCAGCTTATGTTCCACAGACCTACCGTAATGCCATCATTGGTAAGCCTGGTGTGGGTACAACCTCTGTGAATCATGCATATCAATCAAATTCTCTGGGCCAAGGTACTTCTGTTTCACAGCCATTGTCAACATATGCATCAACTACGTCAGTAATGGTGCCTCCTGCTGGAAGGAATGATCAGTTGCCAGCTAGGCATGGATTCATGTCTGGGTTGGGCAAGGTAGAAGCGCACGATAGTTGGCAACCATGGAAAGATAGTAGTAATGTCAATAAGCATCTTTGGAGGGATGACCCCCCTTCCCCTTACCTACGACCAACCAACAGTCATGGATATCAACAACTTTTGAAAGATGATACCTATCAGCAAGCTCGTGGTACTGAAACAGAAAGACTTGGTAGGTTTGGAGGACTGCAGCCACCAAGACAGTTCCAATCTGACGCTCCTGCCAGTTTGGTCGTGCAGCAACCACAGGGACCAATAGCAGAAGAATTTCCACACCTTGACATCATTAATGATTTGCTCGAGGAAGAGCACAATGGCAGTATGCCAGAGTCTATGCATCATGATTACCATGCATTTGGCCTGCCATTTTCACTAAGAGGCAACATAGCAGATTCGGAAATGGCTTCTGTAACTAGCCCTGGCCGATTTAATTTGACCGATCGATACTATGATGAGGGATTCTCTAGGGCCTATGACATGAACCCTCTTCAAGGGGCTAGGGAAAGGCAATACCCCTCACTGGACATGTACTCTAATGGCTTGCCTGACATGAATGTGTCGAAGCCTTGGCTGTATGGCTCTCCTACTACATCGATGAATGTTGGAGTTAATACAAATGGATTGCCACACCAGATGGGGGACTACACTAATCTGGCGAGTGGCGTAAATGGAGGTTCTGTGTATCGCCGCCATGCCAATGGACGCTGGTGATGTGATGCCTGTATACGATCTCAATCAAAATAATGCTTGCTGTAACAGATGTTGGTGCTGGGTCTGAGCTTTGTCATGGCATGTAATTTCAAACTTTTAATTTTAAAAGGGGAAAAGAAGGGATACATTCTGTAAAGCGTTTGCCGCGTTTAGGTTGATCATATATCATTATAAGCGGAGTGTTTTTTTTTCCTGATGAAAAGTCGTATTCACGTTGTTTTGACCAATGCTTCAAAAAACGGAGTATTGGGAGCCATAAAACGGTCAGCCGTTTGACCAATCTGGTCGAGAAAGCGGGGCGAACTTGTGGGCTTTTGGGCCAGTCGCTCTCAGCCAGATGCCAACAACCTACTACCTGTCTCAGCCTCAGCCTCAGGCCATACTGGACCAGTGCTAACCTGCCTCAGCTTCTCAGGCAAACATTGGACCAAGACCAGGCTAGTCCGCTAGTGCCTGGTAATTGTTGGGAGTAGACTGAATTTGGAAGGCTTGACCTGCAACTGCTCTCGTAGGTATGCATCTGCTGGCATGTTTTCTGCAAATTTCTATCGAGTGTAGTTTTCAGGTTCTCTTTGCAAGCTGTTGGAGGCTTGGAACAGTGCGGGGTACTTGCCTTTCTATAAGAGGATTTTTTACTGCCTTTTTTACCACCTACAGTTTACACA
Source organism: Raddia distichophylla (assembly GCA_005191435.1). Taxonomy (NCBI): domain Eukaryota; kingdom Viridiplantae; phylum Streptophyta; class Magnoliopsida; order Poales; family Poaceae; genus Raddia; species Raddia distichophylla. The sequence continues at coordinate 1,674,268 of SPJY01002156.1, read as the reverse complement.
TTGGTGCCCCATCCCCATCCCCATCCCCACCTTACCATCCAGATCAAGTGATGTTTAACTTAGGCCAAGGATATTTACATAAAAGTCCTTTGCTACACAAGTGTACCTAGCACCATTAGCATCTGCAGTGCAGTTTGCGGGTCTCAGAACATGGCTTCAAGACTGGAACGCTAACACAGCACAAATATATGGTTGCTTCTCCAAAAGAGTGTCCTCACTCCGAACAAATTATTGACTAGGATGATCTCAAAATGATAGATGGGATTATTTTGTATACCGTTTGGCATATATGGTTGGACAGAGACGCAATGGTGAATGTACAATAACGTGGACTGATCATCTGACGTATTTAGGAGACTAGCCTGTTAGTAGATACCTTTCAGGGAAGCTCCTATATATACGTACACATATGTGCTTGTTTTTTCTATGTCCAGTATTTTCCTTTTGAGATATCCACTAATTTTTCTATCAACATTAATAGGTGGTTAGCCGAGTGCTAACTTTTCAAAAAAGAAAAAGAAAAAGAAGAATTATCCCTCGCTAAGGCGACATCAAGCCAGCCGGCTCAGGCGAGGGGTTGACGTTGTCGCATCAGGCACACACGTGACACGTCACCGCATGTGACCGCGGCCGCGCCGCTTGGACCACATGGTCGAGCCAGCCACAGCCGTCCGATGGATCGTGGACGGCAGCGGCAGGCGCTACGGCGATCGTCAACAAGCCTATACGCCCCGTGCGCCGCATCGAGTCGCGAGTCGCTTCCTCCCTCCATTCCTTCCTCGCCTGGTCTCCCCACGCGCGCCATCGCCACCGCCCCGCCCCGCCCCGCGCGCGCCGCCAAAATTCCAATTCCGTGGGCAAGCGGAGCACGCCGCTGCTGCTGCCGCGACCGAGCCCGGCTCGTCGCATCGTCGTCTTCCTCGCGAGAGCGATTGGTATAAGTAGGCAAGGCACCCGGCGCTGCTGCTGCTGGTGGTGGTGGCAGTGGCGGTGGCGGTGGTGGTGGTGGTGCAGCATCGGCGACGTCATCGTCGTCCTTGGCCGACCGGAGACGCCGCATGGGATTGGGGCTGGGCGCGGGCGCGGGCGCGGGCTAGTGTGCATTGCCGTCCGAACGCGTCGCGCCGCTCCGCGCCCGCTCGACCGTCGCAGCGGCGCCGCGGAGGGGAGGGGCATGAGGGGCGGCCCCGCGGCCGCGGCGGTGCCGCCGTGGCTGGCGGTGTCCGGCGCCGGCCGAGTCGAGGAGCTCGAGAGGTTCTCGCATTACGTCGGTACGGCCCCTCGCTCACTCCTTGCCCATGCTTTACCACCCCTTGCTGCTGCTAGTGTTCCTGGATCATGAAATCGGGAGGCAACAACAGCTCCGCATTTCCAGTTTGCATTATGGATTCGTGTATTCTACTCTATGTTTTCCCTTGAAGTGGCTAGTGATCCAATTCATCTGGAGAATTGGGGTTAAGCTTTTCGGGGCTTGAATAGTTTGTTTACTTAGCACGATCCGAGAAATAAGGACGCAGCTCGGATTTCAGGCTATCAGCTGCATCAGCATCTCGATTCGTGAACTGTTGGGTGTCGTGGAGCTTAGTGAGCCAACTTGCTTATGTAATTTGTTTTTTTAATTAAAAAAACTTGCTTGTACAGAAGTTCCGGGATTAAAAAATAGAGAGGAAATGCATAACATTATATGTTTTATAACGGATGCACGTCCCTATCAAAATTCCAAATGCTTGCCATGTTCTTCGTGGCTGTAGTTGCACATCCTCTGATGCCATTTTGGACCTGTCTTGCTTCTTCCCACCTACTTGCTTTGCATGTATATGTTCATGACAAAATTTGTGTGCGCTACTTCTTCTCCCCTACTTGCTTTGCATGTGTATTCATGACAATTTGTGTCCTTTCAGCCAGGCAGCTTGGGTTTGACCATGTGAGTGAATGCCCCCACCTGTGTACACTAGCTTATGATTATCTGAGGAAGAACAAGGGTTATGAAGAAAATATATTCGCCTTCTTCCAAAATAGCCTAGATCCCGAATCCCTTATTGTGAAGTTCATTGAGGAGCTTGATAAATGCATACTTGGCTACTTCTCCTTCCATTGGAAATATGCAACTTACATAATTAGCCAGGTAAAAGGAGTACAATGACTGCTGCATTGGCCTTCTATTGCTTCTTCTTTAAACTCTCCATCCACTGAATTATTTTATATTGATATAGTGGTGATTTTCCCAGGTTCTGACTGTAGAAGGTGCTCCTAAAAGAAAGCTCAGAAGCATGGTATTAGAGGCCACTAGGTAACTCTTCATCTTTAAGCTACATGAGCATTAGCGCACAAATATGTTTATGCACAATGGTTGGCTAATCTATGCACCGTCTGTCCAGCCATTCAAGTCGCTTCAACTTCCAGTATCTCCTTAGCTAACTCTAGTAGAAGTGCTTCTTACTTCTCCCTGATGAACTATTATTCAAATTATATGATCTCTTGGTTGAAGTGCCATTTCTGCAAAAAAAAAAATTGTATCACTCATTTTCAGAATTTCCCATTTCATGTTCTTCATGCTTGAATCATAATTGTTTAGTCCACCGACTTTTCTGTTTACTACTGTCTGATCACATAGTTTGTATATTAGCTAACTGCAACCTTCAGAGCCCAAAATGGACATTTAGCAGAAACTGCATCTTCTGAAGTCAACACTAATAAGATATAGATGATAAGCATGTGCTAAGGCTTTAGGCCAATTTATTAACTCGTAGAGCCACATGTTTGATCTGTCATGTTCAATGTACGCTTCAAGTATATTTGGAGACTTCCTGGAAATATTTTCTATGTGAATGAAAGCATTGCCAAATTATCTGGTCTGGTTTCTGATGCAATTCTTATTGTTATCTGTGAAGTAGTTCATTTATATTCCTGCAATGGTACAATACAATAGTATCAGTGAGGATATATTAAAAATTTTGTAAACCAAAGTCTGCTTACCGCCCAAAAGCAATTGAATCAATGCATTGAATCATCCATAAAATATTGTATGAATCCACTAAAAAAATAAAACAGCTGTATGCTTAAGGTGTTGTTTTTGTGTAGAATATATTAATCCTAACAGACGTAAGTACATGATAGATACTGAATTTTTTAAACAGAGAAGTTCAGACTGAGAAAGTACTCACAAGTCACAACTTAGATCCGAGATGGTCTTTTCTATCTTGAAAATCATGTATATAATTACATGTATGATTCAATTTCATAAGAGATACACTAGTAAGTGAACTCTGTTTTTCTGACGCCGAAACTGAAGTCTAGTTTGTTTTTTTCTAGAAGTCTAGTTTCTGATTCTCCAATAAATGCAGGAAACAGAGATTTGAGAGGGTCACGAAAAACTTAAAGGTGACTAGACTGTTCTCGACACTGGTAGAGGAGCTTAAGGCCATAGGGCCGTCTTGCCATGTTGAGACACCGTGGAGCAATGTGATGGTCCCAGAAGCACATAGTGATCGCAGCCCGGTTTTACTCTTGATGGGTGGTGGAATGGGGGCTGGCAAAAGCACTGTACTAAAAGATATACTCAAGGAGTAAGTTAAATCACTTTTATAGCACTCAACTTCATACTATTTTATGGCTGTATTCCATCTCCTTATATGGGCATGTTCCGTATTGTGTATAGCCAATTTCATGGCAAAAGCAAAATCGAAAAATCAAAAAATGATATTGATTTGATCTTGTAATCTGCGGGCTTGTCACAGTACAAATTAGGGTTGATGAATGATAAATGCTGACTTGTTTTTATTAGTTGAATAGATAGTAACCTTTGTCAAAGTAGAGCAGCTAAAGAAAACAAAGCTCACCTTGCTATACATTTCATGATTTGCAGAGCATTCTGGTCTGGAGCAGCAGCAAATGCAGTGGTGGTGGAGGCAGATGCATTCAAGGAAACCGATGTCATCTATCGAGCCATCAGCTCAAAAGGCCATCACAATGACATGCTGCAGACAGCAGAACTGGTATTTGTTACCGTGTTAGCTTGCATAAAAGAATTATCTCTAGCAAGTAACACGATATCGGTCTAATAGCAGACAAGTTAAATGTACATTCTTGGGGGGACAGGCTTGGCTAGTGACCTGGTGTTAGGGAGGTTCTTTAACCTCCCCGGTCCCCACTCCCCACCTATATGGGTATGAGCCCTAGGAGGATCTTCTGGGCTCCCGTATTCGTCCTCTGAGTCTTCTTTTGAATCTTCCTCTAAAGCCCCATATTCGCCCTCTGAGCCTTCCTCCGGGCTCCCATATTCGTCTTCTGAGTCTTCCTCTAGAGTCCCAAATTCGCCCTCTTGGGTCCTATATTCGTCTTCTAGAGTTTTATATCTAAATTTAACAATTCATGAACCCTTTTTATCCTTTCTGTATCGTGGATCGTCAAAATAACCAAAAATAGTATTTCTACGTAAAACACCCATAAAGGGTATTTCAATCGAAATCCCAAAACAGGATATTAGTTCTTTCTCTTGTTCTTGATGATATTGTAATGGAATGACCTGCATGGGTGCTTTGTGCTACCGCTCGTCTCCTTCAATGAATGCCAAAGCTCTTTGGCCATTTTTTTGAAGTGCAATCTTCGAGCTCTCCAAATTCATGATTTAAAAAGTTAAAACAACAAGAACAATTCCTAGTCTTGTGGATCAGCTTGCACGCTCAATTATCCTGAAAATGGAAATCAGGCCTCAGTAATCCGAACTTAATTTGGCGCAGGTGCACCAGTCATCGATGGACGCAGCCTCATCGCTCCTTGTGACCGCACTAAACGAAGGGAGGGACGTGATCATGGACGGCACGCTGTCGTGGGAGCCGTTTGTCCAGCAGACGATAGCCATGGCCAGGGCCGTGCACAGGCAGCGGTACCGCATGGGCGTCGGCTACAAGGTTACCGATGATGGGACAATCACCGAGGAGTACTGGGAGCCAGTCGATGACAGTAGTACCGACGAAGAGGGTGAGAGTGAGACGAGGGTGAGGAAGCCTTACCGCATCGAGCTCGTTGGTGTAGTCTGTGATGCCTACCTCGCAGTTGTCCGAGGAATCAGGTACATTTCATAACTTGCACCAAACTGCAATCCCTACATCAGTAAAATCCTGCCGGTTAATGCGTACCTCTGCTTATCCTTCTGCGGTTTCTTGCGCTGATAATGTCACTAGAAATGATCTTTAAGCTGTCGAGAAATGGTGGAAGATTTGCTTGCATACAAACATAGAAATATAGTAGGATCACTAAATGTCGGAATCTTGCAGGAGAGCTGTGATCACCGGGAGAGCAGTGAGGGTGAAGTCCCAGCTCAAGTCTCACAAGCGATTCGCCGCCGCATTCCACAGATACTGCAGCCTCGTCGACACCGCGAGGCTCTACAACACCAGCTCCGCGGGCGCTGCAAAGGTGAGCCTGCAGAGCACACTGAGACCCAGCACGGCGAGAGCCTTTCCATTCTCACGAGCACCATGCACTGAAGAACCTGCTCCGTTGTGGCAGCTGATAGGATGGAAGGACGGCGAGAGCGGCCTGCTGGTCGATCCCGGAGAGATCGCCTGCCTGGAAAGGTTGAGCGGCCTGGACGACGAGGCGGACGGCGTCGGCGAGCTCTACCCCGGCGGCCCATCGCCGGCGTGGCGGGACCTGGTCATGTCGCCGGCGAGGGCGACGGTGCAGCGGGAGCTCAAGGCCGCGGTCCAGAAGAGCGAGGCGCGATTCCGAACCAGCTAGTGAAGCGAGTCAGTGGCACTGGCACACACTGAGAAGTAGTGAGTCCATCCACAGTGCGGTTTTCTTTTTTAACTTTTGAGACGATGTAAATGTAACAAAGAGGTTGGGTAAGCTAGCAGCAGCTTTAAAAGGTGCTACAAATACCCAGTGCTGCAAATTTACAGCTTCGCTGCAAACGTCCTTTCACACTTTACACTACACTCTAAAAGATTCCCTCACCTACCAGACACTCTATACGGTGCTGTAAATTTACAACGCCATATAGAGCTCCATGGGCTCATGACTTCATGCGATTCGCAGAGAGAGAAGTGCTGCATGGCTCATGGAAAACAATCACGGTGTTTTTTTTTCATCTGAAAATAGTTCATTTTGCTCCCTCAACTATCACGATCAATTTCTGTCCCTCATCTCTAAAACTACAAATTTTTTATCCTCAACTTCTACTGTTTAAAAATGGTTTTGCACCGTGGCAGCTGACACGTGGATGCACGTAGGGCTGATTCATCGCCACGTGGATGTGCTTATCTTTTCTCTTCCTCACTTTTAATTTAAATGTAAGCCAAATTAAAATTTTGAACCGAATGAAAATTCAAACTTGACCAGATTTGAATCAAATTTAAATACAAACTGTAAAGCTGACAAGACTCAAGGTGGCCAAAGTTGGTGATTTGCCAATGGGAATCTAGTTGTCCAAGTGGCGAGCGCTCATTGGCTCTCCGAGGATAGAGCATGTACGCATGGATAACCAGGCACTTCTCAGCCACGCTTAATTGCAGCTGCAGCCACTTCCTGCAAATCCCCTGAAGCATCGAAAGCAAACGCGCCACATAAGCCGAGAGCAAACGCGCCACTCTCCTGCTGTCACTTGCTGCATCGCATCTCCTTCTCCCCCAACGAGAGTGAGAGAGTGAGAGTGAGAGAGAAACTAATGGCGACCATCAGCGCCGCCGCCACGGCCACCGCCGCCGTCGCCGCCGCAGCCAGGCCTGCAGGGGTGCCCCAGCTGAGAGCGAGAGCCGGGAAGGTGAGGTGCGGCTGCTCCAAGAATGTCAAGGCGGCGGCGCCGGTGAACACCGGCGCGGCTTCGCTGCTGGCGGCGGCGGGCGCGGCGGCAGCGGCATCGGTGGCGCCGGCGCTGGCGCTGGTGGACGAGAGGATGTCGACGGAGGGCATGGGGCTGAGCCTGGGGCTGAGCAACAACCTGCTGGGGTGGATCCTGCTCGGCGTCTTCGCCCTCATCTGGTCGCTCTACACCGTCTACACCTCCACCCTCGACGAGGACGAGGAGTCCGGCGGCCTCTCGCTCTGAACACCTCGCCGCCGGCCATCTCTCGTCTCACTCGCTCCTAGCACCATGCCACCATGCTGGCCTCCATCTCTCCGTGCTCTCCCGGCCACCATGCATGCATGGCGGCGACGTCGGTGCAATCAAATCGCGCGCAGGCATGCATGCATGGCTATCTGAGTATCTGTAACTAAGCCCCCTGTATTTGCAGTGTTAATTAGTAGTAATAATTAGTTGGCTTGATGACATGTTTCCACCTGGCGTCAGCCTGTCAGGCACCCGGGCATGGCCCATGGCTAATTCGTTGGACATAGTACAAGATGCAATGGTCATATCCATATCCATATCTATATTCATATCCATATCCATATGTTTGGTTGGATGAAGTGCGTGCATCATCCTGTACGAGATGGTGGGAAGCAACTTACGAGAATATCTCTCATATGTTGTATCATGTCATTGAGCTATTTTGGTTGAATCACATGTCATATGATTTATCTAGAAAACAAATGAAATTTAGTATTTGTCCACATGAACCATCCTATAAATCATTTCATAAAATATATGAACCATTATGAGATTAAATTTGGTAAGCAACCAAACAACTCCTAGGCCTTGTTTGTTTGAGCTGAAAGTTACTGAAAACTTTAATCTGAAAAAATTGTAATCCTTCATAAGACGTTTTAAAGAGTTCAAAAAATAATGAAGAAAATATTTTACGAACTCTAAGAAAAACTATTTAAAACCTCAAAAAATTACTGCAAAGTTGACTTATACAAAAATAACAAATTTTCATTTAATTTAATTTAATTTAATTTAAACTGAAAAAACAAAGCCCTAATCATCAGAAAAGAGAAGTTTACAGGCCGGCCAATTACCCCCAAGGCCCCAAAGGCCATCACAGCTGCACCAGGCCGGCAGCTTCCATCCTAAAATCAACACTGAAAAATATCTCACAAGAATAAAAAAAACTCCAAATAACACACAAAAAAAATACAACACACTAGCCCATGGGCCTCTTATCTGAAGCCCAAACCTTGGGTGGGCCTACTGGGCTCGCAGCCTTCATGTCTTAACGAACTTGTAGTTGTCCATGTTCTACCTCGCTGGCTCTCTCTCTCTCACAAGTCAGGCCGGCCACACGCCGATACCACCACCACCGTCCACCGCTCCCCCTCTCCGCCCCCCGCCGGCCACCATGCTGCCGCCGGCCGCCCGCGTCGCGGCCCGCCGCCTCCTCGGCGCCACATTCGCCTCAGCCTCCACCGCAGAGCTCGTCTCCCGCCGCCTGCCTCCCTCTCCGGTTAGCGCCCCCTCCTCATCCTGCGCGCCCAAATCCTTCTCTCACCCATCTCCCCGAGCTAACCTCCTCGTCTCCTTCGCGGAGATGTTCCCGTACAGATCGCCGCCGCGGCGGGCTACCTCTCGAGGTCCTTCTCCACGGCGCTGAACTACGTGAGCACTCACCCCGGTCTCGGATCCGCGCCCACACGTTCGGTCTGATCTGTTTCGCGGTTGAGGAAGTGTGGGTTAGATTTACCTGTTGCGTTGTTTCCGCAGCACATCGATTCGCCGGAGAACAGCCCTGACATGCCGTGGAAGTTCACGGAGGCGAACATGAAGAAGGTATCGCTGCTCTCCCTGCTGCCTGTGATGCGTGTGTAGGGGAGGATTGGACCGGTTGGTTAGATTTTATTGTCAATGACAGACGTTGTTATAGAGGGGTTAATGTTGATGGTGCAATCTTCTATACTTCTATCCATGACTGAACAATTGGACTAGTAAATGGTGTTCATTTGTTCATATTGATGGTACAGGGCCAGTTAAAGTTAGTTATCTGGACTACATTCTCCATGTGCAGGTCAAGGACATATTGTCACACTATCCAAGCAACTACAAGCAATCTGGTATTATACCGATGCTTGATCTTGCCCAGCAGCAACATGGCGGATGGGTGCCAGTTGCAGCAATGAATGAGGCAAGTCCAAATTTGTATGAAATGTTCATGATTACCTTTTCCACATGTAATGGTTAATTTGTGTTCTATTTTGAAAGAACATTGGTGTGCCTGCAAACTAATTGTCATACCTTGCTTAAATAAATCACTACGTCTTGCTTCTAATTGTATAGTAGACATTTAGAACCTAATTACCCTATTTATTTTTCTTATTGAGCTGCTGCCTTTTTCAGGATGACGTCCTTCCAAATTCACTTATTAAAGTTTGTCTAGGTGCACATGAATATACCATGTTCATATATTGGATAGTTGGTTTAGCAAGTCACTGGTCTTCAATTTTGGCACATGCCAAGAATTGCCTAACTATTCTACCAAGAACAAATCTATCTAGTGGCTAATTAATGGGAAAATTGAGCTAGTGACATCGAAAGGTCGATCCCTTTGTTTTCTAACACCGAAAAAACTCCGTTATCATAAACCGTTACTCATTTCTAGTACTCCGTCACAGCAACAGTTAACGGTGTCCCCATTAGTCTCACTGCACAACGGGTTCCATCTCTCTCCCTCTCCCTCTCTCCTGTTGCATGTCGCCGCCGTCGCCGCTAGCCACCTTCTCCCACGCTAGCCAAGCGACCGCCGCCACTGCTAGCATCGCCACCGCTGCAAGACGCCGCTGTCGCTTCTGCTAGCATCACCGCCGCTGCAAGCCGCCGCCGCCACTGTTAGCATCGCCGCCGCCGCTGCCTACGGGGAGAGAGAGTAGGAGAATCAGGAGAGGAACGAGACGGAGAGGGAGAGAGAGGCAGAGGCGGCTGCCGGTTGGGAGAGGGAGAGGGAGGAGAGGAGGAAGAAGAGAGGGAAGAGAGGAGGAGAAAGAAGAGAGAGGCAGAGGCAGCGGCGACATGAAGAGAGAAGGAGAAGGTGGAGCTCAGGGAGAGGGAGAGGGAGAGGGAGGAGAGATGAAGAAGGGGAGGAGACACTTGCAAGTGGGCCCCACTTGTCAGCTAATTGAGCTAACGGCTCCATCTAACACCCGGGTGACATAGTGCTAGAAAGGGGTAACGGAGGTGCACTTCGGTGCTAGATTGGAGAGGAGGTCAATTCTGGTGCTAGATTTGAGGGAAGGTCTACCTTCAATGTCACCAGCTCAATTTTCCTCTAATTAATATACTCTTGTGCTCCAATTCTTCATTATTAATTTATTATCATTGTCTCAATTATAGTTGTCATTGATATGGTCCTAAACTTACAATCATGTATTCCTTTTCTTCCAGTATTAGATAAAATCTAGCTGATTTTTTTAGTATTCAAAAGCCTACTGAAGATGTGAAAGAATTGAGTTACATCTTGCAGAAGAGAAAAAATTTCGAAATGACAGTTACTACTGTTGGACAATAACAATGTTATTTCTGGACTCAATTGACAGATTTCAAGAAGGTTGGTCTCACTAGGAGACTAAGCTGTCGTGGTGGTGTAACATATAATTGTTGATGCCATCAGCTTGCAGGCCACTGTTCTCAGTTGTGTGTGCCAGATGAGTTCAGTAGAACTCAACCCTCGGTGGAAAAGGAATAGTACTAGTGCCCTTGGCGGACAAGGAACAGTTCTAGTGTGACACGATTAGCTTCAGTTGGCTGGAGGCTCAGTACCTGTGTTTGATTCATTTTCTCAGATAGATCATTACAGTATAAGGGGTTTGATTTGGTTAAGTCCCTTTCAAACAAGACAAGAGTTTGGTTAAGAATTTTTTATCTATTAGAGATCATATTCGATGTAATTTGCTAGAGCATTATGTAAGGTGATTCTCTCCACTACTATGGCTTGCGAGTTGCGAGTGATCAAGGGTTTATGGACCTTTACCCTCTGCCTCTATGGCTCTGGCGTTCTTCATTTCCAGGTCGTTACGCAAAGAGACATACTCCCTCCGTTCTTTTTTGTTTGACGCTTTTGACTTTTGTACACGCCTTTGACCATTCATCTTATTCAAAAAATTTTATAAATAACATTTATTTTGTGGTGATTTGTTTTATGAATAGAGGTACTTTAAATATGACTTTTTGTTACATCTTTTCACTAAATTTTTGAATAAAACGAATGGTCAAAGACGTCAAAAAGTCAAAGGCGTCAAACAAAAAAAAAACTGAGGGAGTACTTTTTTTAGTAAGATGATGGTTAATGCGGCCATGGGGTTTGACAGTCAAGGAAAAACACCTGTGTTTGACAGCATGTTTGTTAAACCTCGTATAACTATAATTGTTTATGCCGTCAGTTCAGCTGATGCTTTAGAAGATTAAAAATATTCATGGAATAGCTGATATTATTCCAAGGGCATATTATTAGATGACGAATTAAAGGCTGGAGGTTATGTTTTTCCAACTGGGACCATAGGCTTTCTAAAAAACTATGACCTTTAGGTTGGCATTGGTGTTGTAAGTAACAACCTTTGACACACTGATCTAACTTTTGCCCTGAAGCAACGATATTCTTTGTTTACCTTTCTCCTGTTGCTCACTTTTCAACTATATATTGGAAAACTTTTAGTTTCTAACCTTTTTTATACTTCTGATAATATTGTGTCTGGATTTTTCAGATTGCTAAAATTGTCGAACTTGCGCCTATCAGGGTCTATGAAGTTGCCACCTTTTATACAATGTTTAATCGGATTAAGGTTATGTCGATACATGACTGGTTACTCTGTACTCATTAGTCATTAGTACCCCAACTAGCACTTATTATACAGTTGACCTTTTTTTGTGCCATTTAGGTAGGCAAATATCACCTTTTGGTGTGTGGAACTACACCTTGTATGATTCGTGGTTCACGCGAAATCGAAGATACTTTGTTAGAGCACCTCGGAGTCAAAAGGAATGGTTTGTATCATCCAACCCACCCATGCCACTTTCTTATTTGTTACTGCACACCTTATTCTCTGAGCCTGAGATTCCTTTTGTATCCACCTTAACTTTTTTTTTTTCTTCATTTCTAGAGGTGACAAGTGATGGTTTATTTTCCGTTGGAGAAATGGAGTGCATGGTAACATTGATCTACATGTTTACAAGATGATATTTCATATATCCACAAAGAGTGTCCTTTAGTTTGTTCTGAAGTGCTTAGCTGTAGTAATGGTCTGTAGTGTACTGTTGACGACCGTCGAGTGGTTTTAAATGCTCGATTGTTTTATATTTGCTGTTACAAAGCAAGTTTATTCACCTTTCGATCATGTGTTTACAGGGTTGTTGTGTGAATGCTCCGATGATTGCTGTTGCTGACTACTCAAAAGGTTCAGATGGTTACACCTACAATTATTATGTAAGTCTATTTTGTTGTTTCCAAGTAGAACTAATGCTTATGCGCCAACCCTATTCTGGCATCGTAATTTTCTCTATTATTGTCTACTTACTAGATATGACCTAGTGTTGATGACTTCATGCTGGTATCATGTGGTAAAATTTTAGCAGAAACAGCATGATACACATTGTAAGAATTAGTAACTGGTCCACATTGTCAAGACACAAAAACTCAAAAAGTAGGTAACATGAAGAAACAGGTATTTACTGTGTAGTACTGTAGTGTATACTATTAGCAGAGGGGGGATGGGTTAAAGGAGAACTTGTGCATTCAGATGGAAAGTTTTGTTTTAAGTTAGTGTATATGCATATCAGCATGTGCACAGAACAAAGCATTGTCAACTGAAGAGGCTAAACCTGTGTAGGTCATTGGCTGTTGGGCTCCTATATTATATCTTCTTTTTAGGGCGCATTGAATAAGTAGGATTTTTTCTCTGGGTATCTTTTTTTTAAAAAAAAATTATGCCATCTATAATACTAAAGGCAAATGGTAGGAAAAAAATGACTTGAGAAAAGTATCCTGTGTTTTCCTAATCAAAGAGGACTTGACAAGACTTGCCTGTGTTCTGTAACAAAGATTCTTTTTCTACATTTCCATTGATTCAGGAGGACCTCACTCCAAAGCGGGTTATTGAGATTGTTGAGATGCTGAGAAGAGGAGAAACTCCCCCTGTAAGCTTTAGCTAGCTTAATTTGATTCTTCTATTTTGTTTAACCACATGGTTTACTTGTTTTGATTGTTCTATTTGTCAAGCCCTGATATTTTGGTTTAAATTATTTCACTGATTTGATGATCGAATGGCATTTGCAGCGCGGGACGCAACATCCAGAGAGGAAAAACTGTGGCCCAGCTGGAGGGAATACCACTTTGCACAGCGAGCCGAAACCCCCTCCATGCAGGGACCTAGATGCCTGCTAGATTTGCTTTCAATTGCAAGCACACAAATAAGTTGGCTCGCCCTATGGCTAGCAAACTGCAAACAAAGTCACCAAGTGTACTTTCTTTTTCTTTTGCGCAATCGGAGAAAAACTACCATTGATAATGACGGTGCCATTCTGGAGCTGATATTTGGCTGTAGTGATGAAAACTTGTAGTTGGCTCAGGGGGCTGGACGGACCCCTGGACATCCTGTGAGAATCGATGACATTACTATTTTTGCTAATAGTAGTGTCAATGTCAAGCTCGTGATATTTGTTCGTTTAAGCGCGATGTCCGTACTCTTGGTACATTGTGGATTACTGGATTTTGATCGAGTAAAAGTTCGATGCTTGGCCATTTGCCGCACTTCCTTTTTTCTACTGTGATTCCCAACCTACTCCGAAGAATTTTAGGGCCAAATATTAAGTGTTTTTTTTCAAGTAATCAATAGGTGGTTGTTTATATCTTCAAACAACGAAAGTTTGTTAAGAGCAACGAGTTATGATATTAATTACTTAGATAATCTACCATTCAATATATCGGAAGAGAAAGTTACCTGGCACGTCCTGCTAATACCATCAACTATTTTTTTCTTCGTTTCATTCTCTTTCCTCGGGACTCTTTTCTTTCATTTCCTACTATCTTCAACAGCATACCTCGAAGAAATTTATGAAAAAACATAGAGAGTTTCATAGATCATTATTCAAATAGTAGCTAAATCACGAAGACACGAGTTTATTTGGCTAAATCACGAAGACACAGTTTATTCAAATAGTAGCTAAATCATTTGAATAGTCAAACAAACAACATTTGGACACACACATGCAAGTTGCCCTCGCCAGTCGCCATTTCCCTTCCCTAAACCCTCTTCCTCCCAAATCCCAAAGCCTCAGCACCCCCAGCCCAGCCACCTCCTCCCATGGCGCGCTCGAGCCCCCTCTCCGAGCTGGAGGCGGGCATCTCCTGCTTCGCCTCCTCCCTCCCGGGCTTCCGCGGCGTCCTCAAGCACCGCTATTCCGACTTCATCGTCCGCGAGGTAGCCCGCGACGGTTCCCTCGTCCGCCTCACCTCCTTCGACCTCCCCCACGAGGTGCGCGTGTGCCACTCGCGCTCCCCGACCTCACCGTGAGATGCGTCCCCTGCTTCGAGGGTCTGCGCTTCTGATCCCGATCTCACCGCCGATTCGTGTGCCGCAGTGCGTCGATGTGGGGGAAGAGGAGAAGGCGGCGCCGTCGGCCGGCGCGGACCACTCGCGGGCTCTCGAGTCGTTCCGTGCGCTCTGCGGCGACGCGGACTGCGACGCGCTGAGGGGCCTTCTCGAGAGGGTTTCGGCGGTGGGTGAGACTGGGAGTGACGACGTCTCGCCGCCGGTGGTTCTCTCGCCTGATGCCGATAAGGCTCATCGATCGGTGTGTTGGGTTCCTGTTTTGCTGATTGTTTTGTGTGGTTGGAATGTTCGGAGACGGTATGATTTGGGCGCCATTCGGTTGCAGGACGTGCATAACTTCTTCAAGAAGAATTTGAAGTTTTTGGTCACCGACACGGTGGAGCACAGCGATGGGGTTCAGAAATGCATCAGGGTGCGGTTGGGATCAGGTGCGGAGGGAGGACGGGGTGGCGGTGGGAGGGGTGGTGGTTGGCGAGGAAGGAAGAGGAAGAGCACGAGTGATTCTGATTGGAAAAATGATAGGCCATATGATAGTAGAGGTTCAACTAATTGGCAAGATCATATTGGGAAGTTCCTGAGGTAATTATGTTCTGTTACTTAATTGCCTGTGGTCCCTAGATTTTCTAACTGATGTTTGTATCTTTCGTTCCACATGTCTGACTTACTTCATGTGCTTTACTTGTTTACATTTCGTAGTAAAACTAATGTAGCTGCTGAATGCCCTTGTATAGTTGGGTAGTATGGAATGTTACTCATCTAATTTTAACATGTGTTCTAACTGGAGCTATCATTCTGTGACATTGATCAGGTTTCACCTTTACAAAGAGAACAAGGATACCCAAGAAGCATTAGGAGTAATAGGAAAAATGTTAGGCCTTCAGGTAATTCTTGGTGTTTGTGTTTTTCACTTTATCACTATTGAATGGCTGGATTCATTTACTATTCTTTCCTAATTTCTTAATGGCTTTATCGCATAAAGATAAGTGAGTCCGCATGTCGACAAATGATTTGGAATGAGAATGACTATGCTTTTTTGCAGTCACGCTCATTTGGGTTTGCAGGGACAAAGGATAAACGTGCAGTTACCACTCAACAGGTATTTGGTTCTTGTATCTTTACCGAATTTTCCTTGTGGATCATGGATTGTATTTTTGGATCAAGTTGGCTAAAAATCATACAAGTGTGGAAGGAAATACTTCAACGACGATGATATTAGCTTAAGCTATGAACAAACTGTATACACCTACCAACCTACCATGGTAGTTGGTAGGTGAGAATAGCTGATCTGGTCTCAGATATTGCATGTTAAATTTTGAATTTACATGTATTCTAGATAATGTCACTAGCTTAATCTATTAAATATATTTGGTTGTGTTGATGATTTCAGGCTAGGTAAAGAATAGCTACTCTGGCCTGATATATTGCATGTTAAATTTTGAATTTACATGTATTCTAGATAATGTCACTAGCTTAATCTATGAAATATATTTGGTTGTGTTCATGTTTTTTTTTTCAGCCCATTTGATAAATTCGATTATGTGCATTTCATGTATGTAAATATATTTGGTTGTGTTCATGATTTTTTTCACCCTATTTGATAGATTCGATTATGAGAATTTCGTGTATGTAAATAATTTTCCGGTTCCTGTTTCATGGTTATGGCCCTTTGCATAAATTTTCTTGCAATAGCTATTTTTCTGATTCTTTTTATTATTACTAGGTGACCGTTTTCAAGGTGCCAGCCAACAGATTGGCTGCACTTAATAATCGACTATTTGGAATTAAAGTTGGAAACTTCTGGTAGGGGATCAAATAAATTGTACTAAATGTTGATATTTAACAATTAAGTACTAACTAGTCCTTTCTAGTTATGTGAAGGAGGGACTTGTTCTCGGTCAACTCATGGGAAACAGATTTACAATTACTCTGAGGTACATTTCATATATCTCTCCTTATAACTTAGTATAGAGAAGTGCTCCAATGCCCCCCCCCCCCCCCCCCCCCCCCCACCCCAAAAAAAGGGTGAGCACATGGAGCCTTGGAAGATCTCTCCAGTTGTGGCCTTAGCTTTGTGCTATGCCATTTTTGTCCACATGCACGAAATGGCAAACCTTGTAGTTCCTTTTCTTTTTCAAAGTCATCAGATCGAATGGAGAACTTATCTTTTCCTGCTTTTTTCCCAGAGGTGTTGTTGCAGAATCAGAAGACATAATAAAGGCTGCAGTGAATGGATTAGGAAAGAATGGATTTATCAACTACTATGGTTTGCAGGTAAGCCAGGAGCTTTTCCTCGTGTTTTGAAATTTATATCCTGTTATTTCTAAAGTCATCAAGTTTATCTTTTGTCTGGTCAGCGTTTTGGAAGTGGCTCAGTACCAACCCACCTTGTTGGAGCTGCTTTGCTTAGAGGAGAGTGGAAACATGCTGTAAACTTGATTCTTGATCCAAGGGAAGGAGATATCCTTGAAATATTTTGTTTGTGCCCAATTAGGAGTTGCATGCTAAGTCGTATCAACTTTTGTTCAACATAACTTAAGACTCTGAACAGCGTGATGACATAAAGGAGGTACGTGAACATTACAAGGAACATGGTGATATTGATACAACATTGAGGAACTTCCCTCGACATCTTGTAGCTGAGAGGGCTATTGTAAGTGTAGTTATTTTTTCATTACAAATCCTAGTCGTATTTGAAAAAGGTGTCTTTGCTCTAACTATCTGCCAAAAGCACTTCTTGGGTGGAATTTAAACTGATATATTCTTCCATGCAGCTTCAGTGTTTGAAGAAATGCCCTGGTAACAATCTACAAGCATTAAAGGGTATACCAAGAACATTAAGGATGATGTATACTACTTATCTTGACCTAAATTTTGATTATGTGCTTCTGTTAATAATTACTGTAAATCAAGATACATGACTGTCGTATTTTTTCTAGTAATATGGTTTGCATTCGCCTTGATATACTGCACCTCAAGTTACATATCAGAAAAAAATAATCCTCATGTTTCATTTGTTTGTTTTAATGTTTTACTTTTTTCCCCAGGAATATTTGTTTGTTTTACTTGTTAACTATTCATGTAGGTATGTACATAGTTACCAAAGTTACCTGTGGAATCATGCTGCCAGTATGAGAGTTGAAAAATATGGTCAGTCTAATTCTTCCTTCTACAGCTACTCAGTTTAATACTTTAATTGCAGCATTACATAGTTTGCTATTTTGTGGCAAATCTTGTTTCATTTCTTGAGGTGGGTCATCTTGTGTATTTTTTAACTGTGATGTTTTCCTTGTTTTCATATGCTAACTGGTAACTTGACAGGCATTTCACAGGTTGTAGAAGGTGATTTAGTTTATCGCAAAGAAAGTCCTCCTGGAGAAGCAACTTCAGTGGATACTTCAGAAGCTGATGACCATACAGATTCATCTGAAATTGATGTATGCTCTGAAACATTTCCAGAAGAAATAGTTCAGTCCGTGAAGGTTTGTTGTTAACAATGTGGCCTACATGAAATGCTACTTCTAAAATTCTTAAACATGCATCTTCATTTGACTTGTAGATAGTTGATTCTGAAGATGTACTGAAAGAGATCTACTCATTTGAAGATGTTGTCCTTCCTTTACCTGGGTAATGATCAGTTCTCACGTGCATACCTTTAAGGCATCAACTTTTATATTGTGTGTCCCTTAAAAAATGAATACATCGTGCTTATATATGATATAATATGCAGTTCACAAGCATTGTTCCCTCGGAATGAAGTGGCTGAGATTTACCATGAAATGGCTAAAAAGGTAACACTATCCTACAATGTGTATTTCAGAGTTTATTCAGATGTTCTTGTTTGCTATTGCTGAAACTTGTTCACCTGTTGAATTTCCTGTACAAGTGTTCTAGGTTGCCTGTTTTACAATATCAGATTGTAGTATCGTTGCCTGTTGGAATATTGAATGTTTTATTAGCTATTATGTTATAAACTATGAAATATGCCTTCTAGTGGAAGATTATGATGAAAAGCGAAAAAGAAAAAAAGTGAGAAATAGAATCGCTTAGATTATTCTGTGAGAAATGCCGTAACATTGGTTTGGTTTCCATGTCTCAGGATGGCATTAACTTATCAGAGAATGCTCATGGTGTGAAGTAAGTATTCTTGTGTAACCAGCAAAGTCCCTTTTAGTTATCCATAGTAATTGAAATTAAAGGCGTCTCTAACAGATTGATCCAATATTTTAGTGCATTGTGCAATCACAAGCTCTGCTTTTTTTTTTCTTTTTGCAATGTAGTATCATTTTCATTTGTATACACATTATCATGCTTCTTTTAATATTTTCTATTTTACATCCTAATTATTGTTATGTATGACACACACACCTAAGGGAGTTTTCAATTACAAGCTTGAAAGGAGGTTACCGCCGGGTGTTCCAGCGACCTATTGATTTTGAGTGGTATGTGTAATTCCATCAACATTTTACAATATTAATCGATCACGTAATCATTATCTTGATTACATGGGGTTGCTTAAAATGTCAGTTTGTTCTTGGCACAATGAATTTGAGAGGATTAACACTGCCATGCAGGCCCTTTTTTTTTTCCTATGAATCCCAGCATTTTTCTGATAAAGTTAGTCATTATGACTGTAGTGCTCCGTTAAAATGTTTCAATATGACTGCAGGGAACTCATGACTTACACAGATGATAGCACATCTTTAGCAGAAGCTGATTTGGATATTCTGTTCAGAGACAAGTCTACAGAAGCAAAAGAAACAAGTGAACCTGTATCTAGTGGGGTTTCTGGCTCCCAGTCTCCTGATTGCAAGTTGGTAGGACCATTGGATACATCCATGCCAGCTAGTGGAACTAGCTTAATAGAAAATAACTCTAATGACAGCTCAGATATATTACCAAACAAGCTGGCCTTAAAATTAGCATTTACTTTGCCAGCATCTTCCTATGCTACAATGGCAATCAGGGAGCTCCTGAAGACGTCAACCTCGGTATGTTTATCAACTATTGACACCAAGCTTTTACTACTTGTGGGGCTTTTAGTTATCCAACTGAACTTGGGGGACTTTTAAGCATCGTGATTTCTATCTTGTTTATTGTTACACTAGGAGTGTAATGTAGTTGAAGCTTTGTGCAAGCTTGACAGCTATGATGTTCATGGGAAAGTAACGAAATTGTGCTTGTTTAGGATACGATACCACTATGATGTATGATTCAAAAAACCAAAACAACAACATGTGACACAATTTAGACATTTAATTTTGCAGTTTTACAAACGCATATGCCAATCGTACTTTTGCCTCCTTTTGCAGTTGTTGCCTCCTTTTGAAAAATATTTCAGGACTTGAGACAAAGTAATTCTATATGTATATTCAAGTGCCCTTGGTTCTAACATGCCCTTCGGGCTGCCTGCAGGTTGCATACCAGAAAACACTGGATTGCTGAATCTTCTTATTAACATAATTATGGAAACTAAGCTGGTCTCTGGTTTCATCATTTAGGTTACTTAGTTAAGCTAAATTAGTAGGTATGGTGTTTGAAAGACATTTTTTCATCTAACTCTAAATTACATAGCTGTTTGCGGACCCCTAATTGGTAATACCTGCTTCGGTGTTTGCAGCAATTGTTCCAGTTAGGTCCATGCATCAGCAAATGGAATGGAAGGCCCCGTGGTGACTCCATCTGGTGCATCCGTGCATGCAAGTGAGGCCTGTTCAAAGCTATACTGAAGGCAAAACTTGTGTTGCATGTTTTTTTCAGCATGCCGTAATAAGCTTGTACGCTCCATTTTTATAGTAAAACCGGGCTATAAAATGGAGCAAGCCCATGCATGCCTGTGGTTATTGCAATGGTGCTTCAGTTCTGATGAATCATCTGATCATTTATATTTTTTATATTTTGCAGTTTCATGCGCAGATGCGCTCTCTGTTTCGATTCGTTGTATGATTTGTATCCGTAGCAAATGTCAGCAAATGACTACCCACCTGTCATAGAATTATGTAGAAGATAAAATAACAGTGCGATAAGAACAAGCGGACTGCCAAAAAAAAAGTGATTTTGCTCTCCAGGGATTCTAGGGGGTTGATGCTTGACGGGCACAGGGCTTGACCCGTCAATTATGAAATCGCATTAACGTGTCCTAAAATTATCACCACGTAGAGTGCAAATGTGGAATCGGTTGCAAGCATCTATAATGTATCTGTATTCCATATAGTAAAAAGGACAAAAGGCCATTCGAATCCGAATTATCGGGGGCAAAATGTAACCATGCAATTTTCTACTTTGTGCAGAAACATCAACTTTATTATGACTAGCGTAATTTTTCCAATTAGCGCGGAAAAAACTTATATGGCATCTATGCCATAAGATGCACCTAGAGAGAGGCAAGAGAGAGTTGGGGGGAAGCTAGAAAGAGAGGGGAAGCTAGAGAGAGAGGAGGAGAGAGAGAGAGCAATAGGTGTCATACTTCCTTGTATATAGAATTTCCTTCCCCACCCGTAGCCAGTGCCACTTGATGGGAACACATCCTCTGGGTCTACTACGTTCGTAGAGTTACGGCAAGCTTTGTATTCACTATTCATCAAAATGCAAAATACTCCTGTGCTGTCAGATTTTGACGAAGGAAACAGTCTATTTTACACGCTAAACTATTGTGCTTCGTCTACGTATCCTTAAACTATAAAATCATACATTTTGTCTCTTGAAACAAAAAAAGGTGCAAATAACCTCCCGCGATGATTTCAGAGGTGGTTTTGCACATGTAGCGAACGACGTGGTAGTTTAGTCACAAGAAACAACAAAAACTAAAAATAAAAGGGTCCAGCTGCCATGTATATTTTCCTCTTTTTTTTACTCTCTCTCTATTCTTCCCCGCACTGTCTTCTCCGACACCATCGCCTTGATGGACTTTTGGCACCATCGGCTCAACGGACTTCGGCACCACTGACATGCCCTCTACTCTTTGCACCCTTGCCCACCCGCACCTCTGCCTCGCCCTTGCCTCGCGTCGTTGCCTTGCTCACTACGAGCTTCACCTGCAACTCGCCGCGCTGCCCTGACCGCCCTTGTCGGCCTAGCCCTTGCAACTCGTCCCTGCAACTTGTCGCATCTCGCCACACCGTCCTGGCCGCCTACTCCTCGCTGCCTCAGTCACCCACCTCTCACATGCGCCTTGCCACCTGCATCTCATCGTGCCGCGTCGCACCGCCATGGCTACCCACGTAGCATCTTGCCGTCTTGGTCTCTGCAACTCGTCACGTGAGCAAAACCATGTATAAAACCGTTCTAGGGTTATTTGCGTTGGTTTTCTGGTTTTTTGGGTTAGAATATCTGGTTTTTAAGTTTAGGCGATGAAATAGATGAAGCATTATGCGGTATGTAAAATAGTTTTTTTCTTTCCTTTGATAAATACCTGGAGTAGGACCTACATGAATGAGGTTTCCCAGCAGTGTCAACGTTGTGCACCAACGAACTTCACTCGACATTGGAAAGATGCAATGGGAAGCTGAATGGAGCCAGGAAGGACCTGCTTGCAATGCAGAATATCCGCATGTATCTGTCGTAAACTTGTAATGAAACTGTTGTTCACACAAATTCTCAAAAGTAATTTAAACGTCACGTGAAAATTCACATAAATTCATGAAACTTCACATTTAGAAGATTCTCATGAGAATTGAGGAAAAAAAATACCACGTTCTAAATGGAGCCTAAAACTTTACAAGGCAACCAAAGATACCATTAGACTAAATCTAGGTGCATAAATCATTTATTATTAACCGGTTACCAAGTGCGCGGCCGCTAGCTCTCTACAAAGATACACGAGGAAATCTGGGATACATCTCAGTATACAAGAAAAGCCTAAGATCCTGCACATTTCATCCGACCAGCAGGACACGCATAATTTAAAATCATGATTTTTGATATTTCTCCCCCATTCTCCGCTTCAAAACAAACTAGAAAACATGTCCTATGTCAGGTTCTGGATCTTGCGCTTCAACCATAGGGCCCGGACATCAACACCAAGAGAGACAAATATTTCACGGTTTCCTGGCTGGAGGAACACGTCAGGGGCCACTGATTTCTCCACCTGCGATAGCTCGACCATGCTGTTCAGGATCTGAATGCATCTTGATATGCTGTAGTTGTCTTCATGCTTTGCTAATTGCCAGTCATTATTTGAAATTTTGTATTCTCCAGAATCATCAATCACCCTTTCATTGCTCTGCCTCTTTGAACAATGCCATGAGCGGGGCTGCCACTGCGCCAGCGCCTGTGGGAACAAGTGTGCATCCCTACTTGAGGCTCTATTGTGAGGTGAAGTATGTTGCAAAGAAGATTCCTTTGAGATTGGTGATTGCAGGCGAGGCGAACGCTCCACTACAAACTCATGTTCATCCTCACTGTGATCCAGATCAGCACCAGTGTATATAAAACGCTTGCTTTCTTCCGCAATTAAACCTTCTGCAGTAGGAAAACAGTCATTAGTTAGTGCTTGATAATTACACAAGAAGATGTTTACACAGGTACAGACATTTCATTGAGAAAAATATTCATTACTACTTGCATTATAAAAGTTTGTGAAAGTACCATTTTTCCCGAAAGGATTCCTGCAATCCTCACATCGGCAGAACAAGGAGCATCCAGTCCCATCCTGTTCACAAGAATAAATTTGAGAGCATTGTTGCACTCAAAGCTTAGCAGTATTTTGAGTTAAGATCAAACCTGGTAGCAATCACAGTATTTCTTTAAACAACTTGATTTCTTGCAATTGCAACCTCGCCTTGGTGGAGTTGAAGAAGAAGAATGGTGTGCATCTTCCTGTAGCTGACAGAGTATTGATACTATGATTAAAAGCCAAAGGAAAATCCAAATAATGCACTGACATCATTTAATTGAGTCAAAAGAACAACCAGAGCTTCAGCATTAGCCTCGGATCTTCGGTTAAGTTTCAGCGACATCCGTTTCTGCCGTGAAAGTAGCACCTTGCGAGTGGTCTGGACCGTTTCTGCATAACTAGACTTGTTGAAACATGGCTGGCATCCACACTTTTCAGAACAATAACCTCCACCAGCAAAACATGGGCAATAGCTGCATATACAAATAATTAATGATTTAAGCTGTTACATAAGCCAAAAAAATTCTTACTGTTCGTATTTCATAGCAAATTAACAGCACAGCAGGCATTGAGAATCAATGCAATGTAAAGTAGTCATCATATTCTCAATATGGTGGTGTTTTCATCAAACATAATATGCTGCAGTAGAAATAAAAAAGTATGGCTCCAGCTTCTCAGTAGGACACAAAGGTATGGTTTTCCATAGCTGCTGTAGGTTGGTCACATAGTTACTTGGTTGCAAGCTGCACCAATAAACGTACAGATCCAAGGAGTAATAGAGATAACGTATCAATTCAACACATAAACTGATGATAACCTAAGCGGCATGCTTTCCAACATAAATTTTTTTAAAAAAAACATTTTTGAAAATACTGCAAGGGGTATTTAAATTTGCTGTCTTTCCCTAAAATTTGCATTGCCTGCTGCTAGAAGCAAACTGCAACCTATCCAGGCAGCTGCACTAGAGAACCCAAAAGGAAGGGACTTATGACCAAAATTTCTGGCCGGCGGCCGCAATATCAAACCAGAGGGAATCATACCAGCGTAACCTCGCACCAATATCCCTATCTATGCTAACTAAATGGAAGCAAATCGCGTAGCACCCAACATTTCCATCTGCACTACCCCCCTCCACTTCACTCGCTGCCTACGAACTCGAACCACCGCAGGCAGCACAGACACCACCCCGAGACATGGCAGCAAAGATCGGCGCACAACCGAAGGAAGAGCGCGGGCTCCCTTACAGCTTCAAGCATCTGGACTTCTTGCAGGCGCAATGCTTGCACCCGTTCCCGTCCGCGGCGTCCTCCGCCTTCTGCCTGCTCGAACACAAAACCGCCCGAATCAGATCACCCCTAAAGCTCCAGGAGGCGCCCGAATCAGGAGGTCCCCGGGCTCGAATCCTCACCGCTTGACGCTGGGGGTGAGCGCGAGCTGGTTCACGCCGCCCGGCTCCCCCTCGCCGCCGCCGCCGGCGCCGCCGCCGGCGGCCGGAGCAGGGGAGGCGTCCGGCTCCACATCCGCCGAGCCACCGCCGCCAGCTGCGGCGGCGGCGGCGACGGCGACGGCGACGGCGGCTTCACGGAGATCGGGGTGGCCTCCATGGGAGGAGGTGGGGGAGGGGGGAGAGGGGTGTGCGCTGCGCCCGGGTCCGGGTGGGAAGGTGAAGGTGGCCCTATTAGACTGCGGGTGGGCCCCGCTGGCCGGATCCTCCTTGTGGGGCTTGTTTCTTGGTTTCTGGGGGTTTTCTCCGAAAGGCTTTTGGTTGTTTGCCTTTTTTCCTTCTTTTATTGCTGGCGCTGATTTGGATGGGCTTGCCGAGTTTTGGGAGGAGATTTGATCCTTGGGTTTTTAAAAAAAATTTGTATCTTGGATTTTTTAATAGGATTTTTAAAATTTAGAAACATTTTCTTTTATCTTGTCGACCCTCTCTCGAGAAGTCATAACTTTTTTAGTTTACAATTTTTATCTACTTTCAAAAAGAATTAGACAACTTAGGATATATACGATGGTGGCTAAGATGATCATTATTTTACAAAACATATTATCTACGGATAACCATGAAAACAACATGTATAACATGCTTGACTCTTTATATGTCAATACATATGGTCTTTTTATATGTATTTTTTTTTCTTTTTACAGGTATCATTGTATATACTCTTTTATACCCTTTTATAAAAAATGTGAAGCCTTGCTTTTTTAAAAAATAGAGGTAAATAGCGAATTGCATTAGTTCTCGTTCGTCCGACAAGTGTTCTATGTAGTGCAGTCAGAAAGCAACGCCGCGGGTACGAGCTTTACGTTTTTCGAGCACGGTTACTGAGTGTTTATAGCACGTTACTTTCCTTTAAGACAAAAAGGGCATCATAAAGTGCCTTCACTTAAAAACTTTTCAATCGAGAATGGCAAAACGTTGCTTACAATGCACGGAAATCTCGAAATGTGTCGCACTATAGACTCGATTCTAAAATCTCGCCAGAAAAAATCCCATCGGCTAAAATATATACAATAAACTATATTTTTTTTGAAAGAGGTACAATAAACTAATTCGTGAGGCAAGCCAAAGGCTACTAATTGTCATCGGCAGCCGTCCAAAATTTTTTTTTCCAATACTTGTAACAAAGGGCATATCTGTTATTCCTTTCGGCTGCGGATTATAATTCGAGAGCTTCTCAACTCACAAGAAACTGCAAATTTAGTCCCACTTGGTTTTAAGAGTTTTGAGAAACAGGTGTGAGAATTTCGAGAAACCAACACGGTTTATACCAATCAAGAACGCAGTGTTTCATCAATTTCGGAAAGCTGCTCTCCATTTTGGTAATCTATGCGTCAAACAAAACGGTTTTCAAACAAAACAGAAACTGTGCTGCTTGTCAATTTGTCATGAACTCATGATTCCCGTTCAAAAAAAAAAACTCATGATGAAGGTCTTCAGATAGCCACATACTGACATATATATAGCAAACTGTACAGTGCAGCCAGAACCAACATTCAGAGTTCAGAGAGAAGCACAGGCAATCCCAATTAGCTGTTCCCATCTAAACTATTTGGTTGTTTTTTTTTTAGGAAAGACTGGTTGTTAACCTATTTGAGGTAGAACAGTGATAGTTAGGCCAAACTTATGGAGGTGCCCGTGTTTGGTTGACTTCATAGTTGAAGATAACACCTGTAGAAATTAGTGTTTGGTGGATTACATCAAGTGAAGCATCGAGCATCCAACACCTCCCTCGCCCTCTCCATCCGTATCCCCCCCCCCCCCCCCCCCCCCCCCCCCCCCCCCCCCCCCCCCCCCCCCCCCC
>SPJY01002156.1:1633505-1647927 GCA_005191435.1 Raddia distichophylla | reverse complement strand
ACTAACATTTTTCTTTGTACGGGCTTTTTCCTGGGCTCATACAAAATCATACAAAACTTGTCAGAATTCTTTCTTTTTTATTACTCTTCGTATAGAATTGAATTTAACTTTAAACTTTTATACGTAGGTAGAATCAAGGTTCTAAAAATCCTGATTAATCATCAATTAGTCCCTGATTAATCTCTAGTCAGTTGTCGTCCAATTAGGACCGATTACTGATTAATCCCGATAAATTCTAACTAGTACTAATTTATTGGTCCGATTAATCCCGTTTTACCCTAAGTCCCCACCTCACCGCCCGACTAGCGACTAACGACTTTTAGAACCTTAGGTAGAATAACTATAACTAATGGAATACATCTACCAAGATTTTTTCATAACTTTTATTAGTTGGTGTCCACCATATATATACAAGAAGTCTATGTACATCGGATATGTTACAAAAATAATACGCGCATCAATACCAACAACCAAGTGAGAAAGCAATGTTTCAACAGTTAAGACTTCTCTATTTTGGTGACCTGTATGTCAGTTCAAATGAAACAGTGTAAAACAGAATGGGAACTATCAACTCTGTTTGTCCTGATGGAATCTTCCGTGAACCCACAGACACCAAACTCTACAATACAGCAAATACCGCCTTTGGCAAAAAAACTTGATGCGAGATATTCGGACCGAAGCACCAAGTAGTGGTTTCTAAAAAAGACGAGCTGTATTTAGTATCCAGCAAATGATCCACTGAAAACAGATCCTTAACCACTGTCAGACGTTTGCACAGGCCACATATATTTGCAAGATTAGCCCCCCAAGCCTCCAAGCATTTTGCTCATGTCCTTGGAGCCCATCTGTTTCATGAGAGACTGTAACCCACCCATGCCACCCATCTGCTTCAGCACGTTAGCAGGGAGGGCCTTGGTTAATTGCTGAACATTCTGATTGCGGGCCAGTGCATTCATATCACCGTTCTTAGGAATCTTTAGCCCCTTCATTTTGCCCCACATTTTAGCAAGTCGTTTGTACTCTTCCAGCATGTCCATCACATCTTTCACCAGTCTACCAGATCCCCGAGCGATCCGAATAATTCGTGACTCAGTCATCAGCTTTGGGTTTGTACTGTCAAGCTCTACGAAGTGGATGAGGGCCAAATAAGTTTCAGAAAACCAGTCGTCGCACAAAAGAAAACATCAGTTTCGCTAACTCACCTGCATCTGTCATGGAATCCATAATCGTCATGTACCGCTTAATCTTTGCCTGGCCTTCCTTCTCATGTCCTTTTGGCATCAATTCAGAACTAAATCCAGGTAACATAGAGAAGACCTGCAAGACAGAATTTCTTAAAGAATGCTTTAAAATGTCACAGCAAGAATAGAAATAGCTACAATCTTATTGTGCTGTTGGAGCATTTCATCTAAAACTACACGTTAACTATAGTGTACCATACAAAATTTAATCACCTGTTAACAACCTTAAATATTTAGATACTAATAGAACGGACCTGGCCAATCGGACCCATTTTCAGAAGATTCTGAAACTGCTCATACAGAAGTCTGAGAGTAAAGGTTCCCTCAGCCAGCTTCTGCAGAAGCTCAGGTTGTTGATCAGCAGGCATAACATCCTGGATCTTGTCCATCAAGCCAGACAAGTCTCCCATGCCTGCCGAGTACACAAAAAGTTAGGTAAACAAGAAAGAAGAACCACCAAGTTGCAAAGGATATTGAATATAGTTTGCTAACCTAACAGACGACTAACAAATGGTTTCACATCAAAAACCTCAAATTCGACCATGTGTTCTCCAGTTCCAATAAATATCACAGGGCTTTTTGTAGCAGCAACCCTGAAAAACAATAAGGATGTCAAAACAAAGAGTCCTTCAAACCTTCACCTATTTAAAACATCCAGAAATCCTAAGACTAAAATAGGGAGTAATCTGGAAAGTGGTTAGGAAACATAACTCTCCTGACTGCTTCCCACGTACTAAAACATATGTGCAATCATCTGACAACTTTGAAGTAACCTAAACAAGAACTGCATTTTCCTAGTGAACAATGGCATGGATGATTAACATGCTAAGTTTAAGAATTAATTGTTAACAAGACGTGGAGAACCCAACAAGAGAACTGTAATGAAGGGAAATTATAATTACCAAAAATAACACATTTAAGTTGCAAACTCAGGCTCTTTGGAAAGAATGTCTTTTGAACACGATATGACACAAGAAATAACACCAAGAGGACTATACAAGAAAATAAAGAGTAATACTAACGCGCTAAGTGCACCGCCTCCTTTTGCATGGCCATCCATTTTTGTAACAATTACAGCACCAACAGCAGCACTCTGCTTAAATGCTTGTGCCTGATCAAATGCAGCCTGACCAATACTTCCATCCATCACGAAAATCACCAGGTCTGGTTTCTGCGAACAAATCACAGGTGGGTGAATTTCTCAATAACAGTACAAGAGCGCAATGATTATGTTGGGAGACTATGAAATTGTAAATACCGTTGCTTCTGCAACTTGACGCATTTCTTCAAAAAGTGCAGCCTCCTGCTTGTGGCGTCCACTTGTATCGACGATGATGAGATCAGAGTTTTCTTTCCTGAACGTCTCCACACCTTCAACAGCAATTTTCACAGGATCCGATTCCATGTAGCTGCAAAAATATAACCTTCATTACTGCAAATTCTGGAGACAAGCTTTTAACCAGTACTTAAAGCTGTAGAAAAGAACCTTACCTTCCATAAAAAGGAATTTTAGCCTTTGTTGCATTCTGTTTTAGCTGATCAAAAGCACCAGCTCTGAATGTATCAGCACAAATCAGTGATGGTTTAAATCCCTTCCGCTGATGGTAATGCGCATATTTTGTACAAGTAGTAGTTTTTCCAGAACCTACACCAATATATTGTTAACCACTGACTCAGAGAACATCAATGTTATATTGAACCTCAAGAAACAGAAGCAAAACAATAACAAACAAAACATTGATAGTTCTCACTTCTAAGAATTAGGTCACAAAAGAAGAATTATCAAGAGAATCGCGCTGCAAATATAGAATAATCAACCAGAAAATAGAACAGGAAATGTCAACAAATCCTAAGTCGTTGGATCTAGCTGCTGTAGCACCTATTACTGGTGGCACTTGCTCAAATGCCAGGGTAATTACAAATTCTGTCACCCACAGATGCAATATAATTTACCTTAAGCATCCATCTAATAACATATTTGAGAACTTTCTTGAGTATAACACTAAATCCATTCCTAAAATTGACTAACATAATGAACTAAAGCACATGGATAAAAAAAAATTACAATGGTAGATTAACAGCAAATGCTTTTCTTCGTTCTGGGTAAAAAAAATTTAACAACGTATGCTTTTATTAGTGCTAGGAATTGATATATTTCATACATGCCCAGAAATAATCTAAAACACGTAATAATTTGCCGACATGATTCAAATCACATGCTGCTTGGCAGTCATACTCCCTATTAGTGCTAGGAATTGATATATTTCATACATGCCCAGAAATAATCTAAAACACGTAATAATTTGCCGACATGATTCAAATCACATGCTGCTTGGCCCCCCCCCGGGAGCAATTGCAATTCAACTCCTCGTGTATGTAGGTAGCATTCAAGCATTGGCAAAGATTCAGATATGGAGCAAGTGCGACAGGTCAATCAAACTAACCCTGCAAGCCGACAAACATGACCACGCTGGGCTTCCCCTTCTTCGGGGTGAACGAAGGCTTCCCAGGATCGAGCATATTGCAGAGCTCGGTGAAGACGGCCTGCAAGTGGCAACACAGCCAGAGAATCAGGGGGAAATCCCAGATTTCTGTCCTGTCCCAGAATTCTTGGGGGGCAGTGGGATAAATCGGGAGCTCAGGAGGAAGGGAGGCGCAGGAAGCGGGCGAGAAGGCCCTGACCTGCTGCATGATGCGGCGCTTGTTGGTGCCGGCGGCGAGCGCCTCGAGGTTGACGATCCTCTTGATGTTGGACTGCATGTCGCGCACCATCTTGAACTGGACATCGGACTGCAGGAGCGCGCGGGAGATCTCATTGAGGCATTCGGCCAGCACCTTCTCGTCGATCACCGTCGCGTTGCTCATCTGCGCGAGCGCGCGGGAGATGCTCCCGCCCAGCTGCGCGAGCACCATCCTGGCGGCGGTGGCGGTGGCGGCGGCGGCCTGGGCTCTGGGCTCTGGGCTCCTCGACGGGACGAGACGGGGCGGAGATCGGGGACGGGGCCGCGGCTGCGCTCCGTTGTCTTCTCTGGCGGCGGCGTGGCGGTGCCGTGCGATCTGGGAGGGGAACAGAGGTTGGATGTTGGAACAGAAAAGGGTTCTTGTTTACTTTGTTGTTTTGGAATCTCCTAGAGATACTATTACGAATGTAGTATTTTTTCAGTAACTTATTAATACCATATTTTCAGAAAATGTCACTAAAATATCAAAAAAATTATAGATGATATTATTTAGAATTTCATTTCATCCATGCCATTATCAAGCTTTTCAGATATATACAAGCTTCAAATACGATTTTGTATACGATCTGACAAATAGGTCCCACATATCATACACCCGCACTCTACTTCTTAATTATCCCTCTTTTTTCCCATCCATTCTCTCTCCTCCCCTCTCCCACAAATCAATGACTGATCTCCCTCGAAATATGGTGAGGCGCGAGGTCGGTGGCTGTGAGATGCGAGCTTGGAGGCGGCGTCGGTGGCGCAATCAAGGAGACGGCGCCCCGGCGACGCACGATGGCCATTGGGAGATGGCAACGGTGGCGAGGCGGGAGTCGGGAGGCGGCGTCAGTGATGCGCTGTGAAAGAAGACAACTGCAGCATTGCGAGTAGGCAGCGGCAGCTTGCCGGAGAGGTCTACAAGCAACGGCTACGAGCGCGTTGGGCAATGCAACCTCGGGTGCAGAGCGCCGCCATTGAGGAGATGGTTGTGGGAAGATAGAGAGGAGGTGAGAGGAAGGAGGAGGAAGATGAGTGCATGACATGGCACATATTTTGGACCTTATTTGAAGCTCATATATAAAAAAAAACTTGAAAATGACATTGTGAAGTTAACTACAAAAGACAATGACATTTAAAATAGTTCACACTTTTTAATAGCATCTCTAAGATTTTACTACCGAATAATAATGGCATCCATTTTAAAAATCCTTCTTATTTTTCCATGAGTAGTTACGAAATCTGAAGGATGGCCCGAAAACAGCCTAGGAATGGGTGTTCAGATTACAAGACAAGAAAAAGTCTACTTTGTCGACTATTATCAAAGTTCGATTTTGTCTCCTCAACTTCAAAACTGGACACCAACCATCATGTGAAATCAATATCGGACGAAACACCCCTTGACCCAAAAACAACGTGTCTTTCGGTGACGTGATGTCTAGTCATCGTTGTTTATAATGAAAATAAACAAGAAAATCATAGAAAATCATAGAAATTTTAGAAAAATAAAATAAAAATACCTACAAATATAAAAAAAAAATGCGTAGAATCGAAGTATGCAACAAAAAAATATATTTATGTACAAACGTATATGCAAAAGTATATTTATTTTATAAATTTTTTACTAATTAAAAAAATCAAGTATTTAGACAAAATTAGTTTGGATGGCGGAAAAAATAAAGAAAATTAAGAAGAACAGAATGTTGTCAGTTTACCTTTCAACTTGAATTTATAAATTCAAATCAAAGTTAGTTTGACCTTTAAAATTGTGATTGTGGCGCATCGAAGGTGCCCACAATGCCTCCGCTGGCGGCGGCCGCCCCGGCCGTGACCCGAGCGTCTACGCCAGGCATCGTGAATATGGCACTGGCCTGTACAAACCGAAACTGAAACGGAGACGCAGAAATAGAAACAGCCAGAACAATTTGTCCCCGGCGCACTGGGCAAATCAAGACAGCCGCGAGAGCTATTCCTGCGCACCACTCCCTCGTGCTGATGGCAAAGATCAGGCCACACTGGCTCTTATGCTCTGCATTTACTTCCATCGTGTTCCAGGTGATCAGGTCACGTTCTTTTCAGCTTAAACATCTCAACGGCTAAACAGCTTAACAACTTATTTACGTTTTGATTTTTTGAATCCGTTTTTCATTGTCTCAAATGTGGGACCTAGCATTCTAAAAAGCAAGTCAAACAAAATAGATTTGAATCTTGAAACTATCTCAAGAAGCTCTCGAATTCAGTCATTTCAACCGTTCGGATCAACCCAAAAGAACATCGTTAAAGTTTGGGCTCATCAGTGCCGGTGCCGGCGGTGCGGTGCGATCTGGGAGGGGAACAGAGGTTGGAAGTTGGAACAGAAAAGGGTTCTTGTTTACTTTGTTGTTTCGGGGCTCTCCTAAAATGCTAGTATTAATAATGAACGTAGTAACTTATTAATGCCATATTCTCGGAAAATGTCACTAAAATATCAAAAAAAACTATAGATGATATTATTTAGAAATTCATTTCATCCATGCCATTATTAAGCTTTTCGGATATATATATAAGCTTCAAATATAGTTTTGTATACGATCTGACAAATAGGTCCCACGTATCATATACCGGCACTCTGCTTAATTATCCCTCTTTTTTCCTCATCCATTCTCTCTCCTCCCCTCTCCCACGAATCAATGACTGATCTCCCTCGAAATCTGGTGAGGCGTGAGGTCGGTGGCGGTGAGATGTGAGCTTGGAGGCGGCGGAGCATGCAAGGTTGACGGTGGCGGCAAGGCGCAATAAAGGAGACGGCGCCCTGGTGACACACGGTGGCCGCTGGGAGATGGCAACGGTGGCGAGGCGGGAGTCGGGAGGCGGGGCCAGTGATGTGCGGTGAAAGAAAACAACTGCAGCACCGCGAGTAGGTGGCGGCAGCTTGTCGGAGAGGTCTACGAGCGACGGCTGCGAGCGCGTCGGGCAATGCAACTTTGGGTGCAGAGCGCCGCCGTTGAGGAGATGGTTGCTGGAAGATAGAGAGGAGGTGAAAGGACGGAGGAAGAAGATGACTGTATGACATGTTGGCCAACTTGCGACACATATTTTAGACCTTATTTCTTTTCAGAAGGGAGGATCAGGGGAGAATTCCCCCTACATGTGGGCGCGGGTCGACCTCGAACCCGGGGTGGAGCGCTACGCATCCCTCGCCCCCCACCAACCGAGCTACGCTCGGTCCCATTTTGGACCTTATTTGAAGCTCGTATATAAAAAAAGCTCGAAAATGATATTGCGAAGCTAACTAAAACAGACAATGACATCTAAAATATTTCACACTTTTTAATAGCATCTCTAAGATTTTACTACCGAATAATAATGGCATCATTTTAAAAATCCTTCTCATTTTTCCATGAGTAGTTACGAAATCTGATGGATGGCCCGAAAACAGCATAGGAATGGGTGTTCAGATCACATGACATGAAAAAGTCTACTTTGTTGACTATTATCAAAGTTCGATTTTGTCCTCTCAACTTCAAAACCGGACTACCAACCATCATGTGCTATCAATATCGGACAAAATACCCCTTGACCCAAAAACAACATGTCTTTGGGTGATGTGACGTCCTAGTCATCATTGTTTATAGTGAAAATAAACAAAAAAATTATAGAAAATCTTAGAAAAATAAAATAAAAATACCTACAAAATCTGAAAAAATGCGTAGAATCCAAGTATGCAACAAAAAAACTATATTTATGTACAAACGTATATGCAAAAGTTTTTTTATTTTATAATTCTTCTACTGATTAAATAAACAAGTATTTAGACAAAATTAGTTTGGATGGTGGAAAAAATAAAGAAAATTAAGAAGAACAGAATGTTGCTAGTTTACCTTTCAACTTGAATTTATAAATTCAAACCAAAGTTAGTTTGACCTTTAAATTGTGATTGTGGCGTATCGAAGGTGTCCACAATGCCTCCGCTGGCGGCGGCCGCCCCGGCCGTGACCCGAGCGTCTACGCCAGGCATCGTGAAACTCCAAAACTCAGGCCGTGCTATCGCACTGACCTGTACAAACCGAAACTGAAACGGAGGCGCAGAAGTAGAAACAGCCAGAACAATTTGCCCCCGGCGCACTGGGCAAATCACGACAGCCGCGAGAGCTATTCCTGCGCACCACTCCCTCGTACTGATGGCAAAGATCAGGCCACACTGGCTCTTTATGCTCTGCATTTACTTCCATCGTGTTCCAGGTGATCAGGTCACGTTCTTTTCAGCTTAAACATCTCAACGGCTAAACAGCTTAACAACTTATTTACGTTTTGATTTTTTGAATCCGTTTTTCATTGTCTCAAATGTGGGACCTAGCATTCTAAAAAGCAAGTCAAACAAAATAGATTTGAATCTTGAAACTATCTCAAGAAGCTCTCGAATTCAGTCATTTCAACCGTTCGGATCAACCCAAAAGAACATCGTTAAAGTTTGGGCTCATCAGGCAAGGCATTAACCAGACCTGATGTCAAATCCTAGGGGGGCAAATGTAACTAGAACACGAGCTTCAAGAGCAAGTCCTCTGAATTTCTTATAAACCTAGGGAGCCTGAGCCCAACTAAAAAGACCATGAATCGTGTGGATTCACATCCGACACCATTAGAAAAGTAATGTCGCCGTGACATTCCCTTGATCTATCAAACCCAAGATCGAAGGTTAGGTTTGATCAAGGATGATATTAATATGTAATGGTAGATGAACCGAGTTCGAATCGGAATCGCGGTACCTGCAGGTGCAGTAAGACGGACAGCATCTACCTTGTGTACCATCAACAATCATTAAAATGTCCTGTTGCCCAGATTGATGTACAGGCCATCATCAAAAGTAGACAGTTCATGGTGAACACTGGTAAATTAAGTGCAAATAAGTTCAACAAAAAAATAAGGCATAATTGCTCGATTCCACACAATGTAAAGAGATTGTATGGGGCACAAGGTGAGGGTTTACAGACTGGTAAGCCTAGCACCTCTGGCGAGACTGACATGTGACAAACATGCGTCCATACGTCAAGGTTTCGGTAGAGCAGCAACATGGCAGAGCTGGCATGTATGACGTATCCCCTTCGAAACCTAATGCACTGCTGGTTATGACCTGCCCAGGAAAGTATATGATTACAGGTTGCAATGAAGGTGACTGAATAAAAATATGAGTGAAAACAATCATCAACCATAGCAAGACTATCAAGGTTAACATGTTGTATATGAAAAAACTCACTGCTGAAGCCTGAAGATACTATGGGCCAGGGCAAAACACAAATTTTCAATCGTCAATCAAGCTAAACCAGACAAGCCAAAGGTATAAAAAAATAAGTTCTTCAATATTTCCATACAAGTAGTAACCTAGCCCAGAGGTCCCTATTGTTCCCTTCTTTTTGTTTCCACCCTCCCCCTTCCTCCTGCTATATTTCTATGTTTCCCCTATCTTTCACATCATATTTCCATCAGTGTCGAAGATGGACATTGAATCAGTGAAGTGTGCATGCTGTAGCCTGAAAGAGGATTGCACCAAAGAATACATAAAGAATATCAAGGCCAACTTTGGAGGGAGATGGCTCTGTGGCTTGTGCTCAGAGTCAGAAGCCGTAAGGGATGAACTAGGTACAGACAGAAGAGGCCAGGATGGTATCGAAGAGGCTATCAAAGCGCATATGGAATTCTGCAGGATGACATTGTCAAACCCAGTAGTACGGGTGGCAGATGCCATGAGGGAGATGCTCAGGAGAAGATCAAGGGAGGTGAGGCCAAAATCAATGCCACTTTAACTAGGTGGCAAGCTTTCGAAGTGAAGAACATGAACATCAACCATGATGCTTTTAGCCACCTTTGGGTGCTACTGATGTAAGAGTTTCTTAATATATTAAATAGTTAATTTCCTAGAGATTTTTTTCTATTTTTTATATTCTTCGATGACACATTAAGTGTAAATATGATTCAATCATTGAAGTTTCAGTACCACCACATTTATGCATAAACGTATGCAAGCTTCATTTACAGGAGATAGACCTAACTGCCTTTCTTTTAATTTTTTCTTTTCGAAGAGGACCATATATCTTTTCCAGCATTTCCTTGTATTGAGTTTAGAATGTTTAATTTGATGGGTTGTTTCTAGTCCTCAATTGATTAAGGACCTGTCCTCCTCAGCTTATCTTATCTGATTCATCTACTTATTTGTCTTATCTACCGATTTGTCTTATCTCCTTGAGGTAGCTTCGAGAGTCCGATCCACTTCGTTCAACTTGTGTTTTAGAGCTTTAAGACAAGTCTAAGATAGAAAAAAAAAACCATTTACATTTAAACAGAGATAAGTAAATAGACGGATAAGTCAAATAAGTCAGATAAACTGTAGAGAACTAGGCCTTAAGTTAATTTGTAGTGAAAACCAACTCTCATGTTGTGGAGAAAGTGAACAATTACTCTTACCGATTTTCCTTGCATTCTTTTCATCGATATTTTTATTACTTAACATATCAATTAAACAATTTTGAACTGAATATCATTGTGCTACACTTTATAAATCCCTGGAGCATTCCAGAGAAAACTGTTTATTGCCAACAGGTACAAACTACAAACAGACTAAAGACATGATAAAATAAAAAATCTACTCTACCATTTGAGATGAGGGTTTGCATTATGTCACTGACAGTGACAGGGACTGGGTTATTGAAACCGCAATACCACCCTTAATGTAACAACATGTGAAAAAAAAAATGAGCATTGACCATGTTTCATGAAGAAAACAGAACGATATTAAGAACTTGGTATTCAGATACAGAACGATAACCGCATGTATTATAGTAAAAACATGAAAGAATGAGCTTGATTAT
Organism: Raddia distichophylla; assembly: GCA_005191435.1. NCBI lineage: Eukaryota > Viridiplantae > Streptophyta > Magnoliopsida > Poales > Poaceae > Raddia > Raddia distichophylla. Next base: position 1,637,124 of record SPJY01002156.1, on the reverse strand, counting down.
AAGGTGTTTCAAATATTACTAGCGAGAAAGCATATCCCCTGAGCTAACAAAATAACACAAGGAAGCATAGATTAATGATGGGTTTGTGTCAATCATCGAAAAACGGTGGCTCCAAAAGAAAGAGAAATGCTTGATTCATGATTGAAGGTATTCATGGATAACACAAACTTTGAACTATAAGCTACAGTTAGAATGAACAAAAACCTATAACTTGCAGCCAAAAAGGGATGTAAACACTGCTCTAAAGTCAGAAACCTAGTACTGCTGAAACTAACAAGAAAACAAATTCAAAGCATGAATCAAGCAACAAAGGCTATTCCTGACCTTGCGTTGACATCCTTCTCTTTAATTAGAACAGTCCTTCTCCTGCATCCAAAGATTATTCTTACTATGATTTGCATCGAGAGTTCGAGACCACTAAAAGCAAAAATATCTATGCATGTGAATAACTGTTAAGCCCATGCATAAATATATATATGAATATTTCTCAATCAATATAAGTAAAAGGAAACATTCCCATAAATGAGAACCTGAAGGCAGTGAACATACTTAGCTCATCCAATGATATACTAGCAGCACTCTCCCCAGTTTTAACCAATCGAAGCTTGCCTGAACATAGAATAATTTTTCAGACGATAAGCTTTTGAACAATGGGAATGAGAATGCATAAACTTATTATAAAGCACAAAAAAAAATAACATTGAAATAAAAGCGCAACATAATTAGAGAAAGTAGAATAGCTCGACTGTTCAGTTGGGCATTACAGAGTAAAATGAGTTCTCAGCAAATAAAATGAGCCAGTTAGTTGCCCATGGAAACTATTGTGAAAGAAGTTAACCTCAAGATGAAATATTTCTACAATAAAATTGAATAAAATTATTGTTTAGTTGAATTTTGGATAGAAATACCATCACGTCGAATACAAATCTCTGGTATGTTTTTGACTTGATCATTAATGCTGTCATTGTAGACCCTGGTTTCAATATCACCCTCGACATATACTGCGGAACTGAAACAACGCAAGAATGAAGGTAGCATTATCCACAGTAAATTACAAGCTACAGCACACCTAAGGTATAGAGTAATATGGAGAGAAAAGAACATAATCTTATGTAAACTACACACTTCTTCACCAACTGCTGAACAGCGTAAGCACCTAGCTGCTCATTATGAACAGCTATTCGATGCCACTGAGCTGGCTTTGGCAAATTCTCAGCCCCTACTACCCTCTGGTCAAACATGCCACCAGTTCCAACAGTGAATACAGTTACTGTATTCCCATTTCTCAAAATTTTCTGCACCGGTACTTGACCAACTTTACCACATATTATAGCCTATCAAGAACAGAACATGTCAATAATTGTCAAGAAATTCTTCTAGAAACCAAAGCACTGTTCATATACTTAAATACCCTATGCACACCACGGAATCCCCAGCCCTTCTTGGGGTCTACGCTTTGAGGTTGTAACTCTCTCCTTGAATCTGTATAATCGTCATCATTATTGCGCAAGTCACCCTTCTCATCAAGATCAGAAAAAGAAGCTGTAGAACTCCAAGTTCGTGATTTTCTGCATAAATCTACAAAAAGATAAATATTTATCGAGCTTGACTCTCAGTATAATTGCACATATCATGGTATCATCAATCACAATTTCATTACTAAGTGGAATTTGTGAATAAGAATGGAAAATAACCCACCAATTGATTTCCTTTGCTGTTCTAAGACCCTCCTCAAACCCTTCAGCAATCCAGTGCTGACAGAACTCATGATGAATCTAAACGCACAGAAAGAAGGAAGGTTAAATGATATTCCACAAGTACAATTGTTGGAGAATTTTCCCAGTTTGTACATTAAACTTAAAACAATGAAAACATAGGAATAATCAATTTTGTTTAACATTTTACTCTGGCAGATCTTGAGCTTTTATGCACGCAATATACTCTTTTACAGGAAGGAAAAAGATGGGTGAAAAGATGCATGAATGCACCAAGATACCAACTGAATACTGATCATCTGAACAATAGTATGACGAGGAACAGAGCAAAGGTGCGAAGTGTTCAAATTATAGTAGAATAAAAAAATGCATTAGACAAGCACTTTATATCTGAACAGCTGGACAAAAACAGGGGAATAAAGCATTAAATTTGGACTGTAAATTGCCTGTTCCGAGAAAAACTGGGAAAATCATTTTTATATTCTCAAAGGAGACACATATTTTCAGGAGAGGTGATACTTATTCTTTATCGCCTCCAATGGGAGTTGCTATTATGTATGGTACAACAGGTAGCAATGATCAAAGTGTTGAATGTTGATAATATGAACAGTACTAGTTCAACATAATTAATTTTTCAATGACATGTCACAACACGGAAGTTTGCTTATTGCTCAATTATAGAGAGCATGGATTGCAAAGGGCTGACAGCTATATTGCCTGGATACGAGGATACGGATCCGGGATTTATCTAAAACACTGATACGGGGATACATTCATATATTTATAAATAATTAAAATATACAAACATGCAGTAAATACCAATCAGTCCCTTTCCAAAGGAAGGTGAGGATGATGGAGCGGACAATGATGAAGAGGCAAAGGATGGTGAGACAGATCATGCAAATAAAAAATCAAAAGTTGTACAGAGTGCAGTTGGTTCAAAATCTCCAAGAGGGAGTGGGTCGGTCCCAATGCAAGTTGAGAGCTTTGCTTGTTTAAGTGGTTCTGAGATGTCTACCGAAATTGCAGTGACACCTTTAGGCCCAAATCCAACTACAAAACTTCTCAAGACTCTGGTTTTGGATGGGGATAGTCCATTGGGTGTGATCAGTGTGACACCAAATTCTGTTTCTGCTGAGATTAATTCAGCAACATGTGTTGATGCTGAAATGGACTTTCGTAAGTCTTCTTCGGGGCAGACTTTGCCTTCTGTGGTCAGTAGTGAGCAGCTGGACGACAAGGATTTGGTGAATGACCGACCTTTGGAAATCAGGGAGGCTACCTCTCCTGTGATTGAATCTGGTATGGTGAAGCCAAGTGGCACTAGCCCACCTCCCCTTATTTCCAACTTTAATTCTGTTGATGGCATTCGTCGCAGTATACGTAATAACGTTCTCTCTGTGGACGGCACATCTTTTGCAGATCTTGACATGATGAATAAAGCTATGAAGCGTACGGCCTTGCGCAATCTGGACAAGCCTCGGGAAGACAAGATGACGGCCACTCACATTGAGCTGCCACTTTCGTCTTCAAATCCTCCAAATGAGCCAGGTATGCCACAACCCGCTGCTACCTTTTCTTTTGGTGCTTTGACAGACGATATGTGTAGCATGAACCTTCGTAACATAGGGTTTAGAATGCCAAATGGTAGCTTGGATTTAAATTTTTCTATCAATGCTCTAAAGGGAGTGGAGCTTGATAGATCGAAAGTAAATCAAAGTACAAAACTCTTGACCACTACAGAAAAGCTGCTCGACAATAAGATAGTCAACCCCTTTGAATCAAGTGATGACGAGATCGCTGATTTTGACAGCGACCTACTCGCAAACTTGATCAAGGATGTCTCCGAGGTGGACCTAGAAGTGGAGGATCTAGACATGAGAATCTGTGATCTTAAGACCTCC
>SPJY01002156.1:1602720-1633407 GCA_005191435.1 Raddia distichophylla | reverse complement strand
TTAATTCATTTGGCTTTCGGAATCTCTAAACCCTCTAGTGTCTCTAATACGTTTGAGAATTGGCTAGTTGGTTTTAACAAGGAAATTAAAAACCTTGCCCTACTAGGAGCAGCTACCACTGTTTGGTCGCTCTGGTTAAGTAGGAATGACTTAGTTTTTCAAAAGAAATTTACCTTGTCTCCTTTGCAGGTTATCTTCAATATTACCCATCGGCTTCGTACTTGGGTTGTGCTTCAGAAGCAGGAGCTACGATCTACTATTATGGATTCTTTGCACCGTTTGAAATAGGTGGCTAAGACCTTTTTTCCCAAGCACATGGGTGGCGTTCTAGTCTAAGGATTGATAGTCACTAGAGTGTGTTTGTTTCTTTTTTTGTTTTGACTGTGCATCTTGTTATGCAGAGGCCGGGAGATTTTCAAGACTTTGTATCAACTCGATGTTTTGTTCTTGAAAGTAATTTAATCTTCCTTTATCAAAAAATGCAGTAAATACAAAAAAAAATGGTAATAGTAAAAAAGCAATAGATTGTTAGCAAATCCAGTAGCCCCTCTATATTGAGAATATATAAATATCAAAAAAATGGTAATAGTAAAAAAGCAATAGACTGCCGGAGAAAAGGAATCTTTTAGAGGATAGTGTAAGTTGTGAAGGAATTTTATAGGGGTCGATACAGGGGAATATAGAGGGGCTGTTGGACTGCATTGCAACAAATGGAGTATACCAACGCCATCACCATGACACCATCTATGCAATTTGTAAGAAAGGAACTAGTAGTAACTGACTACCTTACCTGTTGGCTACTTGGCTGTTGCTTGGCGGCGGAGAGCGCGAAGGGCCGAAGGGGAAGGAGAGGTGGTCGGGGGAAGGGAGGGACGAGGCGGGGGAGAGAATGAGCAGGACTGCAGGTCGCAGGAGGAGCCGAGGACGGCGAGGAGGCGGAGGGCGAGGAGCGGGTGGGCAGGGGAGGAGGCGCGGATGCGGAGGAGGGAGTTGAGCGCGACGAGGGAGAGGTCGCGGTGGCGCGGGAGGAGGCCGGCGGTGGTGACGAGAGACTGGAGCGGCGCGGCGGGAGGCAGGACTCAGGAGGGCGGATCGACTCGTCGTGTCTCTGGGCCAGTGGCTGGCTACGCGTTAGGTTTATGAGACAATCGGGTGGAAAGAAGGTGGGCTGTAGCCTTTGGGCTGACAGATTCTCATTTTGGACCGTCAGTGCAAGGGATGTGGTTTGCAAATGGCGGTGGACAGGTCCCTTGCTCGTGGGCCGAGAGCATGGGCCGGCCATAAATCCGCCACTGCGCGGTCACTACTGGTTTTCGTGGCAAACCGACAGTGCAAGGGATGCGATCGGGATTCGGGCAATCTGAAATGTTGCTTTTGTTACTATATATCAAATTAGTCCTCATATTTTCTATGTTTGCCATACCGTCATCTAAGTGTAACGGTAGGTTTGAATTCTCTCATGAGTTTGAAAAAATTGAGAGGAGATTAGCTATGGGGGATGAATTAAAACAACAAACAAACATTGGTTAGCAGACACTAGCACTTTTCTAGGCTATGCGGCACAGGAGGTTCTCTGTCTTTCTCCCCGTCTCTCGGGCCGGCATTGGCATTATGCGGCCTCGTGCCAGCTCAGAGCCTCTTTGATTCGCGGTTGTAATTTAGTTTTGATTGTAGTTAGAAAAATTGAGTGCCTATAAAAAGAGACATGAAAATGTTACAAAAAATTATTTAAAAATATTATAAAGATTTTTAAGAAACATCCCTCTCCATAAAACCTCAAAAACTTATTGCAAAATGTAACATTGAATGGTCTGTACAAAATGATATATTTTGTAAATTAACCATAACCACAAAGCAAAGAGGACCTCAGTCGTCGTGTAGTCCTTTATTTAACTCGCCATCAATCTAGCACAACAGCAGGGAACTCTAAAACGAACACCCCTTTCCTCTGCTCTAGGGTCTAGGCTGCTGACTACACGCATTTCAAATTCGCGTTGTGACTCACATGAGGCGAGGCACTTCAAAAAAGATCCTACAAGTACATTTAAGCCTGGTTTTTCAGCTTAAATTAAACTAAATTAAATTTTATAAAAAAATTGTCATTTTTATAAAAACCAAACAATGTAATACTTTTTAGTAATTTTATGGGATTTTAAATAGTTGTTCTTAAAATTACTCAAATAAATTTTTAAATCTCCAAGACCTCACGGAAGATCAAAACCTTTTCAGATTAAAACTTTCAACAACTTTAAACTGAAAACAACAAGGCCATAAACCTGAAACTCGCTCTTTCATGCGGTTCTACAGGTTTTTTTTTCCTTTTACTATAATCAATATGTATCAGTTTTATATCCTTACAAACAATCTTGAAAAGGCAGATAATTGTAGCCGACGTATCAGATGTTTCGGCAAGAGAAGTAAATAGAGAACTCATCGTCGGGCAGCACATGAGATCGGTATCTCAATTATACAACAGCAGTCAAGTCTAGCATCGTGTCAAGAAGCATCAGTGCCCTCTGTCGATTTCTTGTACTCAGGCTTGAGCTCATGCGTCCCCTGGTTGGGTCCTCGCTTGTTGTACACACACAAATCATTCAGTATCTCCTTTAGGAATTGCTGTGTAACACCAAACACAAACTATCCTTAAGCGAACAATGATAGAACAATAAATAAAACATCTGCAGTTGAAAATAATTTAAATTGGCACAGGTGTTCTCCTACTAAAGATATTAATACTAAATCCAGAAAATACCTCCGGCTGGTCAGTTTCTTGCACTAACGCCTTTAGTGCCCAATTGGGCTGCCTCTCAAAAAGCTTGAATATAATATTTTCCAATTCCCTGCGATCCCTACGTATTCTTTTGGCATCAGACGGTTTGGTTGGCGTTTGCTTCTTCTTCTCCTAACAAAAACGAAATTGAATATGTCACAAAATATACAACTTCGACATCGTGATCCATGTTCAACCATACAAATTCCAAATATCATGCATCCCGTATAAAACCACCTAGATATATGCACAGATGCTGATCTCTACCATCAAGGATAACAGTATAATGAATAATCCTAATTGTTATTGGAAGAAGAAACTACCTTCGAACCAGAAGGTATCAGACCAACCCTGCCAGGCATTGGTCTCATGCTCATTCCATGATCATTGTCAAGTACCTAAAGTAATGAACACAAGGGTAAATTATAATACTTTTAGTCACAATAATAAGACAAAATCACCATTCAGCCACCCCACCTGCACTTTTCTAGTTTTGACCATGGACTTCTGTGTTCTTTCACGGCATAGCTTTCCATAGTTCACTAAATTATCGCTGTGAGGCTTCATGTCGAATTTATGTTCGACTTTTCCTTCACATGAAAGCTTCCCTGCAATGAAAAGTTGTTTTTGAGGTTATTGGTTCAGTGATACTCAAAACTAACAGGGTGCTATTGAAAAAACCATAAATTATTTAGGAACTAAAAACCGCAGAGTTGTCAGTAAATGCTGTGGGAGTCTTTGCAGGTGGTTAGAGGCAGTAACATGCTGGTTACCTATCACCACTTACCAGTGGTAAGTCAGCTGATTAGAGTTTTATGCCAATTTAGAAAACCATTGCTTTTAGACAGAGCACTTTATAACAGTATTTTTTCCTATTTCTTTACTTTTGAAAAGTGTGTATACGTAGAAAAGAATTTGTATACAGGCCAAAATTATGCAAAAGTCACATAGGATCAATGTTAATCCCCTATAACCCATAAATGCAAAACATTAATCAGCCAGTTTAGGAAATACTAATGTTGGCTGTATATACAAGGTAAAAGGCAATAAACAACCAGAACTATGCTTGAATGTCCATCCAGCACCCCAAATTTTGAGGCGGTCATCTGAACCTAGCAACTCCTAAATCTGGTTAACTTAACCCAACAAGCGGGTTTTGCTGGAAGGTATTGACAACATGACATCATGAATGGGCATTTTTGCCACATGGTCGCAAAGCCAAACCACAGAGTCATGACACCACGTAAAACCACCCTAGTGGATCGAGTTAATTGAATTAAAAAAGTTTAGGCTTTCCAATAAACAGTTTAAAAGCTTGGGGTCTGGGACAGGGCAAAGTTTGGTGGGGTATATGGGATTTTTCCTAAACACGGTAATCACCTATTCACCTTGCCACCTGCTTGTTTCCAGATCTCACTTCCAACCATGAAGATCGATGCATGCACTAAAAACCTCTGGGCAATCCCCAAAAAGTAGGAGCAGTAAAATGTCTAATAGTTTTGAGGCATTCTGGTCAGATGCAGTAGGCCGAGACGGTTAGATGTATCAAGAAAAAGATAGCATGTTTTATGCTAACAAAAGGACTCCATTAATTCAGCACAGCAGATAGCCACGATATGCCATGAAAACACATAAGGTGAAAAATAAATCATTTAGGCCAGACGAATGAATAGCATAAGTGCACAAATCAATTTCTCAAGAAAATGGTACAAAATGTTTGGCAATGAAACCATTAATTAATGAATTTCTATCCCACAACTACAAAGCACATTTTTTTTTTTTAAAAAAGAAAAAAGTCTAGCCCTGTCACTCTTGTAGAAAATGTGCAATATTAGAGATAAGCAGCATTTACTGTTCAGTATACTGTGTACTTCACTGATTCCACAAGGTTGGTCTTGCACAAAAATTAGCGCACTGTATTAAACTACATAGATAGAACCAACACATCAAAATAAACTTCTACATGCAAGGACGAATCCAAATCATGTACATCAGGACAATAGCACAAAGATAAGAGAGGTGTGCGTGCAAGTACTACAAAATTAACAAGCTAGAAGTTTACTTCATACCTTGGTTAGCCTCAGAGATGACACACATGGGTACAAAATCCTTGGACATATTCAAGGAATAACTCTTTGGTGTATTGGCAGTGTTAGTTGGAGCCATCTCCATCTTGAACTGTTATTCCAATAACATGTAAGAACAATAGGTGCCGCAAGAAGAAAATAATGGCCACTAACATAGAATGAGCAACAATTAATACCTAGTGTCGGAAGTATAAGTGAACTGTCCATCTTTCTCTATTAGCTTAGACTTTTGCGTGAACGGCTTTCCCTATTAGCTTAGACTTTTGCATGAACGGCTCGGTGTATGCAACTTAATATGGTATGAGAGCGAGAGGTATGTGCATGCAACTTAATACTTAGGACACGGCAGTATGACATCCAGCTCTTCAGATTAAAAATCTAAGCTTTATTCACACAGCCTATTCAGTTTGTGTGAGGCTTCTGTCAGTGTGTGCTCTTCATCGTGTGTGTGGTATCATGGTCCATTTGGAGTATAGCATTACGCAATTAGCTCGAAATGAAAGGTATTTTCTATTGCTTGAAAGCCATCCTTCCCTTCAATTGCCCACTAGTCAATGCAGGCGCCTAATTCGATCAGACGCGCAATTCGTTCGGCATGCTGCATTACGCTCCTCAGCTACCTACATCACAATTGGTGCCAATCCGCTGCGTAATCAGTTCGTTCGAAGCGATTTTCCTACCAAGTCCGCACCAAATCGACGCACGGGGGAGGAGGGAGCAGCGGGGGCCGGGCGAGATGGAAGGGAAGGGGGCAAGGGGGCTTGCCTGGAGTGAGGGCTCGTCGGAGCTGAGTGGGTTGAGGGAGAGGACGACCTTGGCGACGACGGGGTTTGGGTTGGCGTCGGCGGAGGAGGAAGCGGGGCCGGAGGCTGCGGCCTGCCAGGCGCGCGAGACGACGGGGGGGCACTTCATGAGCCACACGGAGCGGTCGGCCCGCGCCGTCTCCAGGTACTTGGCCTCCTCGCCCATCCCGTCGCCGCGGGCGACCAGGCGTGGGCTGGGATCGGTGGTGGCGGCGGCGGCGGCGGCGGGCGGCGGCTCTAGCTAGGGCTCCGGGAGCGAAGAGCCGGGCCGCGGGCGAGCGAATCCGCGTCGTGGAGTAGGGGACCTCTCTTTTATTTTGGACCGGCCTGTCAGGTTTGAAAAAGTCTGAGCCTTGGGCTCCACCTTGTTATAACCCTACGGGTTTATAGGCCACAAGCCCACGTCGAACCTTAGTTGTATTATGGGCGAAACCGAATTAGGCTAGGCTATATATATGAACCCCTTGTAGCAAAGAGAGATATACATCAATAAAGATCATTGTGTCTGGCTTTGTCTTTCTAAATCTGTCTCTTGTCTATTGTGATTGTGTTTGCGTATGTACGACGACCGATTTACAACACGTTATCAGCACGAGTCGCTCTCAGGTTTGTAATCATCGGTATGTCGCCTACACGCAACAGATCTATTATTCCAAATCTACTGTTTTTGTTTAACGGAATTAGTAGATCGATTATTTTATGATTGAGTACGGCCGCCCCGAAGGCCGCCGCTGCCTCGGCCGCGCGCGTGCGCCCGGGCCGCGCCTGCCCTGCCACCGGCCGCTCCCGTGCCTAGCCGGGCCGCACCACCGCGCCTCCGCCGCGCCGCCCTGCAGGCCGCGCCGCGCGCCCACCGTCTGGCCACGTCCGTGCCCGGCCGCGTCCCCGCGCGCCGCGCCGCCCTGCAGGCCGCGCCGCGCCGTGTCTCCGCGCCGGCCGCGCCGTGCTGCCACGCCACGCCGCCGCGCCGCCCTGCAGGCCGCGCCGCGCCGCGCCTCCTGCGCCCTGCACCGCGCCGCCGCCGCCATGGCCGCCGCCTGGGTTGGGGAAACCCTAGAGCATTGGTTGGACAGGCCGGCTGGGCTAGTTAGGCCAGCTGGGCCGATTGGGCCTTTTAAGGCTTGAAATTGAAGGGTTTTTCTTATCTGTTTTTACAGATTCAATTATTAAATCCTGTAGATTTAATTCCTTTCAAATAAACTTATTTATGCCCTGTTAATTAAGTATTAATTCACTTTATTTGATGTGACTTGTTCAAAAGCTTGTAGTCTTTCAATTGCAAATTAATTGTGAATTATTTATTCGCCTTTATGCAATTTACCAGGTTTAGACTCGTAGTCTTATTTAATATTGCAAATTAGTGAATAATTACCCGCGCCGCTGTGCGCTGGCCACGTCCTGCGTCGTACGCGGCCGTGCCCGACGGCACCGCGCTGGCCCCATGCCTCGGCCTCGTTGCACGCGCCACGCCCTGAAGGCGTCGCCCCGTTACGCCGCGCCTCCGTGCTGTCTCCGCGCCGTGCCGGCCCCCTTGCCGTGCTGCCGCGTCGTGGGCCGCAGCCTCGAAGGCTGTCTTGTTTCACACCGTTGTTGTGCCGCGCCTGCAGTCGCCGCTGCACCTGTAGTGCGTTGCTTCCGCTGTCGTTGTGGCCCGGACCACGGTCGCGCCCCGAAGGCTCGGTCGCCGTCGTCCTCTGCGCCCTGCACCACCGTGATAGTCGCGCCCGTAGCGTGGATGTGCCACTGCCGGCCCCGTGCCGCACGGCTTCGCCGTTACCCCGCGTCGTGATGCCTGCCTTAGTGTCGTCGTCCCGTAGACGCAGTCACGCCACTGCCGGGTTCGGCTTTGCCGCTCTGTAGGCGTCGCTGCCCTCGTCAGCACTATCTTAGATGGACCCGGTAAGATTTTTTATATAAACACTAAAAGTTTTTAAAAAATCGTTACAAATTATTACAACATATAGTCTATATAAAAATAAAAAATTTGCTACAATAAAATTAAACTCAACTTTACGCTGAAAAGAACAAAACCTAACTGATATGAAGCCACTCGTAGGTTTATTATTGTGATTATTTTAAATCTGTTTTTGAAATGAGCTTCTTTCTATAGCCACCGTGGAGGATGCCGGGGCAGCAAGTCGTTCTTCAGTTTGCTCTTTGGCCTTGTACATTTCAGCTTAGTGTAGCGTAGCGTCCCACTGTAGCAAAATTTGAGAGTCTTTAAAAAGAGGTTTAGATGTTGTAAAAAAAAATTAAAAAATGGTTTTAAGATCTTTAATAGGACTACTAAAAACCTGAGAAAAAACATTACAAATTATTGCATCGAAAAGGCTATATAAAAAAGATAAATTTTGCTACAGTGAAACGCTACGCTACGCTAAGCTGAAATGTACAAAGCCTTTAATAGACAATGCCGCCAGTGCATCGTAGCGGCCGTTTAGCGAGACGACAGTTGGGAGTTGGGAGTGAGTAGGAGGTCGTCTTCGGCCTCAGACATTTAGGGTCTATTCTTTTGAGCTGATCTGAACGGCTGAAATGACTGAACTTCGAGAGCATCTTGAGGTAGTCTCAAGATTCGAATCCATTTTATTTGACTTGCTTTTAAAAGCGTTAGGACCCACCTTCAAAACAGTGAAAAACAGACTCAAAAAAGTCAAAACATATGTATTTTTCAAAGGTAGATAAGTCGTTAAGCTGTTAAGCCATTAAGCTGATAAATTGAAAAGAACGGGGCCTTAAGGGCACCTTCAATGCAAGATGCTTAGAATTAGGTGCTTAAGGTGCCACATCACTAAGCGCCCGTATAAAAACTCTTCCTCCCAATTCCTGAGGTGCTTATAAACTATAACCAACTTGTTAGCATTTGGACCAGACACTTTAATCTCCAATGGGCGGTGGAGCTGCTTGAAGAAGAAGAAGAAGGCGGGGAGGGGGGCGTCGATGTGGAGGTCGCTACTCGGCGGCGGCGCAGGGGAGGGCTGGAAGAGCAAGGTCCGGCTGCGCGGCGGTGGCGGGCTGCGGCAGCTGTCTTTCACTGATCTGAGCGGCATGGCAGACCAGGACCTGTCGGTGTCGCTAGTGGGCTCCAACCTGCATGTGTTCATCATCGCGGAGCTACGTGCTGCCACGCGCGGCTTCGTCTACGGCAACTTTCCTCGGCAAGGGCAGGTTCGGCCGTCTACAAGGGCTTCGTCGATGGTGGCGTCAAGCCGGTGGAGCTGCTCGAGCTGGTCGATAGGGATGGGAAGGAAGAATCGAGGCAAGCGGCTGTAGAAAAAAAAAGGTCAGAAGCACCGGGTAGCAGCCGATGTCAACCTAGGCATCTTCTCTCTCCTCTAAGCACCTCTATTTGCTGATGTGGCAAAAAACCCAGTTTTTTTCCTCTAAGCACCTACTTAAGCACCTGCGTTGGAGATATGCAGATGGCCCAAGCTTAGCGTGGTATAGCATTTCACTATAGTAAAATTTATCTTTTTTTTATAAGCTATATGATGTAATAATTTGTAATGATTTTTTAAAAAACTTTTAGTAGTTCTTTAAAAGATCATAAAACTAGTTTAATTACTTTTTAGAATATTTAAACTTTTTAAAAAGCTCTTAAATTTTGCTACAGTGAAACACTACGCTGCCAAACGGAAGACCTAATGATACAATTGGCTTAGAAACAAGATAGAATGACTTTCAAAAAACTAAGCCAACAACATTTGCATCTGCCATAGACCATTTACAAACTGATGATTGGTTCAGAGATATTAGAAGGAAATTAGAGACAGTACGATGCTCTGAACATGAAAAAGCATTGTAAGCATCACATCAGCTTACAAGACAAGCTGCAGCATGGTGGGTTACATTTCAAGAAACTCACCCAAATAGGAATCAGATAACTTGGGAAGAATTTGACAAGGAATTCCATAATGTATATCTTCCCGAAGGATTAATGGATGCTTAGAAAAGAGAATTTGATGATTTAAAACAAAACAACAAGACGGTGTTAGAATATATGCATCAATTCCACTATTTGTCTAGATATGCACCAGAGGAAATTGCAACCGAGAAAAGGAAAATGAAGAAATTTATCAACGGTCTACAACAACATCTACAATTTCAACTCTCAGGATTCGATTACCCAGATCTCAAGACCCTAGTAGATAAAGTGTTTATCATGGAGGAACGAAGAAATAAAATGTTGGATACAAGGAAAAGAAAAAGTGAATACTTTGCTCAAATGGTCAACAATAAATTACAAAGGTATCGTCCAAACCAAGGAAAACTCGGCCATAACCCTAGAAATTTTCAACAAGAGATAACCTCCCAAATATCTCCACCTCAAAGCAACACTTCTGTCATTTGTTACCATTGTGGTGGAAATCATCTTAAAAGAAATTGTCCTCAGATATCACACCCGAAATGTTACCACTACAGACAAGAAGGGCATATACGCCCTAGTTGTCCTTGGAATAAGTTACCTACAGAAGTTGCACAGAGTCGAGCACAAGTTACAAGCAATAAACCAAGTATACCCAATAAACCCAATCCTATCCCAAAGAAACCTGACGAGAGGAAATCCTGCTATGCAAAGAAGGAATAATGCAGGAAATATTCAAGGACAAGTCAATCTTGTTACAGTTAACCTTACAGAAGAAGACAACGACAACATCAGTAACCCTTCAACCTAGTCATCAAGTTAAACGCATTCTGTGTTTTTGCATCAAAAATATTATTTTGTCAACCAGAGTTAAGGCCTAAATATCCATTTAAGGAAAAGAGTGTGAAATATTATTTTAAAAAGGAATTAAGTTTTCAGCCACACTCTCAGTAACCATTGTATGGAGACTATAATTTTAAAAAGTTTCCCCTCATTTAATCTGGTAAATCTCGAGGACGAGATTTTTTAAGGGGGATAGTCTGTGACATACCCAAAATTCACCCAATTTTACAAAAAAAAATTCACAAAAATCATTTTTGAACACCTAGAAACCTCCCATAATTTTCTGGGAATTTTTCAAAGCAATTCCTATTTTATCCCATTAAAGAAATCTCTTCTTTTCTTTATCCAAGGATTTTCATCCTATAAAATATAAACTTTTATTCCTCCATTATCTTCCTCTCATTTTTCTGGATTTTTAGAGACCAAATTCACATTTTTCTGAGCTACCTATATTTTTCTATGAATTTCCAAATCCTAAAATCATTTTCTGGAAAATTAGTTAAACCTTTCCTTTTAAGGAATTTACGGAATTCCGCTTTCCCTTTTCGGATTACGCCTTCGGCATGTCCCTCTTTTCCTCTCTCCGGTCCGATAAGTGACAACCGACGGTCCAAATCAACTCTATCCGAATCAACGCCCCAGATGAAGCCACGTCACCAGAACCGTACCGCTTCGGGTTTATGTAAATCCGACGGCGCCCATTGTTTTGCTCTCGGATCCAACGGCGCCCACATCTTCTTCCTTCCCCGGCCGCGCCGCCACCTCTGAATCCACCGGCGCCGCTGTTTTCCCCGCAAAACTCGTCGGAATAGCGCTTCGCTGTCGTTCCCGAGCCTTCCAGGCCATGGCCACCGCCTATAAGGCTTCACCACGTCATCTCCAATCCTATCCTCCACGTCACCACCCTCGGTTTGCCCCTTCACCACCAGAATTTTTCGCCGGAGTTCACCGCCACCCACGGTTTTCTCCTTCGGTCACCGCCATGCCCTCATGCCTATACCCGTCCCCGGCGCTAGCATCACCAAGCCATCTCCCCTCCACCACCACCTTCCATCTGCAACCCCCGGAGCATCGCCGCCGCCGACCTTCCTCGCTGCCGCCACGCTGTGTTCGCCGCGCCGCCATCTCCGGCCATCCCCATCACCACCGCCGCCTCAGGTTGCTCCTCACCACCGCCAATCACCCATACGGAGGACCGCCTTGCTGTCTCCGGCCACCCTCGCCGCCAGTGAGCTTCACCTCCGCCGCCCCTCTTTTCCCCTCTCTCTCTCCCACTGCCAAGCGGCCCCCACCTGTCAGCGCCCGCGCAACTCAGCTCGCACAGCTCTGCCTCGCTATTGGGCCGGCCCAGCTCCAGCCCATCATCTGCCCATTTAATCTTTTTCATTTTTTTCCTTTTTAATTTAAATTCCAGATAAGCTTTCTATTTTGCCTAAAATATCAAACCTCCTCCAAAAATTTGCCAAAATTCCCACAAATCTAGAATTCAATCTAGTATTTTATAAAATATAAAATACCCCCTTTTCAGTTTTAAATTTCAAAATAAAATGTTTTTACTTCTCTTTTTATAGGGAAATACTTTTAAAATTTCCTCATATTTTTCAAAAATCCCAAAATTTCAAATAAAAATATTTCATCCAAATTTTTCTTTCAAAAATATATTTTTAAGATTTTCACCTTTTATACTCAACAATTTCCATCTCGGAACTCCGATAACTTTGTTGTTGTCGACCCCGATCTCTAGAAATTTGTTGATCCACACATTTTTTCCACGTACACATGCATAAATTCTTGCTATCGGGAGATCACCAAAAAATAATGCCAAAATCAACCCTCCACTTTATCCTATCTGGAATAATGCCAAAATCCCCATCACCATTTCTTTTCATAAGAAATTTCCGAGATTATCAAATCATACAAACCATCACCATCCTAGCCAACCCTAACATTTTCCCCAAAAATATCCTTTTTAAGAATAATTTCATGCATTCATGCTCCTTGCATTTTTCATTTTCTTTCTATTAAATTCCCCTTCTTTTTCCCTCTCTCCAACATGTAGAAAACGAATTCATTGCCACCGGAGTAGGATTATGAGGGCAATAGTACAGATATTAAAGATTTAGCCGAACCAGGCAGGTTTTCCTATCTTTGACGCATTTTGAATCTCCTATTATCAGATATCTATCTAATTATTGCATCACTTTTTAGTTATTTAATTATATAAATTCCCCGTATTTTATTTATATAATTTCTCATTTTTGTAGAATAGTTACTCCAAAAATCCACTACCAAAAGCCCTCCTAAAATAATCATCTTATACACTACCCTACAATAAGAAAAATTTAGTATTATTGTATTTAAAAATTAGAATAGAAAATCAGTGTCCATATGATAAATTCATTTATTGATATGGGAGTGAAAAGTGAAAATTTATAAACTTAAGTCATTAGCAAGGTTACCGTGATGACTTAAAAAGGCGAGGCATTATTTTATTATTTTTCTTAATCCCTGCGCGGTTTTCCGCAATGCTTTAAGCGAGTGAATCACTAGCAAGGTTACCGTAGTGATTGTGCGGAGCTTAGCATTATTGAGGTTATTTTCCCAATATCTGCGCGGTGTGCTTGATATTGCAAAACCTTGAGTTTTACTGAATAAAAATGACACATTTATCATCCAACCATATAAGAAGCTGTTGTATGGGTAAAGTTGGATAGGTTCTACAGAGCTGATAACAAAAACATCGATGAACCCTATCTCGGCTATATGAGGTTGTGTCAACTGGGTGACGCCTATTTTATTCATAATTCTCATGATTTTAATAAGGAATAGACATCTGAAAGAAGATGTGTTAAGAATGGAGTATTTGGAGATAGTATTTGCAAATGTTTTTAAAATCTCTTTTTAAAATGTTTTAGAAAAGAATTAACAAAATATAGGATTTTTCTAAAAACTATTCTAAAATTATGCATCAAGTCTATTAGTAAATCTCCCTGTCAATTTATGTTAAACCCTTGCATGTAGTTAATAGACTTGCATATGAAAACCTGTTAGGACGTAAGTGCTTACCCGTTTCTTTTTGCGGGCTACCCTTCTTTTGAGTAGGTTCTTTCTTTTCAACAGAAGATTTTTCATTTGAAGACTTGGAAGAGTTTGGTGTAGATTCTTAGTTATCCTACACTCGAGCCATGCCTGTGGTCTTGAAGTGTAAATTTTGGAGGTGCATTAAAAATTGTAAGTAATATTGTAAAATAACTGTAGTTATGAAATAAAGTTTAACGGTTTGTACTATTTTGAAATGCAATTGAAATCCTGGACAATTGTATTTTCAAGGATCTCCTGGGGTCCCCACACCGCACGGAAAAAAATTATGTGGAGCCGGGTTGCAGAGCAGCTCCCGTGCATACCCGATGTAGATGGGCGATGTGTGCACGAGCTGCCGATCCCACGGCCCACGAGCGCTGGCTCCTCACGCGCGCATCGCTCGGCTCCTCGCCTCCTCGCGAAGAAACCCACGGCTCCAGCTGACCCCGCGTGGCTCCTGGCGAAGCGCCCCCTCCCCTTCAGTCTCTCTCTCGGCCTCTCGCTTTCTCACCACGACCCCGCGACGCCGGCGAGCGCCGCCGCCGCAAGCTTCCGTCCGGGCGTCCCTCTCCCCCTGCGGCCCCGACTCCGATGCTCCAAGACCTCTCCGCCCCAACCCCGATGCCCGGCCACACCACTAGATCGGTAAAACCACATAGATAAAACTATAAAAAGAATACAATTAAAGAACTAGACGGCAACCATACTTGTGTTGTCTACTCTTCGGCGGCTTCTCGACCACCGGCGATGGCTTCATTTGCTAGGGCAGATAAAGACGGCACCATCAACCCGGCCATCACGGCCGCGTCGTCAGGCGATGAAACAGCAAATCCGGCCATCACGGCTGCGTCGTCGGGCCAAGAAACGGCGTTGCTAGGCTAGGGTTCCAGGCGCCATGCGGCTGTTGCGAACGCGCTTTGGTTTGGCTGGAGTCAGGGCGATCGACGCTGGGGCTTTGATTTGGCTGGAGCCGAAACCGCGTTGTTGAGCGAGCCGCTTGTCAGCTGGAGCCGTGGGTTTCTTCGCGAGGAGACGAGGAGCCGAGCGATGCGCGCGTGAGGAGCCAGCGCTCGTGGGCCGTGGGATCGGCAGCTCGTGCACGCGTCGCCCATCTACGTCGGGTATGCACGGGAGCTGCTCTGCATCCCGGCTCCACGTAATTTTTTTCCCACCGCACAGGGCGGACTCACCATGTGTGTTGGTGGGGCCTCGGCCCCACTTAAAATTTTAGAACCTATTTATATATATGTTAAGAGTGTATAGCATTCTTTGATCAATTGGGCCATAGGTGGGGCAGAAGTGGCCCATTTTCATGCCTGGTCGTGGTACAACCCAGCGCCCCAGCCCCGCCACTGGCGCAACGGCATGCTCCTGCAGTCCTGCACGGGCGCACGCATCTGGCGCTCAGGTGCTGTGAGATTGCCCATTTTCCCCACTGTGACATTGTCCACATTGCCGTCCCGGGCAGGCGGGCTCGGCCCGGCCCCGGCGCAGCCGTGCTCGCCCCTCTCACCGCCGTCCCAGGCCCGGCGTCGCCGCCCCCACCACGCTCGTTGCCGCCCTGGGCCCGAAGCCGTCGTCCCGGGCCCAACGCTGACGTCAAGCAGATGATTCTTCAGGCTAGTGTCAAGCAGCAGCTGGTTAACCTTCCTCATAGCAAATCTACTCCAGGATTTGATCAGCGCAGTTTTTAATGTGTTTTGAGAAATCTCTGAACGAGCAAGCACGATCAAATGAGCTCAAGGAACTTGAAATAGGATTTGCGATGAGAAAGTTGCAACTAATTACTCTAATAACTTCATCTTAGTGGTATGCTCACTTGATATTTACTAATTGTTCATTTTCATATAGTCGATGTTAGTCTAATATACGGTTTTTCTAAATCTAGATTAGATTTTATTGGTGATTTGGTGGCATGGTGCAGTTAAAAGGTTTTCTACATCATTTTGGATAATTGGTATTATTACTTAACTTCCATATCTTAAAACTATTTTGATTTTTTATTTTTTGTTAGTAATTTTAATATCCAATGGATGCGATCATTAACTAGTGTGCTTATAATTGTTGTGTTTGTATAGTTTAACTAGCTTGCGGCATATCTAGTTAATGGTAGATAAAAGAGATTTTCGCCTTGCCGCACCTATAATTTCATCCTACGTCCGCTACTGATGCCGCGGAAACTAGATTTTCTAACTTAGCGTAGAAGACAGTGTCAGTGACACAAACTGTACAAGCAGTAAGTCAGAGGATATCATTCTCACGCCGCGGGCCTTGGAGGCCTTACATTGGCCGTTGGCTTGGGGTCGCGGAGATCGGTCGCCACCAATCCTGCGCCCCGAAAGACGGGCAAGGTCGGTGCCAAACCTGCACCTGCAGGCTGCAGCCGCAGCCCGCAAGCTTCGGAAGCGGGGCCCAGCACCTGGGAGCCGAGCTCGTGGCAAGATCCCACGCCACGTGCGCCACGGCCGCTGATCCACATCCACGTGGGGCCATCGCACGTGCCGGCCCGCGCCCGTATGGGATCATCTGCGCGCAGCGCTGTTTGCGCCGTTGATCCGCAGGCTCCGGGGCATGTTGACCGCCCGCGTGCTAACGGAGTAACGGGTAACTAACGGCATCCTTGGAGCTAGAAAGTAGCCTGCTTGACGCAAAGTTAACGTTCGTGACAACTAAAACCTTAAAAGAGACTACTAGAAGATATAAAAAATATTTTGAGAGATTGGAGAAACATTATTAAAAACCTTATAAAAAAAATGGCTACAAGGTCCTATAGCCGTTGGCTAGTATAAAAGTTGACAAATTTTAAAATTCCTTTGAGGCCAGATTCCGTTCATAAAGGAAGGAGGAGAGAGAATGGAGGAAGAAGGTAGAGGCATTTTGATTATTTCAGATAAAAATGACATTGATGTAAATTTTTTTTTGAGATTATAATCCCATCGGAGACAACACCAACTTTATAATGGCATATACAGGAAAGAGAAACTTAATAATGACATGCATGCTATTAACTCCTTTAACTAGGTTATCCTTTTTGTAATTTGATCTAACAACACAAAAAACTCTTAAATTATCAATATATTAAAAATGTATGGATGTTCTCCACGCGTACCAAAACCTTGCCATTATAGAATTGCGTTTTCTCATAAGTGCCGTTAAAAAACGCAATATAATTTAAATGCCATTACAAAACACGATTTATTTCAGGATTGCCATTACGAGCCATTTTCTCGATATAACGTTTAAAAATACACACAATTATATGGTTTCACATATAAAAATACGGTATGACATGTGGCCCCACAAATGGTAGCATTTTGAGCTGGTATGCATCGGAAATCCTTTGTAATGGTAGTTCATAATCGTTTTTAAATTAAATCGTATTTTATAATAGCATTTCTAAAAATTGCAATTCTATAATAGCACAGTTACCCCTATAATACTCTTATAGCATCCCAACGGCCCCTCAATACATATAAATAGTGTTCTAAAAGGAGATATAGAGATACTGTTGCGATAAATGAATATAGTGTTTTTAAAAGAGCTATGAAGAGGTTATTGCGGATGCTCTTAAGTTCGAAATTTAATTCAGTGCGCATCCCTTCATGTTCGATGACATGGAACATAGGATAAGGAGAAGAAGGCAGTGGCGAAGTCGTCTACAGTCACACACGCGCCAGCTCTTAAACTAGGTTATCGTCGCTGCCGACGGCGTCCACTATTTTGCTCCCCGGTGCTCACTTGTCCGCAGCCGCAGGGCGCGGGCGGGCGGCGCAGCCGATCGATTCCCATCGTCCCATTCGCTTGACCCCACAAAACCGCCATGGCGGAAGCCTAGTCCAACGTGTGTGCGCCGCGACGCCTCCCACCGAGAAAAGGCAACGCGAAAGCAACGCCGAGGCCACGACGCCGCCTCCTCCTCCTCCTCCTCCTCCTTCAAAAGCAGAGCCAAGGAAGCAGAGGAGAGGAGAGGGGAGGGGGGATCAATGGCGCCGCGGGGGATGGTCGTGGTGGTGGGGGAGGAGCATTGCGGCGGGGAGGACAGGGAGCTGACGGTGCGGAAGACGACGCTCTTCTCGCCGGGGGACGGGCTGGAGGCGTACGACCACCGGACGGGGGCGCTGGCCTTCCGCGTCGAGACGTACGGCCGCGGAGGGGCGTGCGGCGGCGGCGCGGCGGCGGGGGACCTCGCGCTGCTGGGAGCCGCCGGGGAGCCCGTGCTCACCGTCCGCCGCCACCGCCCCAGCCTGCACCACCGCTGGGACGGCTTCCTCGGGGACGGCGCCGCCGCGGGGGGGCAGAAGCCGCTATTCTCCGCCCGCCGCTCATCCATCCTCGGCGTGGGCTCCGGCGCCGCCGCCGTCCTCGTCGACCTGTGGGCTTGGGAGTAGGCCTTGGCGTGTGGCTACTCTCAAGTCGGTGTACGGGTGACGGTGTCCACCTCGCCGGAGTGGCGGAACGACTACCGGGGACAAAGTGAGGCGATAGGCTCGGGAGCGAGCCGGTCCTTGTGCGCAAGGGGTAGCCTCAACGGAGAGTAGGAGTTGCGGCTCCGAACTTCGGTGAAACAAATATCGTGTCTCTCTCTCTCATTTAATTTCTGCACTTACTTCCCTTACAATGCTTGTAATCAATTGTGATGTCATGTCTTAGTTTTCTAGTCACTTGCTTTATCACTTCCGCTCTCTTGATCATCAGAACTAAGGTTGGGTCACTCTTAACATGATGCTTAATCAAGAATAACCGAAAAGTTTAAAATTGCCTATTCACCCCCCTCTAGGCCATAGGATCCTCTTTCACCGTGCAGGCGCACGACAGCGGGAAATTTGATGAAGCTGCGTGGTTGTGGAAGCTCCGGGGTGTTTTGGAGAGGGTGGAGTCGCCGTGCGGAGGAGGACCTGGGTGGACCGGTGGTCAAGCCCATGCGGTCAACCGCCTATGCCGCCTCGCCGTCGACTGGTTTTGGAGAGGGCAGAGTCGCCGCGCGGAGGAGGATCTGAGTGGACCGGTAGGCAAGCCCACGCGGTCGGCCGCCTGCTGCCGCCTCGCTGTCGACCGCCTGCGGCCGCATCGCCGTCGACCGGCGGCTGCCCGTGCCGCGGCGTCGGTGGCCTGGGATGCGTGGCAGGCAGTGGCTGCCGAAGTGCACGTGGCGGCGACAATCGATGAGAGCGTGCCGCGGCGGCTGTATCAAAGGAGCGCGTGGCCGAATCGAAGATGCAGGCGCTGACCTACCTTTATCCAAAGAAACCGTCACGCCATCGTCGTTGCGAGAAGCCGAGAAATCTCCGTACCTCCACACAACTCGCCAGGGGCTAACAAAATATTGGAAGGGGAGAAGGATTTCTGACCTTAATTAGAAGTTATAAGCATTCCCAAATGAACCTAGGATTAGAATTCTACTCCTAATGTATTATTTTACTGAGACCTATATCAACAGTAAGATAATAGACGATGTACGGTCAATAATACTCTCATCCTTATGGAGGTTGAGAGGGAGTACACTAGAAATCCCCAACAAATTAATCCATCCCAATGGCAGTTCATGTACCGCAGACAACACTGGTCTACGGGACCTCAAATGATACCATATCTACAATGAGCAATTTACGCCAAGATTCATTGAGTACTAATCCATGTGCAACTTATACCACTAGACACGAGTAATGAAACTGTTTTTGGCAAGCGAAGTCGAGCAGCAAACATCAGTGAAGGCCAGGTAATAATTAATTACAGTATAAGTTATGCATTCATCATCAACATCATACAGCCTGCTTCAAATCATAACCACCTCGCTCAGTTCTTAAATCAAATAGCTTATAATCGAGCGCAGGCTCTTCAAATTATCACCACATCTTATAATTGTTATTGCTCGGCAACAACAAGTCAACAAACATAGCAGCACTAAACAACATGATACCCTTTAACTTAATTAAAACGGCCGTGCTATTTCGCAGGCGCCTGCGCACCGGCCTCGGCCGTTGGATTATGGTGCACGCGCGGATCGGCCGTTGGATTGTGGGTGCGTCCAGATTAATCAAATAGTTAGCACTCAATTAGTGAAAATTCCATTAAATTTCAACTGCTCTTCCATATTTTCAATTACTGGAAAAAAATATTTTGCGATAGTGGAATTTTTTGTGCGAGGTCTGATCTATTATAGATTTATTTTCTTTTCTGTTTATTATAGATTTCTTTTGTTTTTTGCTTATTATAAATTTTATTTTGTTTTTTATTTTTCACGTCGAGAGATTTTTTGCTTGTATAATTTGCGAAATCGTGCAGGCGCAAAAAAAATCCACTAAATTTCTACTGTTTTTCCACATTTCCATTTTTTGGAATAAAAATGTTTTGCGATACTGGAATTTTTTTATGCGAGGTCTGCACGCATGTACACGGCATGCGCCTGCACAAATGCTGAAATTGAAGGCCCCTGCCAAATAGTGCCTCCCTAATTAAAATGACATAAGAGCATCTCCAAGAGTGCCCAAAAAATAAAGTCCTAAAAGGCTGGTTTTAGGACCTCCCAAAAAGTTTTAGAAGATAAAAAACAAACCCTCCCCCAACAGTTCCCAATAATTAGTGCCAAAAAAACAAACCCATCCGGGTTTTGTTCGGCCTATTCGTCGCAACGCGAAAGCAACGCCGACGTCGAGACCACGACGCCGCCTCCTCCTCCTTCAGAAGCAGAGCCAAGGAAGCAGAGGAGAGGAGAGGGTTGGGGGATCAATGGCGCCGCGGGGGATGGTCGTGGTGGTGGGGGAGGAGCATTGCGGCGGGGAGGACAGGGAGCTGACGGTGCGGAAGACGACGCTCTTCTCGCCGGGGGACGGGCTGGAGGCGTACGACCACCGGACGGGGGCGCTGGCCTTCCGCGTCGAGACGTACGGCCGCGGAGGGGCGTGCGGCGGCGGCGCGGCGGCGGGGGACCTCGCGCTGCTGGGAGCCGCCGGGGAGCCCGTGCTCACCGTCCGCCGCCACCGCCCCAGCCTGCACCACCGCTGGGACGGCTTCCTCGGGGACGGCGCCGCCGCGGGGGGGCAGAAGCCGCTATTCTCCGCCCGCCGCTCATCCATCCTCGGCGTGGGCTCCGGCGCCGCCGCCGTCCTCGTCGACCTTCTCGCCACCAGCCCCGCGCCAGCTTCCGAGTTCCGCATCGACGGGTCCGAGGCGCGCCTGCCGCGTCATAGCCGCGTCGTCGCTGTCGGCGGCGGCGGCGAGGAGGAGGAGGAGGAGGCCGTGGTGGCGGAGGTCCGCAGGAAGGTGGACGAGGGCGCGCATGTCCTGCTGGGGCGCGACGTGTTCGTGCTCTGGGTGCGCGCCGGCTTCGACGCCGCGTTCGCCATGGGGATCGTGCTCGTGCTCGACCGGATCACCGGCGACGAGGTTGACGGCGGCCTCGGCAAGAACATCCTCGAGGCCACCTCGCCATCGCCGGCGTAATCTTGCGGCGGACCCCGAATCCGCGTGCTTCTTGGAACGTTTCTTTCTTTCTTTCTTGGTTTGTTCGCGCAGCCAGGATTGATGCATTTGCCTACGTAGCGATGCCTGCCTGTTCAGGTGTAGTATGTATCTTGCAAACTTCAATGTTGGCATATTTTCTTGCCAAGTTTGGATCTTTACCATGTAAATTCAGGCTTGTAGTAGCTTTGAGCCGTAATGCTAGGTTAATTGTGTTGCCTTTTTTTTTTGCTTTTGGTGGTTAGTGTCTTCTGCAGTTCTGTGCTTGATCTTTGCTTCCTTCAAATTTGGAAATTCTTCACCAAAAGTTTCATTTTTGGAGACAGCCAACCAGGTGGAAACTGGAAGCAATGTGTGGCAGTGAAGTGACGCTGGCTCTTTCAGACGCATAAACATGGACATTATTTTCTTTCTGTGGGCAGTAATGGACGTGGAGTGGCGATTGGCGACGTGTATGTAGTATCTCTCTTTCGGTGTGCACTGTGCACACGGGCACACCGATGGCAGTTGACAAGGCAGGCAGGGCAGGATTGGTACAACGACAACATCAACATGTCCCAACCAAAATGGCAAGTGAATGAAATTAGTAGCATATCCCATGCAAAAGCCAAGCGAAATCTCTGATGGTTGAGCTGCGGGAGGTCAGATAGCGACTAGGCCTTGCTTGCTCCAGTTTAAAGCGCTGAAAATTTTAATCTGAAAAAATTACGAGCTTACGACCCCCTGAAGAGAGATCTCGGAGCGTCTAAATTTTTTTTAAAAAAATTAGTGATTCTAGAAGAGTTATTTAAAACCATATAAAAATAACTACAAAATACTAGTTGACTGGTATGTAAAAAATAACAAATATTAATTTAATTTAACTTAATTTGAGACGAAAAGAACAAGACCTAGAAGAATCCACCCGCTGCCTCCCAAAGTGGCAGATTCAGAGAGAGCAGCAGCACATGAAACTTTACAATAGACAAGTAGTATGTACAAACTAGTGTACAACTTTGTCTTAAAAAAAAAATTAGTGTACAACTTCAGCGAACATGGCACCAGGCTTGCGCATTTGTAAAAACAGATTTGAAAGTATGGCGAATTGAACCTTGGTGGGCGATGCATGTCATAGATACAAAAGAATAAGCGACCAGCGCCTACATCTCAAACTGTACAGCTTCTGAGTTCTGAATGCTGGCGTGTGTGCACAAAATGATTTCGGTGACATGTCTGGATGAGTTCACCGGGAGTGTCGCACGAGACACAATATGGAACGAATCAATTTGGATGGGGACTATATACTATGTGAGAATTTGTTCTTGATAATCCATGACTATGTACCAAC
Source organism: Raddia distichophylla (assembly GCA_005191435.1). NCBI lineage: Eukaryota > Viridiplantae > Streptophyta > Magnoliopsida > Poales > Poaceae > Raddia > Raddia distichophylla. The sequence goes on along the minus strand of SPJY01002156.1, from coordinate 1,611,173 downwards.
ACCACTGTTGATACCGAAGTAGATGGTCTTGCGACTGAAGGCATTCATGGCGTAATCCACTCGGATCTGACCTACATTTGTGTTGAAGTGGACTCCATATCCGAACCCAACACCGAATCCTGGTTTCCCCTGACGAAGGGCTGGATTACCTGCCATTATTAGATGAATGATCATTAATGAAAATGAAGTGTGGCTCAGCATCAGGATATTGCATTATCTGTATCATAACTAGAGGCGAGCATGTCTTCGTAAGGTTTGTTTGACAAATGGTGCATTTCAAGCGGCTGATGTCGAATTGTCGATCATGTCAGTCTTCTGTAGACATGCTTAAATATTTAGTCCCAAATTGAGTAGCAGAGATGTAGTACTGATAATGTTATTCTCAAATTGATGTATTGATGTTACTAGTTTAGTCTCAAATTTAGTACTACACATTAACAACCTCAACTATGAATTATTCTATAATTTTCCACATTATTACTACAGAAATGTCTAGGTCAGCCCATACAGCATGACAGAATTAATTATTTTAGCTTCTATTAAATCATTGATTTTGTAATCCTTAACCCAAATTTGTAGTTGGGTTAAAATATTTAAGGAGCACTTGCATGCTTGAAAAAAACATTTTGGAAAATTCTTAAAATGATGTAAATAGTAGTGCTTTCGTGGGTGGCTGCAAGCTGCAAATCTTTATGAATTATACTGTTACTTTTTCCCAAAAACATAAAGCATTTCTTAGGTACAGCTCCTAAAGCAAACAGATATTAGTATGGTTATGAATTGCACTTTTCTTTTCCCCCAAAAAAAACATTATAGCATTTCTTAGGCACATCTCCTAAAGCAAACAGAAATTAGTATGCAAGTATACACTTGAGGAAGTGCAGCCCTCACCAGGGACATGACGAGCAGATCCTAAGTCGCTGCCACAGTCCATGAAAATAGAGCCTTTGAGATGCTTTGCCTTCACAGAAACATATTTTTCAGTATTTTCAATTTATTTGGAAATGGACAGGACTACATAACACGTCCACTGGACACTATTATAAACATTTGACACTTATCAAACCACAAAATATGACACAAATAAGAGCTGATATGAATTTCTGTTGGTGGTGGTAGCTTCAATACACCTTAAGAGGAAAAAATTAATGGCAATACTTCTTCCAATTAAATCATCAACATAATTTTCATTTCTACTAGAACCATGCGATAACCATTGTTTAACCCTACCTATAGTTAATCGCTAGCATACTGAAGCATACGCAAATTCAGTGAGAATAGTGTTGATGATGAATGTTACATCAGTAAACTTCAATGGTCCAAACTTCTAGTATGGTAGTTCCCGTTATCAATATGAGCTACTTATGATTTTGGCCTTTGGGCGAAAATTAAACTTACCGATGATGTTCAGGAATTCAAATCAAATATAAACTACAAGCAGGCACCTGTTTAGCCTCAACCTTTAGCAATCAAGGGGCATCCACACAAATCTATCGTTTGCTACTATGTAAACAGCTCAGTTAAAAATACCTTGTTACTTAATTCGACTAGTCAAACAAAAGTAAATTAAATGATATCAACTATTCATGGCACTACTTTTGGAAATAGTGATGCATTGCGACTTAGTAAGAGGTTTGCCGCGCTGCATATCCTAAGAGCGTTCTGGTTACATGTAAAGAGCTGAAGCTAATAAGGCCACATGGTCTCTTCAGAATTCTGGACCCATTTGATGTACAGAGCGTACGCAACTTGCACCAGCCAGTAATATAATGGACAGAACTCATGTACAGACAAAAATACATTGTGTTAAAGAAAAGGACTTCCTACTTCTCAGATAAGAACCAATCATAGACCTTTCATTACATCTTTTACTAACATGGTTTCATATTCTCTCTGCTACTTGTATGAAATTAATAGGTTTATTAGGTTTAATGAGAACAAAAGCAATTCCGATATATCCCAGCTTCAATTAAAACTCTAAGGATATCCATAAATCATGAATTTCTCATCAGAATCATTTGCATATGTGATTTATTTATCCTGCATGTAGTCACCACCTGCCACCCCACAAATTGTTTGCACCAAGAGAAAAAAGTATATAGACCAAAATGAGAAAATAACAAAAAGGTGAACATTGTATAAAGGACTTGACATTGACAAAAAACAAAGGGTCTAAGTAAATACATTCATGTCTATTTTATTGCATTTTGCTATCAACTTCAAGTTTGAGTCCAATTTCCAATTTTGTATGAGATTATTAAGTTAAGCACGACTTACAAACTGCATAAGCTGTTTATAGGATTATACAATGTTTTTTCACATACCAAAGGAACCGTGTATTCACAGTTAGCAACTAGGCATAATCTTCCTGAACCAACTGCACCTTCACCGTAACCCCGAACACTACCAAGTCCACCTATTGCAAATGCTTGATATGGTGCCATGTCCCCCACAATGGAACCGCCCATCAAGCTGCAAGATAGGAATAAATTAACGACCTTTCACACTGAAAAGTATTCTACAGAATAGTAGGCGGAGGCAGCACCTAGTAACCAAAAATGTCGACCCCAATTTAATGCCTTTTGAAACTGCACACTTAACTCTGTTGAAGGTTAGTGATTTTGGAACAAGTGGCAACCCTTGTTCCATTTGGAAATTAACCTGTCAATGGGAACTATATGAGAAGATGGGCGTTACAGAAAATTAAACAAAGTACACACAAACTTACCCTTAAGAAGCTGTTATCATTGACATCTGCATAACCAGATTCTTGCTTCAAGATAATCATGTTATCATGGAGGTTACCACTGCATGATAAGAGAGAATGTTAGTCAACAATAAACAGCTGTCACAATTATTTACAAAAAAGGATAAAACAATTCCGTTACATGAATGCAAACACCTATTACCGTTTTAAAGTGCTCATATAAAAGAACAATTTATCACCTGCATGTTAGGGGAAAGCCGTCATGGTCCCTGGCTATTGAGCGTCCCTCATTGTTGATAGGCTGGATATGCTGGGAGGAAGGACAACCAATAGGCAAAAGTTGTAAAACGGAAATAATGCAAACAACTGGATCTGACTTGATACCCACCTCAAACTTAACACTGGTTCCAGAAGTCCAGTTTGATGTTGCAGGTTCATTAAGCTCAACGCCTAGCGAAAACCGGCTCAGATTTATCCCTCTGCTCCCTGACCGTGTGAAGTTGTCAGCCGGAAAACCATGAACCGCAATTTCTGGTGTCATTGAGTGCTGATTGCTCAAACGGTAGGCAAGTGAGAAAAAATGTGAACAGAAAATGTCAACTTACTAATTTATCCATATTCCACAAGTACATGAGCAATTTGTATTTACATAGGTTCCCAAGAACAGAAATGACATAGAATGTGAAACAACCTTATTAAGATAAAACTAAAACCTTTTATCTCCTGAGCTAGGTTCTTCCCAATTTTGCAATTAAAATAAATTGAATCGAGATTCAATGGCCAATCAACTTTGATGAAGCTAAACTTTCGCAACATAACTCATGTGACAAAAATCAAGCATAGGCATTTAGTACGAGCATATAGATAATAGTTTCACTAATTGATCCAACCATTACGGAAGATATTACCTTTTGTAGTGAATGTAATATGAAATATTATAGCATATTTTGCAGCATTTCTGTTCAATTTCCAACAAGAAACTTTATACATACATTGAACAGAATACCAACCTGAATGACAAATGATTGTTGTGATAACCACTCGGGCCTTGGGCGTCTGAAGGCAACAACGATGTTGGAGTCATTGATACCCTTATCCAATATGAAGTCCAATTTCTCGCTCCTCCCAAAGAGGCTTGGATGTTTGAGGGAGATCCTACAGAACATATTTCGAAATTCACAACAGCATGGTATAACCTTCAAACTTCAAATAATAATCACTAATCAGACATAACACACAGATGCACAATCATGGCACGTGAGTGCCCACACCTGGCGCAATGGTTGCACAAGAAATCTAGGCATGTTTGTGCACTGATCAGCCACAGACAAATGAATGCAACAGCAACTGTGTGTGATATACCAAGACGTGCACAGACACAAGCATAGGCGCACACGAATGGACCGTGCATACACGCGCGAAGCCTGAAAAGCATATGACATGAATTTTTACAAACTAAACGCAAACGAGCACGCTTACCTTCCGACAATTTGCGAGAAGGTGACTCCTGAGCTCCTGAAACAACCCAAGAAAAAACAGCGGGTCAGGGTCCAAGGGCCTGAGAAGTGAGAACCATGGCGCACTACGCATTTCCCAGCTCCCTAGAAGCAAAAGATCGAGCACCTCAGGGGCGGCAGCAGGAAAGCCTCGCACAGCATGTGGGTAAGGTCGACGTGCACATCGACCTTGGCTGCGGCATTTCCACAAACACGTAAGCCACATCAAACCGAGAGAGAAGAGGGGCGGGATGGGGAACCGACCTTTCCCCGCATTGACGCTCTGCTGAGCTCCCATGGCTGCGGACGGGGACGCCGCGGGGAGGTGCCCCTCATGCGAGCTTGGGGACGGCGGTCGGCGCGGCGTGGGGGCTGGGCCGCTGGGGGGTGGGGATTTTTGAGCGGGAGGGGTTTCGGGTTGGTGCTTTGCGTGGGGCAGAGGGATAGGGGGAAAATTGGGTCACTAACACTCAATAGGTTGGCCTGTTCGTAAGTAACATTAAATTCGTGAGCCTTGCCGCCTGTAACACCGAGCAGGCGAATTCATTTTTTCCATGACACTCCAGCCTGTTTCTCCCCATTTCCACCTATTTCCCCTTCTTTTATTTTCTTTTTCTACCGATTCACTCCTTCTTCTTCCTCCTCAAGCTCGCGCCGCCAACCTCCTCCGCAGCTAGCTCCGCCACCGCGTGTAGTTGTATGCTCACATGTACAGGTGTTGTTTCCGTTGTGGTATTCCAATGGAAATAAAGGGTTTCCCTTTCTTCTAAAAAAAATTGTTGTCAAAATCCTTCTCTGCCATAGTGCCTAGGGGTGGCAACGGGAACATTTGTTGTTGGGATTCCCCGTCGCCATCCCTGCGACCCAAATTTGTTCCGTTTTCCGTCTTGGGGATAAAAAGTCCCCGTCCCCATTCCCGTTTGGGTGGCGGAGCCTATGGGGACCCATCCCCATGAAAATTACATATAAAATAAAAACACTTGTCACCAATTTTAGCTTAAAATCATGTCAAGAGCGAAGAAAAAAATAGAATGAGTGTGCTTTGGATATTTGATTGATGCATATATGAAAAGCATGGATATAATGGGCTAGATGACATATTTACGGTCTAACAATTCAAATAGAGTAAACTAAATTCGGATCCCCAATCAGGTCTCCGTGGGAATAATTTTCCCGTCCCCACCCCCACCATCCCCAGCGGGGAATGGAGACCACCATCCCTGGCAGGGAATGGGTTTTCTCCATTTAGATCCCCACAGGGGTTAACTTCTCCCTATACCTATTCTCTAATAGAGTAATTTTTCACTGCTGGCTGGATGAACAGAAAGCTCAAAGGGAGGGAAGTGGAAAACTGACCCTCCACCATAGTAGCTTGGAAGTTGCAGGATGCCATGGCGCCCAGCATCAGTGCTAGGAGGAGGACGGCAGAGGGATGATGACGCTCTCCCATGTCTGAATCTTTTCTCAAGTTTGTACCGTCCTACTGGCCTCCTGCCCTCCTCCAATGCTCTGCTTAATAACCTGCTACTAATATACGATCTCACGCTGTCAGCCTGTCAAACATCAATGTGCTGCATAGTACACTGTGCAGTGACTGTTAGTGGAAGTCTTATCTTCTCGTCAACGAAGACGGCCTGTGGCCGGTTCATTTGACTTTGAGCAAGAAAAAAAGAAATTCGTGGCCAGGATGTTAGGGACGGCAAGGCACACCAAATTAATGGCATCCACCACGGGGCTGTTCTATTGGGTGGCATTGGCCGAATTTTTCCGAGGGATAGGGGGCACCGGGATTGCTTCGGGAAATGGTGCGAAATTGCACCGATCCTTGTTTTTCGTACAATGCACTATTATCGTTTCACATGCAAGTGTGGGGTGGCCAACCATTTTTGACAGGTGTACCAGTAACATGTCAAATCAAAGTAATTGGTGGCCGACTGGATATGACAGGGTTTTAGTACAAGCACATGTGCTGCATAATTACAAACAGACAAGGAAGATGTTAATGTAGTAGGTCCCTTTGCACTGAAGCGTCACATGCAAGCCTGCCCGTGCTCCAACCACACACCAGGTTGCCTATAAATACCATGTAATGGTTGGTCTTCAGACACACCAAAGCTTTGCAAATCACATAATACTCACAATGTCATTTCCTAATAATTCGGACAGTGATGATGAGATTGACGAGTTGATAAGGGTCGTACATGGTGGCTCCTCTGATGACGATGATGCTGCCGCATTCCACATGGTGATGCATATGCAGAACGAGGAGTCGTCCCGCCACCGTTATCGCGGCTCAGTCCCTGGTCGCCGATTTATCGATCAGAGACCGTAAGAGAGTTATGAGAACCTTATGAGGGATTAATTCTCCGATAATCCTATCCTTCACACACTCGCCTCGGTCACTATGCTCAGGTCAACAAAAAAAAAATCATTCACACACTCGCCTCGGCCACTAGGAGAAAGGCACGGCACATCCTACAATTTCTGTACCAGCAACATGATACCAACTTGAGATCTGGCTACAATATAATAGTTCAATCATAGTGCATACGATGAAAAAAGAACCGATAGTTCAACATAACCAAACAGACTGGTAGTTCAACACAAACCAAACAGACTGGTAGTTCAACACAACCAACATACTGGTAGTTTGACACAAGCAAACAATACGGTATCCTCACACACGTCCACACGACCAAACAGATACCATAGTTCAACACAAGTGCACAGGATGAAACAACGGCTATCGTCAAGCAGAAAATGGCCCTCGGCCACTCCTCGTACGCACGGCATGTAAAATTTCTTGCTTCTTTGGCATGTAGTACTCACGCTCATCCTTCGAAAGGTCATCTAATTTCTTCGACATGATTCTCTCCTAATATGCAAGCCGATTGTAGTACGATGCCTCCTCATGTTGCTTCTCCTTGATTATGCTGTCCTTCTCCCTCGAAGAAGCAATGCGGGCTAGGTATGCATCCCGGTTTGCATCGCTCTCCTTTTTAGCGCTAGCCCAAACGTCAGCAAATTCATTGCACGAGTTAGTAATTGAATAGGAAGAGCACTTCGACTGCTTTCTGTTAGATCTAATCTCATGATCTAATATTGAAATTACGCCTTAGCCTAACATGATCACTAGTTCTAATGCGGAATAGTGAACTGACCGGAGTTCATTGAAGCCATGAGCACCGTGTAGTCGATCGGTCGGTGACGAACGGAGGATATTGGCATCGCTCCGGTCGCCGCCTGCATTGGGGAACACAGCCCTTCGGGTCTCTCCCAGCGCAATTAGGATCGGTATGAAGTTTAGGGGTGAGTGAACCGGGAGAGAGATTGTTGAGACCCATGTGGAGGGTACCCCTGTTTGATGATGAATATATGTGACAAGATGGAATTTGAAGTGTTTTGAAGAATGTTTAATGGTGCATTTGTGGAAATTGCCGTGGAATTGGAACCGGACTTGTGCTGAGCTTGGGCTAGGTAATAGTTCTGATCGGACGTGGTCCGGTGGATTTTAAGCTGACACATGGTGTGTTAGGGCTTCCTAATTGTGATGTCATGAAGGGATTATTGTGTTGGAAATTTTGTGATGGACTAACCTTGCAGGTGAGGTAAGGTGTGTTGGTTTCGTGTGTGTTCATCTCAGTGGTGCAGGTATCGGCGGGTACGTGGCTGACGCTTCGCGGGGACAGCTGGAGGCTGGTGCGTCCGGAGGCGTGCAGGCGACCGGGTTCGATGACTTGGCGGTCACACGAGGTGGTGCACTCGAGAAGCTTAGCCATGGCGAGGAATCCGAGGCAGCTGGAGGCTGCGGCGTCGGTAACCTGGTGGCGAAGCTGGTTCTGACCGGTGGGCCCAGGCGTGGGCTGGCGACCGAAGATGCTGCGAAGATATTTCCCGGAGGAATATGTGGAGAATATTCTCTCTCGGGAATGTGTCTTGTAGTGTGTGTGTTGTACACCACTCATCCTCAAATGAAGGGTGGAGATGGGCTCTAGGTGTAGGGCATCTCACCCTTGGGCTATAAATAGAGGGGGAGGGGAGCACCTCCTCCTCATTCCCTTAGAGCTGAAATTTCAGAAATATAGAGGGTGAGTTGGGTGTGTAAGGGTGGCACTTAGAGTGCTTGTGACCACATGGAGTGTGGTTTGTAATCCCCCAACTCCTATGCAATGAAATCTCTCATCTTCATGATCATCTTGTGTTGATTTGCTCCAAGTTCTTCTTTCTTTTGTTTCCCCTTTTTGGAGTTC
>SPJY01002156.1:1534961-1600756 GCA_005191435.1 Raddia distichophylla | reverse complement strand
CCCTCTCCTCCCCCGCCGGCCGCCTCCTCCCTCACCGCCTCTCTCCTCCCCCGCCGGCCCTCTCCTCCCTCGCCGCCCCTCTGCTTCCCCACAATTTCATCTTGATTTTTTTGATTTTTTTTATAAGAACAATTTGATTTTTTTTTTTGCAGAGGTGATTTCATCTTGTCGTGTAATTTGTTGTGTTCAAGAAGAGGAGTCAAGAGTACCCATGAATTTATAATTTTCCATGGATATGTATGAATGTAACTGAGATTGTATATCTGGGCATCCAATTCAGTTCATGTATAATCAAATTGATGATTTATGTCAAGATTTGTTTGTTAATAGGTTAGCTTGAGCATTCAACAAGTGCAAAAATTGGTGAGCTTCATCTGAATGCAAACAGAGCTTGTATTTTTTATTTTGTAGAGACAACAGAATTGATGCTCAGCTATAGTTTTGTGGAGGATGAATGGAGTTAATTCCATGTATATACTCTGTGCATATATGCAAATACAGGCCATGTTATCTTTTCTTTTTTTGCAACTTCATGTGGTAAATTGAGTTTTTTTTACTTTGTGAAAATATTTTCCCTCCCGTTGCAACGCACGGGCACCTCACTAGTCACCAAATAAAGAAAATATAATGGGTCAAGGGTATTCTAGACATTACACATCAATATAGCTTAAAAGCTGATAACCAAAACAGCCAGAAGCGTGATTGCCAAACAGGTCCAGCTTTTGCAAATGTAGCTTCTGAAAAAGCTAGCTTCTCAGGGTCAAAAGCCAGAAGCAGCTTTTAGAGAAGCTGCAGCTCAAACAAACAGGCCGTAATACCCCATGGGGTCGGTGCCAAGCGTACTGGCGGCAGGGTATGGGACCCCGGCGAGCGCGGCGATGGCCTTGGCGTCCTTGGCCTTGTTGCGCAGCACGATGTCGACGAGGAAGTCAAAGACCTCGGTGCAGGCGATGGCGTCGGCGATGTCGGACTTCTGGAGTGTGCGGCGCTTGTTCTCCTCGGTGTGCGCCCAGCCGCGGTGGGCGAGATTGAGGATGAACATCTCGCAGGCGGCGCTTGTTCTCCTCCGCGGTGATCATGCGGACGTCCTCGTCGGCCTACATGATCTTCTTAATGCGAGCGAGCGGCAGGTTGTGGTTCTTGAAGTTGGTGGTGGCCTCGATCTCGCGGTACTTCTCTGCCCAGAACATCTGCAGTTGCAGCCGCGCGGAGGTCACCCCGCCGTCATAGGCCGATGTAATCGGATCCGGCGATGAAATACAGCGGAAGCAGTGGCAGCTGGGTGGAGATGAGAGCAGGTGTCGGGAGGAGCAGGACAGTGACTGGGCAGCAACAACGAGAGAACCAGAGCCAGCGGCGAGAGGGCTGGGATGCGACCGGGAGGAGGAGGCGGTAGTGCCGAGGGGCGAGGGCCCTCTTGAGCTAGAGGCAGCCCAAGCGGCGCGGAGGCGAGGCCGGGTGAGATGAACGGGAGAAGGGGAACGTGGAAGGGCGGCGTCAGTGGAGGCATTGGGTGTCAGCGTTGCAGAGGAAACTAGGGGTGAGGGGAGGCGTATAGAGGGGGAGACGGCGTGGCGATGATGGAGGCGGCATGGCTAGGGTTTCAGGCTAGGCCGCAAAGGGGAGGCTGCGACGGGGACGAGGACGGGGGGAGGGGGCGGTGACGGGAGTGGCCAAAAGGGAGACCGATGTGAGCTAGGATTTGGGCGCGATATGTGAGCGTTGATGGAGAGATGGACGACGGAGATCAAATCGATGGCATTGGTGGGTAATTTTGGTAACGTGACGGACGAAGAAACAGGAAGAAACTCTATTCTTCTCTATTATTATATAGGTATGGATGTATACGACCCATCATAATTCAGTTAATTTTATAAGTAAATTTAAGTAGCAATTAGTGATCAAAGTTGTATTTCGCACAACATAATATTGAAGATATCATGTATGTATTTCACTAGTTTTCATGAACCAGAGAAAAATGCTTTTAATTTGATTTGGTGGGGAATAGTTAATTATAGTGTAACCTTAATTATATTGGAGCAATGTCATATTGCAGGGAGATAACGAAATACAATTGCCATGCAAATAAATAATATGAGAATCCATACAAGTAATTGTACAATCTAAATACCCCTTTCTGCCAAACATCTGCCCGAGGCACATCGTTGGCTACACACAAACGTCAGATGGTATTTGATACGTGGGGATCCCACGAGTTAATTAATCTCAATTAACCGGCTGCACTTCTTGCTCTCCTCGCTAACCGCTAATTAAGGACGGTAGGTCGAGAATATATATAACGATTTTAATTGCTACCATTTCGACGGAGGCTCGGGAGGGCAGTTCGGTGACATATTTGGGTCAAGAGGGCAGTCCTTCCTTCTGAGAGGAGCTGCCTGTGGAGATGGAGGTGAGGGCGAAAGCCTTCCTGCAAAACAATCGTGTAAATCGATTCAGCATTTCCTTTTGTGATATATACCGTACGTCGGCTTCCATTTTTTCCACGTTGGAAGTAAAAAGGCCACATAAAAAACACAGGTTACTCAAGTAGAAGTAAAAAGGCCACAAAAAAACTGTAGGCACTCAGCTTCTAGGCTGGATTACCAACTGAAGGTGCCATCATTGTATAATCATAATGTATATATTATATATGTTACTTTAAAGATTGACAATTTGGACATGCGGAAGGATTTATCGTAGCCAGCATGCAAACTGTTGCCAGGATGGGAAGAAAGGGCATCGACAGCTAAGGTTTCTTGGTACTATCGGAGAGGATTCATGTAAGCCTGTCTTTCGGTACCTCACTACTTCTGATAAATATCTGTGCGAAAAGTTAAGGTGTAGTTGTAGTGTTGTTTCCGTCGTGGTATTCCAATGGAAATAAGGGGTTTCCTTTTCTTCTAAAAAAAATTGCTGTCAAAATCCTTCTCTGCCATAGGGCCTAGGGGTGGCAACGGGAACATTTGTTGTTGGGGTTCCCCGTCGCCATCCCCGCGACCCAAATTTCCCCGTTTTCTGTCTCGGGGATAAAAAGCCCCCGTCCCCATTCCCGTTTGGGTGGTGGAGCCTATGGGGATCCATCCCCACGAAAATTACATATAAAATAAAAACACTTGTCAGCAATTTTAGCTTAAAATCATGTCAAGAGCGAAGAAAAAAATAGAATAAGTGTGCTTTGGAGATTTGATTGATGCATATATGAAAAACATGGATATAATGGGCTAGATGACATGTTTGCGGTCTAACAATTCAAATAGAGTAAACTAAATTCGGGTCCCCCAATCAGGTCTCCGTGGGAAAAAAATTTCCCGTCCCCACCCCCACCATCCCCGGCGGGGAATGGTTTTTCTCCATTTAGATCCTCACAGGGGTTAACTTCTCCCCATACCTGTTCTCTAATAGAGTAATTTTTCATTGCTGGATGAACAGAAAGCTCAAAGGGAGGGAAGTGGAAAACTGACCCTCCACCATAGTAGCTTGGAAGTTGCAGGACGCCATGGCGCCCAGCATCAGTGCTAGGAGAAGCAGGACGGCAGAGGGATGCTGACGCTCTCCCATGTCTGAACCTTTTCTCAAGTTTGTACCGTCCTACTGTCCTCCTGCCCTCCTCCAATGCTTCTGCTTAATAACCTGCTACTAATATACGATCTCACGCTGTCAGCCTGTCAAACATCAATGTGCTGCATAGTACACTGTGCAGTGACTGTTAGTGGAAGTCTTATCTTCTCGTCAACGAAGACGGCCTGTGGCCGGCTCATTTGACTTTGAGCAAGTTGCAGATAGCGAACCAAAGAATAATCTTCGAACAGGTCATCTCATGTGTACGAGTGGCTATGGATAGCTTAATCGGTGGCCTAGTGGGTGAGCCGTATTGTTAGAGAGCTTCTCATCCTCTTTGGTTCATGGTTTTGATACAATACTAATTAGGTTTGTAAAATTGTTATTTTTTTTTAGAGACTAATCGCAGTAACATCTGTGTATGCAAAGAGGAACTATCCATTCATGTACCCATTATGAGGAGATGCCACTCTTGTTTTGCTCGGTCTGGGCAATTCTTAAAGAAATCATCAATCTCGATTATAATCAGAATTTGGGACAAAATGGAGCTTTGTGCTGAGCCTAAAACATTTAAGGATACCGGAACAATGAGAATTACTTGTAACCATTAGACAATGACTATGTTCTCTGGCGATATTGTTAGTGTAAAAAAGCACAGATAACTGAAATGTACATTAATTTCATAGAGAGATATTCAAAAATCTTTTATAACGATTTTTTGGCTCTTCAAATATAGTTAGTTTATTACCCGAAGAGACTGGTAAGACCAAATAGGGAGTACGTATTACAGCATTTTGAGCGAGCTAAGGCTATCAAAGCTCATGCTTGAGTTCAGCTTGGACTCGTTGCAAACTAGCACTGGTATTAGGGTCAAGCTCAAGATCAAACTCAATGAATGTTCGATTAGGTTCATACCCAGTTTGGTTGAGCTCGAATAAAGGGGTAAATGTTGTTTTAGAGAAGGATAAGTCAATCTGTATGGGCTTGTTTGGGCTTGATTTCGAGCATGAGCTCGGTTCAAATTGATTAAGCCAATTGGTTTAGCGAGAGTGATAGTTGGTGTATAACCATGTTTATGTGGCCTCTATTGACCTCGATGAGGGCTAAAATTAAGCTCAAGTTCCGCTCGAATTAAACTCAAGACCGAAACTGAGTTTGAGATCAATCGTTTAGATTTAAAGCTCAAATCGAGCTATATTGGAATGGCCCCATATTGGAAGTGGGGAGGGTCTCAGCATGGCGTATAAGGGTGGGAGTGCACCCTTTCATTGAGCTACATTTTTTGGGGTAGATGTGACCCATGAGACCTAAAGCCCGCTACTGTACTTTGAGTTTGCGTATGCGACAGGCCAACAACCTGTGGTCCTCGGTCGGCGCGCCATGTGGGCGGCCCGGCCAACAATTGGTATATAAAGTCGATGACCTGGTTACACTAGGGTTGTCCCCCTTTATATGTGGAGACCGGGCTAGAGTGTGATTACAACTCTAAACCAATACTGCGTATTATAACACATAGTCCACGTAACCTACTTGTACAAATATTCAACACAAAACCTAACAAATTGCACCTTGGAAAATATGACCTTCTACACCTTTAAATCGTGAACCCTTTATTACGCGTTAGAGACAAAGAATGGACAAGATCCTTATTTTCTAATAATGCATGCACTAATTGATTATGATATGTTGGATCAGCTTGATTTCCACTCATAATTGTTGATACATTCCTACCCCTTTTATGCTAATGAGCAAGCTACTATTGCAACCATACTGATAATACTTGTGTATCATCAACCAACGTATACAAGTTTGTGGTCAGGTTAGTCCGTGTGTGGTTTATTTTTTTGGCTTTTAGCGTTATTTTCTCGATTCATGTTTCAAATTAAAGTTCTAGCTGCGTATTCGAATTCTTCATTTCTACTTATATCCTATTACACTTGATACGATAAGAACTGTTGCAGACTAACGAGTCCTTGGTATTTTTGTTTACTCGCTAATGGAATCATATTACTCTTAATACGGTAAGTACTGTTGCAGAAGAAAACCTGGGGTCATTGTTTTTTTTTTATACTCGTTGATGGGCGTTTGTCCAATTATTTCACATCTGCACATTGCAGGAAAACAATATCAAAGGAAAAATGGACACCGAGATTCCGGAAAAAGACTTAGAAGACACATACATGGAAATGGAAAGCAAGAATACCAGCACAATATCTGGATAAATCAATACTGGTGCCATACGTTGGTCAAAGGTTTGAGACCAACACAGATGCCCAAAGGTTGGACAACATGTTTGCATATACTGCTGGATTTGGAACAAAGCAATAAAAGAAGACCCCTTTGGTGTCTGGAGCCATTTCTAGCTATGAGTATACTTGCAACCGACAGGTCATTTTTGCAATCTTCTAGTAACATATAGTATGTATTAGTTCATGATAAAATAATAGTCAAAGCTTTCTTTTTAGGGGTGAAAAATCACCAAATGATGTCATAACGATAAAAATTGGATGTAAGGCGAGGTTGAAGATTCACAGGACATCAGATGATTCATGGGTTATGATTGATTTTGATAATACACATAACCATGATCTCACCCCTGGACAAGGATCATTGCTACCTTTCAATAAAAAAAAATTTCAATAATTGTCCAACGGGCCACTCGTCGAGATGAGAGTGCAAACGACATAAAGAATGCATTGGATTTTTTTGGGATATGCAAAGCGCTAACGACAAATGTTTTGTGGTCATGGATTGTTATGATGAAAAATAGTTGAAAAATATTTTTTGGATTCACTCCTGGTCTTGACAAGAGTATGAACTATTTGGAGATGTGGTAACATTTGATATGACATACCAAACCAACATTTATGGCATGCCGCTTGCACCATTTGTCGGTGTTAATAACCACTTCCAATCTTTGGTTTTTTGGGTGTGTATTGCTAAGTGATTCATCTTCTATTTCATTCAAATGGTTATTCCAAACTTTTCTAACTGCAATGATGAGGAAGCATCCTAAAGCTATGTTGACGGGTAGGAGTGATTGGCTACTCGTTTTGGTTCATAAATGTAACAGCCCAATTTGGATCAAAATTAAAAATTTGGTTGAATTCAAATTTTGCTTGAATTTGTGCTGACACTTGGGCCCCAATCTCTCTCTCTTCCTCGCTCTCTGCCATGTGGCCCCACGCTTCCACTCTGCTCTAGACCACACCGCGCGCCGCGTTCATTCTGCCGCGCTGCGCCGCCTCGCTCCATTGCTGCGCCGCTCACCCCCTCGCCTCGCCGAGCGGGCCTTCGGGCCAGCCCCTCCGCTCCGCGCCTATAAAGCCAAATGCTAGCTCGCCGGCCCCGAGTTCCCCATTTCCCCCAATTTTTCCCCGCGCCGGCACGGGAGAAATCCTCGACGATTGCGTGAGTGTGGATCCAATTCTTGCCGTCAAAAGCTTCTTGACGCCCCCTAAGCCTTCCCCTCCCTCAATTTAAGCGGAGGCGCTCGGAGCCGTCGTGCCCGCCCCTGTTCCGGCCGCCGTCAGGTGCCTTGGCGCTAGCCGCCTCCGAGCCATTCCTCCGAGCCGTCAGGTGCCTTGGCGCAACCCGTGGTGAGCACCCCCGTGACCCTCTCTCTCTCGCCGTCCACATTCGTAGCCTGTAAATCCGTAGCACAGCGCGGCTTCTCCGGTGAACCTACGGATTCGTCGCCGCCGTCGCGCCGCCGCATCGAGCCATCTCTGGCAGCGGCGCGTTCGTTGTTAGGACCCATAAGGGCCATAGGTGCCGGAGCGGAAACACACTTGGCCAGTGGTAGGCCGTAGCGCCGTAGCGTCGATTTCCGCCGCCATCGGCCACGTCAACATTCGGAGGAAGAAGATGACGGAGGGCCGTCGATGACGCGCTAAGATTCGTGCAGGCAGTGAAGCGATGATACAATGGCGTGCAGGTCCCACCGGCCAAAAAAACCCCGCACGCTGGCTTAAACTGTGGCGCTGTGTCTCTGACAGGTGGGCCCTAGTCCCACCGGACAGTTTAATTGGAGGTGTCTCCGTTTATGGGCGCTTTCTCCTCGCATTAGCGCCCCGCGAAGAATACGCCTTCGGCGTAGCCACCCCGGCCGGCGCAGGCACGCGCGCATATGGACCGTGGGCCGTTTTTGTTGCTGGGCCGGCTCGTTTGTTGTATCAGCCCGAAGGATTATAATCCTTTTTCCAGAGATTTTATCATTTAGTTAAATGCCGAATTAACTATTGATTTATTTAAAATAGGTAAAGACTCCCAAAAATTGTAGAAAAATTTAGATAAAAAGTGTAGGCCATTGCCGATTTTATAAAAATATGAAAACAACCTCTGAAATGGCATGATGTCACTGTTTAGTTAAATGAGTAGAATTGTCCCTATAAAAAATGATTAAATTAAGATTTGGGTGAATTTAGTGGTTATAAATAATGAGTCTGCATTATAAAATCATAATAATTTAGAATAAGGTTTTCCAAGGACATTAATAACTAGAGAAAGCTATAACAATATTATTCTTGGCAAATGTAATTATTAGGGTATTAAATTCCTAAATATCCAGAAATCGTAATAAATCCTTTATTAAGCCCAATGAATATGGACCTTAAAAAAATTCATGAAATTACCCTATGATTTTGAGTGATAACATATGTAGGGAAAAACCTAGAAAAAGTCCAACACTAGGCCCTGGCTCGCTCAAGCTCGTTCACTGACGAGCTGAGCCGAGCTGAGCTCGGTCACCAAACGAGCTAGGAAAAAATCTCGGCTCGGGCTCGTTGAAAGCTCGGTCCGGCTCGTGAGCGCTCGCGAGCCTGATGAACAGCCTAAAGGCCCGAGCGTTGGCGCTCGAGGCCACGCGTCGGAGATGGCCGGAGCGGAGTCGCCGGCGTCGGAGACGAACGGGGCGGCGAGGCGGCGTGGATCCCGCCCGGCGGCGTCGGAGGTGGACGGGCGGCGCCGGAGGGAGAGGGGGTCGAGGCGGCGTGGATCGAGGCTGGAGCGGCGTCGGGGATCCGCCTTGTGTTGCGGTGAGGAGGGCCGGGGCGGCATCGACCGGCGGCGCAGTGCGGCGGTGCAGGCCGGGCGCAGCAGAGGAGCCCTACGGCGCGTCGGATCTGGGCCGAGGGGGCACCGGGTCGCAGAGGAGGAGACCGGGACGGCGCCCTGGAGGAGGCGGGGGCGGCGTAGACGGAGGCGGCACCGGCGCCGGGCGCGAGGAGGAGACGGGGGCGGCGCGCCGGCCACCCACTGGAGCCGCCCGAGAGAGAGAGAGACCGGTAGAGAGAGTATGATGGGGAGGACCGCCCCTGCCCCTTACCTTTTTTTCCTTTTCTTTGGTTCTGTTCGGCCGCTGCCTCTTGTGCTGATCGATGGATTGCCCGGGAGCCACCGAGCCACGAGCGAGCCACGAGCGAGCTAGCCCTAGGCTCGGCTCAGCTCGCTAATTGACTGAGCTGGAAAAAAAGCTCGAGCTCGGGCTCGTTGGCCTACGAGCCGAGCCCGAGCCGAGCCAAAACCGAGCGAGCTACGAGCTGCTCACGAGCTGCGAGCCAGATTGCCAGCCCTAGCCAACACCTATAAATTTAACCCTAAACGTATGCCTTATTTTGTTGAGCCGTCATCGTATGTCGATTTAAAAACACTAAACACCTAGTTATTACTATGTCGTATGAAAGCGTATTTTGGGGTGTAGCTAGGCTATTATATAATGACATTGTTACTTAATTATTGCATCAGGGCATACATTGCATATCATGCGAAACTTAGCTTTGTTAACCGATCCTATTTAATAGTGTCGAAGGTAAAACCTAGGGCATGTGCATGCATCATGATTTCTGCTTACATCAGTAAGTAATTATTGGATTGTATGTGTGCTTAGACGTAGGCGATCCCGAAGGAAGGTTTGGTGACGCTGAGGAGGACCTTCCACCCGAGCAAGGCGAGTTAACACTTACTCTTTAGATGTTTATCCTTATTAGGGAGAGATTGTGACTTTCTCTAATGCAGATTAACATCAATATATATTCATTGTCTTATCACCTAGTTTTCGCTAAAATTATATTGTTCATTAAAAATGCATGCTTATTAACCTGCCTAATTGTTAATCATGTAATATTTATACATGCCTGCCATTGAATTGTTTAGCCTTTATGACTGCCTTGATTGTCATTACCCTTATTAGCCTAAGATTGGTCTGGTAATCACTTTAATCCCACCTAATGGGTAAAACCTGTTTAGACAGGCTTAGGCTTAAACAAATCTTCTGGCAAGTCACGGAATGGTGAACCGATTTTCACCGATCATTCATTCCTTCATTGAAATTGTTATGACATGTGACAGTTAGGGCTAGTAGTTGCATGTTGGGCTGAATGTGGTTGTGGGCATGGTTAAGTGGGGTGTCGGTCTAGTTTGGTAGGTTGGTCGGGATAGTTCATGTATGGTAAGGTCAATGACCGTGGAAGTAGATATGATTGATTGGTGAGTTGCCCCAAGATGACATCCTGATGGATAATTAAGGCACAGGGTGCCTGTGCTGGGTTTAGCCAGGGCTTACCCAGGAGGAGCGCGGAATAACACGCGTAGCGGGGAGATCGCTGCCATCTGAGGGATGGTTCCAACATAACACGTGGCCATCGCGCGGAGTAAAGGTCTTGGATCACCAACTGTGAGCGCTCTGCGGAGGCCCTCTAGGACCATTCCCGATAGGGACCGACATGGGTCATCACCGAGGGTGATAAAGGTCACACTTCCCCAGGATGATGCTCGTCTAGTGAGGGCTGGCAATCCCCTAGGCCGAGGCGGGCATGCCATGGAAAATGTGGTCCACAACATGATTGCCAAATTCTGGAAGGATGGTGTATTTAGAAAATGGTTGGGGCAACAGGAAGATTGGTGTGATGATTGGTTAAGTCGAGGGTATGTTGGTCGAGGCTTGGTCTGTTCAGGGCTGGTCGAAAGAGTCAGAGGATTGGTTGGGGTTTCGGGGTGTATTGTTTTAATGCTAACCCTTGAGATAATAATACCACTACAGCACTACTATATGATGCTAGTTAGGAAGTTTTCAAATCATTTAAAAATTGGCCTTACGCAAATAAAATAACCCTTTCCCCAAATATAGCCTTCTGTACATTAAGATAATTAAGGAAAGTGTCAACTAGCCAGCGTTTGGATGACGCTGACCTCGCCTTCTACATTCTTTAGACGAGGGGATTGAGGAGGATCCATATGAGTGCCACGAAGACGATGGATAGGACTTCGGTGGACCTGACAAGTCTTAGGGCTGCTCCAGTCGCTTATCCTGCATGTAGCCGATACAACATTCTTTTGGGTACATATTTTGGGATAGCTGCAAACTCTGAACTCTGTTTGTAATATAAGGCTTCTGAGGGTTGTCTTACTAAATTCGCCTATGGGCGTAACTTGGTTTGTAATATTGTAATACCCAGATAAGTCAGATGATTGGATCACAGTCGAACAAATGGATCGTTTCAACGGATGGTTACAGAATCAAGTGATGGCCAAGCAAACAAACGATGATGTATTGAAACTTTTGGCTCGAGGACCATCCACGACAATTGTATCGTTCCAAGGATATGAAATAAATGGCTACACATTTTACACAACTGCCTAGGATAGAAAGAGCACCAATCAAAACAGCAGCGTTCGTATAGATGCCTTAGACAACAATGGCAACATGAGCACCTACTATGGTTTCATAGAGGAGATATGGGAGCTAGACTATGGAGCTTTGAAAGTCCCTCTGTTTCGGAGCTAGTGGGTGAAATTGCGAGCCGTGGAGATCGACGAATACGGTATGACAACCGTGGACCTCAAGCAAATGGTTTATAGGGGTGAACCATTCGTGCTAGCCAATGATGTCACATAGGTATTCTATGTGATGGACATGGCCAGCAAATCGAAAAGAAGCAAGAAACAGAAGGACAAGACTAGCAGCTCTGATCAGCCAAAGCGCCATGTGGTATTTCCAAGTAAAAGAAGGATCGTCGGAGTTGAGGGCGTGACAGACAAAGAAGAGTATAACCAGTTCGACAAGTTGCCCCCTCTCACGGTGGATGTACACATCAGTGTCTTAGATGATGCTGACAAATCACCCTATGTATGCCATGATCATAATGAAGGATCACTTGTAAAAAACAAAGTATGTTAGCAAACAAATCCACCCATCTTGTACAGTTTTGTAATGCATATGTTAGCAAATATTTTTATTTTATGCTTTTGACTTTTGGACACGCCTTTCACTATATGTTTTAGCCTTAATTATACTTTAAGCATGACTTACATTTTTGCATGTTTGCACCAAATTTTTTAATAAAATGAATGTTCAAAGGCATGTTAAAAAGTCAAAGGCATAAAATAAAAAAAAACACCCGAGCCATGTGTTTGTACAATTTTGATGAAGCTAGGTTGTATAAATATTTTTGCGCCCTTACCTATTGACAGCGAACTTTCGGTCACACTAGCTAGCAGCGCGTGGCGCGGCGGGCCCTCACCCGCAGGTCGCAAACTTTTTTTTCCCTGCAACTTACCTTTTTACCTTAAAATTTGGTGCGCGTGGGGTCTTTAGTCCCAGTTGGTAACATTAACCAGTACTGTTTACCGAAATAATCCCGGTTGATGTTACCAACCGGGACTGTACCACAAAATAATCCCGGTTGATGTTACCAACCGGGACTGAAGCCACACACCTTTTTTGGATTTTGTACATACAATTTTTGCACATAATTTTAGTTACATAGCGCGTTTCAGTGTGAAGATTACGAGCTATATTAGGATAATGGTCATGACTTATACACAATTATAAACTTGACTTATATACAATTATTACACATAATTTATACACAATTATAAACATGACTTATATTATGACTTATATTAATATGATAAAGGAACTGCATTAGGGGCAAAATTCCTTGAATTTCTATTACATAATATAAAGGAAACGTACAATAGAGGCAAAGTTCCTTTAATTTGCATTACATAATATAATTAACTAATAAATAAATATATTAGGCCGACGGTGGTGGCGGCGGCGACGCCAGCAGACTAATCCTCATCTGAGGCGTATTCTTCCGGCCGATGCTCACCGCCAGTCCTTGCCGTCCGAGTCGAATCCGGAGGCGGGCACCTCCGCTGTAGTCCTCCACTGCTGGGCGCGGCGGCGGCAGCTCATCCAGCTCCACCCAGGTGCTTGGCGCCCGTGGCGGCGATGGTGGGAAGACGGGGACGGGGCCACCGGGCGAGACCAGCTCCAGGAACTGCTCCCAGCTGGCTGGCCTACCGACGTGCACTGGCAGTGGAGCGACGAGCGGTAGCAGCGGTAGTGGTGCCGGTGGAGGCCGTGGCCACGGTACAGGCGCAGCTGGCGGCGGTGGCCTCAACAACATCCAGCAGGTCTTGTAGCGGCGCGGCATCTCACGGTGGTGGAGGCGAGAATGTGAGAGACGGGGTGGAGATAAGTCGAGAATGGAGAGGGAGATCCTGCCAGAATGGGTGTGGAGCAGTGAAGGGGAGAGAAGATATAGAGCTGGAGCTCAGAAAGGTAGAAGGACGCCATTAAACAAACACCTGATTCCAGTGTGAACTGCAAATATCCGATGAACTGCAAATTCTAATGACTTGTGAAATTCCAATGAGAATTCTATAAATGAAGATCCAGTGAGAAGATAAAGCGATGGAGGTAAAGATACTGATGCAAAATCAAAAAACAAGAAATCAAATAAGTTAATATACGAAGAAATCTCGTTGAACTGTAGCAGGCTAATGTTTATACGAAATCTGGATGCAGGATCAGGGCCGGGGGAAGAGGGAGGAGGCCCATCGAGAAGAAGACAACACGTGGCCACCTCCAGGTCCTACATGGCAGCGACATTTTCGCTTATGTGTCAAAAATAATTTTGGGCCAAATGTGTAGATAACGAAATTCGGTCACACTGGCTAGTAGCGCGCGGCGCGGCGGGCACTCACCCCAAGGTGCGGGTTCGAGTCCCCCTACGCCCCCTGCATGCAAACATTTTTTTTCCCACGACTACTTAAAGTTTTTACCAAAATTTTGGCGCGCGTGGGTCTTTAGTCCCGGTTGGTAACATGAACCGGTACCTTTTGCCGAAATAATCCCGGTTGATGTTACCAACCGGGACTGAAGCCCTCTCACTTATATTGAGGTTTCCCCAAAATTTTGGCGAGCGTGGGGTCTTTACTCCCGGTTGGTAACATGGGCGCGCGTGGGGTCTTTAGTCCCGGTTGGTAACATGAACCGGTACTGTTTTCCGAAATAATCCCGGTTGATGTTACCTATCGGGACTGAAGCCCTCCCACTTATATTGAGAAGCGCGCGAGGCCGCTTTCTCACTCTAAAATCTCACTCTGCACCTAACTTTGCTCTAACCCTAACGTCGACGACCCCATGCGCGCCGTTGACGACCCCCATCACGCCGGCGACGTCCCCGAGCTCCTCCTCCTCGACGACGACCACCCACGTGCTGGCGACGTCCCTGAGGTCCTCTTCCTCGACGGCTAACCCCGCGTGCCGGCGACGTCCTGTTGACGCGGAAAAGTGGTTTCCCGGCACCAACTACCGCCGAACAACAGGGGATCGGGCTTTCCGAGGACATGCCAGCCGATTTGACCTTTTGTAATCGGCAAGGTTTCAGATAGGCAAGATACCGGCGAAACAATGTAGATTTACGGATAGCTTGAAGATAAACTGATGATTGGCTTAACGATGAGACGTCGAGCCGATAGAGCAGATAAGCCGCCGGCGAAGTAATGAGCACTTTACCGATAGCTTGGACGATAATCCGATGATCGGCTTAACGATGAAAACGTCAAGCCGATGGAGCAGGATGGAACCTAACACCTCCGGCGGACGGCGATGCACAGCGATGCCGCCGAGAGATAGTATTCCGGGCGAAACCTAACTCCTCCTGGCAGACGGCGATGCGCAGCAATGCCACCAAGACATAGTATCTCGATGCCGACGGCGAGGAGATCGGATTGAACCGAGACAGTCCCTACCGAGGGGGTTGACGGCGAGAAGATCGATCTTAGTCGAGACAGTAGATACCGGCATGTACTTTGAAAACCGATACGAGCGGATCGATCGGATTCATAGCACAAGGGTAAAAGGTAGACGAAATAGTAGATGTATTATTGATTTGTTGAAAGAAGATCGATTACATGCTGCACGGCAGCTCTTATTTATACTACAGACGCATCGGCTAATCCGGTAACTTGACATGGACTCTATCTCTTGGTTACATATAATAACTAAACCGACTAGACTTGACGTGCAAGGCACGAATACAAACTGACTCAATAATATTACCAAATATATAATAACCGACGTGAATCTTCTAGGCCTGTTTGATTTAAATCTGATTTGCTCTTCCTCTATTTGGTCTTTGGTCTTCACGTGATTATTCTGAACTCCCTTGATCTCCACGTGATAATCTCTATGAGCCTTCTAGAACCAACCAAATGTGTCTTCCAAATAGCTGTCCACGTAGAATCGGTTTCCACATATATAGTTGAATCGGCTACGGCTACGTACTCCAGCAACTAATAAAATCCGATTGTATAGCCAATATAGTTTTAGCCCATGTAGTCCTCCTGATCATGAGATAACCACATCAATTTCCTATTAGCTGGATTCCCACATGTAACGTGCATATCATCTCATGAATCCAATCAGCTATTACTATCGTCTAATTAACTTGATCAACGGCCATTAGTCTTTCACATACGTATGCACGTATACAAGCCGATCAATGCCTTGCCTACACATATAAAAGCCGATTCTATGCCTGATCATATGAACCGTCTCTTCTTTAATCGGCTATTTTGCACACATATGCACGCATAAAAGCGGATCAAAATCTTTTCCAATATTAGCCGATCAACTAATAATGACATCCGAGTATATGCCGATCTAGCTTAATTTTTTGGCCGAATATGCTATTTTTCACCCTCTTTTTGGCACCAAAATAACCATAATTTCGTGCCAAATTTGGGTGTCAACATAAGCCCCGAGTTCCTCCATGTCGACGACGACCACCAGCTCGCTGGCGACGTCCACAAGCTCCTCCTCGGCGGCGACCCCCCGCACGCCGGCGTCGTCCCCGAGGTTCTCCTCGACAACTACCCCCGAGCGCCGGCGACGTCCCCAAGCTCCTGCACGTCGACGACAACCACCCGTGCGCCGGCGACGTCCCCAAGCTCCTCCTCGGCGCCGACTAGTTACTGATGTATTGTATTGTTAAAAGATTGAATATATTTTAGTGATTGTCTTATTAGATTCCGATCTGCTACTGTTATTCATCTGCTACGGATGTGTGAACCATGTTATTAATTGCATAGACGATATTTATTTTCTACACTAGCAACTAGTCGAATTTTTACAAGAGAAACTAGTCGAATTGTTGTGTGAATTATGATATTTTGTTGTGTGGATCATAATATTAATTTAGTTATTATTTATTTTTATACATTACCAACTAGTCGAAATATTGTGTGAATCATGATATTTTGTTGTATGGAGCTATTTTATTGTCTGAATCTATTTTTCTACGTTAGCATGATGATGATGCAACACTAGCTAATAACAAGCACAGTGTCGAATTTTTTCCTGTGTTCGTTGTTCATTATTTTTAATGCCTTCTTCTAGAGTTAGAAACAACGATGGATGGTGATGGTTACGATGCTGATGAGGTCTTGCGATATTTTATTACGGGATATGATTTGTATAATTTGGGGGAGAGCGAACCCCTCTTGGATGAGGCCGTCGAGGCTGCAGAGCCCGACGAGGCCAATCAATCCACCGAGGTGAATATTATAGATGCATATGTCATCGGTTCCACTATCATGCATAGACGATATTCTAAACATTTCAATACTTTCAAATCGATCAACAGAGCAAGCAAGCACGTCTGCGAGGTCCTAGCAAGAAGTCAAGGGCAATGCATGTAGTCATCGAAGTCGGCTGGGATGGTGCACCTATTGCACCCACCACTACAATTGCGCCGTTCAATTCAGCATGCAGCATCCATGTTAAGGACCACGTGCCCATTTGAATAGTGAAGTGGAAGTAGGTCCCTACAGACACAACGAACTTGCTCTGGGCAGGTATGAAGGAGCATTTCACATTCCCTGAGGGTACCAAAGCGAATGTCAAACATTACGCATTCAGGAAGATGACAATCGCATTTCAGACTTTCAAAAAGAAGTTGAACCGGGAGTATGTCCAAAAGGATGAGACGCCAGACTTCAACAAGCACCCAAAGTTGGAAGAACACTGGGATGCGTTCGTGGAATACAAGAAATCTCAAGAAGGTCAAAATATGAGTGGGAAGAATAAGAGGAATGCAGCCAAGAAGGTTTACCACCATCACCTAGGCCCTAGTGGTTACCGTAGTGCTTTACCTAAATGGGAGAGGCGAGAACAGGAGCTGTTGGCGAAGGGTGTCGTACCCATACCATTGCAGTGGACGACGAAAAGAGCAAGGGATTGGTTCTATGCTTGTTTGGCCCCGAGCTGAGGGAAGTGGCCACAAAGCTTGTTGAATCGTTCGAGGAGACATCGCAAGGCACCTTCGTGCCAAACAGAGAGAACGACAAGCTAACAAGGGCCCTACAAAACCAGGAGCACCCTGGGCGTACACGAGGTAAAGGCGTGGTCTCATGGAGGATTGGATTCTCTGAGAACACCAAGACCTATAGGAGTCTTCAGAGAGGCAAGGCTCGACAGGCACTGTAGATGCAAATGCAGTTAGCTGGCGCGCTCGAGCAAGCAAAAAGGGACATGCAAGAGAGGATGCAAGAAGAGATTCGTAAACATGTCCAGTTAGCCTTGAGCCAACAGCTAGAGTCGGGCCAGGGACCCCTCCGGACGTCATCAGTCCCCCCTCCGCACGACGGAGCAGCTGCGCTTCAGGTGCGCTCGAAGAGGAAATGAGACTTTCCTGTCGACGACATCAGGCAGCGGACACCTTGTGAGCTGCACTTTGAAGCGCAAAACCTCACGATCAAGGCGGCTGATGGCATGACTCACCCAATGGAGCCGGGGCAGCTCCTCCATGGCAAACAGTTACCGTTGGGCTGCTCTAAAGTCTCGGTGGATGAGGTATACCCATGGTTGGAGGACCTTCTCTTCGACATTCCTGGAGGCGATGGGACTACAAAGCTAGGAGAGGCGCTACACAGTTTCGTCCTATGGCACAAAAGGTTCATCATCTTTGGACATAACGTGAACGTGTCCTCTCCACGAAGAGACCTCCAGGACCATGGCAG
Organism: Raddia distichophylla; assembly: GCA_005191435.1. Classification (NCBI taxonomy): domain Eukaryota; kingdom Viridiplantae; phylum Streptophyta; class Magnoliopsida; order Poales; family Poaceae; genus Raddia; species Raddia distichophylla. Next base: position 1,582,885 of record SPJY01002156.1, on the reverse strand, counting down.
AAGAAGCCCAACCCCGCAGACACCTGCAAACATCAGCGATTCACCCCCAACATCTTTGGCAGAACAACCCGATGTAAGTCCAAGTCCATCACCTCCTCGGCCAGAAGCTCCCAAGGTGATAGCCAAACCAAGAAAGACTACTCGGCCACCAGCTCCTAAGAAGCTAGCTTCGCTTCCTAAGAAGCTAGCACCACTTCCAAAGTTGCCATACGAAAAGACAGCAGAGGAGTTCAATGAGGAAGTAAGGGATCAAGTTGCTGCACATTTGAAAAAAAAAATCACCTCCCATGAAGATTCAGCCCTTTACAGACGAATGGTACATATCCATGGCAATAATTAAAAATCTAAAGGATTCAAAAGGCAAACCTCTTGTATCAGACTCTTTTGCTTTTTAAAAGTTGCTTTGGGGTTTTGTCATGATCTCTTTTCAAAAGCAAGATTTGAATTGATTCCTCTTATTTGAACACTTGATAACCAGGATTGTGGCTCAAAAATCCCCACATATTCATGTGGATATTATTCATACAAGTCATGGGTACACATAGTTGTCATGTTGTCCATCGCGATTTGATCTCCGACACGAAGCAGTTTTCACGGAATGCTTAGAAGGGCTGCATGTGCAAAAAGAAAGCGTCAAAATTGATTGGCATCTTCAACTGGTATCAGAGCATTTGGTTTGGTGCTTCTTTACAAATCGTGACCAATTTTTGAAGCTGATCCTTCTTACTATTTGAGCTATGGCGGACAAGTATTCCATCAAAACCCCCATGTTCTCCGGAGTGGATTTTCCTTATTGGAAGACTAGGATGGAGGCGTATATTATGGCTCAGGGCTACAGCATTTGGTTAAAAGTGAAGAATCCTTTTGTGGTGCCCGAGGAGGTTACGGTCGGGAATCAATCTGATGTCGAGCTCAATGCGAAAGCTCGAAACTACATCATTCAAGGCCTAAGCCGAGAGGAGTATGAGCGAGTGGCTCACATCACATCCGCTCACACCATCTGGTCTACCCTCCAAGCTTACCATGAGGGGATAGACTAGATCAGGGTGGTGGGGCAAGATCAGCACAAGAGGGAATATAATCGATTCGCACAAAAGACGGGTGAAACACTGGATGCTTGTTTCAGTCGGTTCACAAAGATTCTGAGCGAACTTCGTTCGGTGGGCACGACCTATACCGATTCAGAGAATGCAAGACACTTCCTTTCTGCATTGGATCTAAAGGTCTGGGATATGAAGGTGACCGCCATCCGGCAAGCAGCTGATCTCTCGAAGCTGACCTTGGATGGGCTCTACTCAAATCTCAAGACTCATGAACTTGAGCATATTGCGAGAGAGCTGGGTCCTTCGTCTATAGCCTTGATTGCTGACCCTTCTGGTTCATCTCCTACCGGTGTGGGTTTCTCTTTCTCTACTCTCTGCGAGCTGTCCATTGATCAGATGGACAAGATTCCAGAGGAGCAGCTTGCCTTGTTGACCAGGAAGTTCTCACATACTTACAGGCAGGTCGATCGGAGGAGAGGCATCTTGAGGTGCTTCGGTTGTGTTGGTCTCAACCACATGAGGCGTGACTGCCCCAAGTCCGGAGGAGAGGAACGGAACGACTACGTCGCGTCGGCACAAAACGCCTACATCAACAAGAACCGCAACATTAAGGCCGATGGTGGAGGTGACAACAAGAAGCCACCTAAGCAGCTGATGAAGGGACGCCGCATGATCGAGAAGGTGTTGGCCACTTTGGAAGAAACCATCATCTCTGACAAGGAGGATGGACACTCGGATGATAGTGAGATGAGCCGCCGAAGAACGACGATGTTGACTACACCGGCATGTGCTTCATAGCACACGGCGACAGCGACAACGACGACTCGGACGTCGATCACACCGACGATGATGAGGTAACAGATGAACAAGGTCCCTTCTATTCTGAACTCTTGGATGCATTAGTTAAACTTCATGACAAGTACACTAGGGTCTTGGCCAAGAAAGATACCCTTGAAGTTAAACTAAAAAATGTTAAACCTGCAGCTTGCTCTGATTGTGGGAAGCTCACTCTAGAACTGGATGAACTGAAAATGCATTTTAAGAATGTCACTATCCAACTAGATAATGAAAAATGTAGGATTGTTCCCGAGCCTGTTGACTCTGATGGGTGGTTAGAGTTTAATAGTGTCATGACTGATTTTAATAAATTAATGACAACTCATTATAGGGTGTTTGATTTGAATGAACAACTTAGGGAAGTTAATGTTAAGCTTGTAGCAGAACTAGATGATACTAGGAAGAATTTGTTCCTTGTCACTTCTGATCTAGAGGTTGTCTGCTTAATGAACCCTAACATACATTGTCCTGATCCTTCTGCACACTCATCTAAGGACCCAGTCAGTCTAGTTGCGGACTGTAACAATCATGCTCCACCTAAGGTCCCAGTCAGCTCAGATGAGAGTTGTAGCTTCCACTTACTTGATTCTACATGCCGTGATTGCACATTGTTGAAGTTTGAGAATTTGAACTTGCAAGCTATGATTTCTGAGCTTAATGATACTATTCTTGATGCCTCTGTGTGTGATCGATGTCTTGAGCTTGATGGGGAGATGGATAGGATCTACGTGGACTTGAGTGATAGATTTGAGGGTATGTTGACCCGAGCCCAAAATGCTGAGTGTCTTTCATGTCATGCTCTCAAGAGGGAAGTTAAGATTCTAGATGAGAAGTGTAGCAAAATCTTAGGAAAGGGTACAACTGATAGCCAGGACTCTTCGGACTCTTCCTCTTCTTGCGGGTTTTGTCCCCAACTCCATCAGGAATGCGAGTATCTCACGAGCACTCTTGAGAAGTTTGTTGGGGGCAAACGAAAGCTGAACTTGATACTTGACAAAAGCAAGATATCAATGGGTAGAGGTCTAGGTTACAATTGGCTAGAGCACATCAAAAGACACCCACCTAGTGTGATTGGAAAGGATGAGAACGGACAGACAGTTGTTCTTAGGGACAGTGTTCCAAAGACTGCGGTTTTCAGGTCCGCAGGGATCGTTAGGGAAAGTCCTACCACACAGTCTGTTCAGTCTCAGAAGAAAGCTCCACAAAGTCCACCTACGAAAAAGTGTTCCTCTTACCACTCCTGGCTCTGGAAATGGTAGAGGAGTAGTTTGCACCTTCTGCGATAAGATAGGACACACTGAGCAGAATTGCTTTCGCCGTGCTAAGGAAGCACGTGAGGAGCATAGAAAATAGGCTAGAATTCTAGGACCTCCTAAGAAACCTGCACCTAGGTTCGTTCCTCATGAGGCTATAGACGGCCAGGACTTGGAGCACAGCCTTCTATTGTTCGTCCTGTTGCCGGTATGGGGCGTGAGCAGCGTCGTCCTCAGGATGTACCTCCTGTAGGTTACAGAGGTGAGTGTCCACGACGTGAGGTGCCAACTCCATGGTGGAGGAATGGCAAGAAGGGTAGGAAGCGCAAACAGGATGCACCCACCTCAGCTTAACGGCAGGTTGTTCCTAATCCAGCGTCAGGACGTTTCCTTGCTAGAAGGGATGGCCTAGTCCGAGTAGTCTGTTCGATATGGTCGTGTGACTCAATTTTGGGTGCCAAAAGATTCATTGGTATTTCCCAATGCTGAGCTATGTTTTTTCACTCGTTGACGCAGACACGTCGGCCTGGGAAGGGGGACATGTGGATCATCGATTCCGAGTGTTGTCGCCGCATGACCGGAAACTCTCAGTGGTTCTCCTCCTTAGTCCGTGAGCCCTAGGGTGAGAAAATCACCTTTGGGGATGCTTCGTCAGATCGTGTGCTCGCTCGAGGCTCTATTCAGGTTAGTGACCAAGTTGTACTTAAGGATGTGGCCCTTGTCAGCAAGCTTCGCTATAATTTGCTTTTGGTTTCTCAGCTGACTGATGATGGTTTTGAGGTTCATTTTAAACAGAATGAAAGTTGCATTCTTGATTATTCTAGGAGTTTTGTTTGCGGGATTCACAGATTTGGGAGAGTTTTTCGTGTTGATTTTCGATCTTCAGTTAGCACTTCTCATTGCTTGATTACTTCAGAGTCCCGTGATGCCTCCTTCTGGCATAGGAGACTAGGTCATATTAGTTTTGATCACTTGACTAGAGTTAGCAGCCAGGATCTGATTCGTGGTTTGCCCAAATTCAAGATGGCCAACGACATAGTGTGTGCTCCTTGCCAGCAAGGGAAGATGGTAACCGCTACTCACCCACCAGTCACTCTAGTAATGACGGATGCACCTGGACAATTGCTTCACATGGACATTGTTAGTCCCTCCCGTATGCAGTCTGTGGGTGGCAAGTGGTATATGCTCATTGTTATCGATGACTATTCTCGCTACTCTTGGGTCTATTTCATGGTGAACAAGAACGAAACATTTAGTCATTTTCGTTACTTGATTCGTAAACTTTCTGTTGAGTTCTCAGGAGTGCTTCGCGCAATCCGTTCAGACAAAGGCACTGAGTTTAAAAACGCACAATTTGAAAGCTTATGTTCTGATTTTAGTGTTGAGCATTAATTCTCTTCTCCGCACGTCGCACAGCAAAATGGCGTTGTAGAGAGAAAGAATCGCACTTTGGTAGAGATGGCTAGGACTATACTTGACGAATATTCTACTCCTAGGTATTTCTGGGTTGAGGCTGTTTCTACAGCTTGCTATGTTTTAAATAGGGTGTTTCTGAGGTCCAAGTTGCATCGCACATCCTACGAACTTCGATATGGGCGTAAGCCAAGTGTTTCACATTTCATGGTATTTGAATGCAAATGCTTTATTCTGAAGTCTGAAAATTTTGACAAATTTGAATCTCGATTTTTAGATGGCATTTTTCTTGGGTATACAGCTTCTGCGGTGAATTACCACGTCTAGAATAGTGAAAGGCGGAGAGTTGTTTAGACTTGCGAGCTGACCTTTGATGAGGCTATGCCGGGGGCAAGGCCAGATATTTTAGGTTCAGACTTGTCTTTTGATCCAAACTTTTTTGAGGAGAAGATCATTTAAGATGACGGCCCGATCATGACTTAGCTCCACCGGTAGCGCCTCCAGTTTCCAGTGTTGTTCCTCAGTCTCATCCCTTACCTTCTGATTCTACTCAGCTCTAACCTTGTGCTTCTAGGTTCTCACTTATAGAATCTGATTCGCCCGGTGGCTCTGATCCTACCTCTCCTGCTCCCGAGGTAGAGGCCATTTCTAGGGCTCCTCGTCACATCCAGAAAGACCATCCCCTGCACAGACGGATGCTAACCCGATCAAAGTTTGGGCTTTCTCACCTTTGCTTATCTGCTGCTTTCGTTGCTTCCTTTGAACCGAAGGACGTCATCCATGCACTTTCTAATCCTGATTGGGTGAATGCGATGCACGAAGAGTTAGAGAACTTTGAGAGGAACAAAGTGTGGTAGCTTATTTAACGCACTAAAGGACATATTGTAATTGGTACTATATGGGTGTTCAAGAACAAGCAAAGTGAGGATCGGGTAGTGGTTAAAAACAAGGCTAGATTGGTTGCTCAAGGTTACACTCAGATCGATGGGTTAGAATTTGATGAGACATACGCTCCCATGGCTAGACATGATTCTATCAGGATCGTAGCGGCATTTATGGCACCCAATGGGTTCAAGCTGTATCAAATGGATGTCCGTAGTGTTTTCTTGAATGGTTATATTAAGGACGAAGTGTGTGTGAAGAACCTCCTGAGTTTGAGAATTCAAGATATCCTAATCATGTATATAAGTTTGATAAGGCTCTATATGGGTTAAAACAAGCACCCAGGCCCTGGTATGAGAGGCTTAAGACCTACCTGGTGAGCAATAGGTTCCTAATGGGTAAGGTAGACCAGACCATGTTTACCCGTAGGGTTGGTTCTGATTTCCTTCTGATGCAAGTGTATGTCGATGACATTATCTTTGGTGGTTCCTTCTCTGCTCTTATTTCTGAGTTATCGGAGGTGATAAGCTCGGAATTTGAGATGAGCATGATGGGGGAGCTCAACTTCTTTCTCGGCTTTCAGTTCAAGCAATCATCAGAAGGGACCTTTCTTCACTAGAGTAAGTACACAAAATACCTTCTTAGTAGGTTTGCCATGTCAGATAGCAAGCCGGTCTCTACTCCGATGACAACTACTATTGCCTTAGGGCCCGATGAGAATGGTGAGCCAGTCGACCAAAAGGAGTATCATAGCATGATAGGCTCTCTACTTTATCTTACCTCTTTCCGGTCGGACATCCAGTTCGCTGTGTGTCTTTGTGCCCGCTTTCAGGCCTCACCTAGAGTGCCTCACCTTCAAGCGGTGAAGCGGATCTTTCGCTATCTCCGAGCAACTGCAGACTTTTGCCTCTAGTTCTCTGCTGCCTCTTGTCTATCTCTCAGAGGCTTCTCAGATGCAGACTTTGCTGGCTGTAGTTAGATAGGAAGAGCACTTCTGGCACCTGCCAATTTCTTGGCACTTCTCTTGTCTCTTGGTCCTCTAGGAAGCAGTCGAGTGTTGCGCAGTCCACTGTTGACGAACTTTGGGTTGTTTGGCTCTGCACTACCTTGAAGGACTTTGGGTTAGTTCAAGCAAGTGTGCCACTTCTCTGTGACAACACCTCTGCCATTAACATTGCGAAAAACCCAGTGCAGCACTCTAGGACAAAGAACATTTCAGCTTATGCTACCTCGTTCAATTGGTGTCTAGTCTAAAAATGACATTGCTTTTGATTTTTCCAAAAACTTTGATGTGGCATGAGATTTTCACTTTCTGGATATTGTTGCTTGATGAGGCGTTTGCAGTCTTCTTTCAGTCATACTTGCAACTTGGTGAAATCTTTTGTTGGCCAAATCTTGCTCCTGTAAGTTGAAAAACAAAAAATATGCAATTTCAAGTTTTGGAGAATTTTCACCGGTTATCCTGTACAAGATGACTTGCCATTGCACACAAGAGGCATGAACTTGGAAGGGAATCGGATAGCCAAGACGTGTGATTCCTGTCGGTCTTTTGTTCGGCTAGAGGCTCTCCCGTCTAAATTCAATCAAAAAATGCAAAACTCACACAGGAGGAGAGTGATCTAGGAGTCCATTTCCAGTGATCCTTGGGATGTGCCTTGCTAACAATTGCTCGTTTTAAAACTATGGATGCATTTCAAAGTGTTTTAAAAAATAATAAAAAAATAAAAATGCTAGTTAGTTGAGTTATCGATTTGAAGCTACTTGGATTTCAAAAGGTTGCATGTGGTGTTCTATTGAAGTTGTCTTTATGCCTTGTCATGCCGCGATATTTGATTGTGATTTTCTAAGCTACATCTTCCAATATGAACAGGAGCTGTTGGCGAAGGGTGTCGTACCCATACCATTGCAGTGGCCGATGAAAAGAGCAAGGGATTGGTTCTATGCTTGTTTGGCCCCGAGCTGAGGGAAGTGGCCACAAAACTTGTTGAATCGTTCGAGGAGACATCCCAAGGCACCTTCGTGCTAAACAGAGAGAACGACGAGCTAACAAGGGCTCTACAAAACCCGGAGCACCTTGGGCGTACACGAGGTAAAGGCGTGGTCTCATGGAGGATTGGATTCTCTGAGAACACCAAAATAACTTGTGCCAAAATAACAGATGCGAAGAAAAATAAAAGGCCTTGGACACGTAATGGATCCTGAAGCACTATTTCTGCATAGGAGTCTCCAGAGAGGCAAGGCTCAACAGGCACTGTAGATGCAAATGCAGTTAGCTAGCACGCTCGAGCAAGCAAAAAGGGACATGCAAGAGGGGATGCAAGAAGAGATTTATAAACAGGTCCAGTTAGCCTTGAGCCAGCAGCTAGAGTCGGGCCAGGGACCCCTTCGGACGTCATCAGTCCCCCCTCCGCACGACGGAGTAGCTGCACTTCAGGTGCGCTCGAAGAGGAAATGAGACACTTTCCTGTCGACGACATTAGGCAGCGGACACCTTGTGAGCTACACTTTGAAGTGCAAAACTTCACGATCAAGGCGGCTGATGGCATGACTCACCCAGTGGAGCCGGGGCAGCTCCTCCATGACGAACAGTTACCATTGGGCTGCTCTAAGGTCTCGGTGGATGAGGTATGCCCAGGGTTGGAGGACCTTCTCTTCGACATTCCTAGAGGTGACGGGACTAAAAAACTAGGAGAGGCGCTACGCAGTTTCGTCCTATGGCGCTAAAGGTTCATCATCTTTGGACATAACGTGAACGTGTCCTCTCCACGAAGAGACCTCCAGGACCATGGCAGAAGAAACCCAACCCCGCAGACACCTGCAAACATCAGCGATTCACCCCCAATATCTCCTGCAGAACAACCCGATGTAAGTCCAAGTACATCACCTCCTTAGCCAGTAGCTCCCAAGGTGATAGCTAAACCAAGAAAGATTGCTCGGCCACCAGCTCCTAAGAAGCTAGCTTCGCTTCCTAAGAAGCTGGCACCACTTCCAAAGTTGCCGTACGAAAAGACAGCAAAGGAGTTCGATGAGGAAGTAAGAGATCATGTTGCTGCATATTTGAAAAAAAAATCACCTCCCACGAAGATTCAGCCCTTTACAGACGAATGGTACAGATCCATGGCAACAATTAAAAATCTAAAGGATTCAAAAGGAAAACCTCTTGTATCAGACTACGAGCGGACATTGTCAAAGGGCAAGAAAAGGAACAAGGCAGATGAGTAGTCAGCTGAGCAGAAGGCCAAGGAGATGAAAAAATTCTTCGAAGAAACTGGACTTGCTCCAGAGCAAGCAATGGGCATAAAGGATATCGAGTATGCGAAAGTGACAAGATGGAAATTCTCCAAGGGTGGGGCTTTGGTTAAGCGGGAGGACCTTGTCCAGCTACCAACAAAGATGCGTCAATTCCATGATTAGTATTTGGAAGCGTACAACAATGGTCTAGTTGCGTTCGCTGTCAAATACATGCAAGAAAATTTTTTCCATAGGGAAGGTTCATTTTTTATAACTTTTCATGCACCCATTTCACCCTGTTATCTTTTTTGTCCACAGATCTTGCGTCAGCCGTCCGACACAAATTTATATTGCTACTATATATATGAGTTCTTGCACACCCAAACTGGAGCCATTAGCAGCCATATGGATGAACGACGTTCAAAACTCTCGCCGGAGCGGGTCAGAGCAGTGCAAGAACAACTCGTCGGCTTTATTCTCGATGAGATCGTAAATCCCCATGGCGAGTTTCATGACCCCGTTAATAGGTTTGGCCTTCCTATACGGACTAGTCAAGTGTCGGGATCGCATCTACTGCAACTAAGAGCGATGCATATAAAATATCTCAATAAACAGATCGAACATGTGTATGTACTTATTATTTGAATTGTTCACATATTTGTACTTATATATTTGTTGCCTAGCTAGATAGCTAGCAATTGTGACATATAAGTTGTTTGCACAAAACTTACAATTCAAAGCTTAGTCCATTGTCAAGTTGTGAACAAGTGTACGTTAGAGTTCTATGTAGATGTTCAACCCTAACAGGTCTCCACCAAAACCCTGGTATATTAATAGCTTTGGGAAAAAGGCAAATCATGAGTAGGACTTTGAGATCTGATGGAGGATTGTTGAATTATTGGGGCCAAGGCCCATTTAAATGAGAAATAATTTCTAGAAAATCTCAACGACCCACCTCATGGATCCATGTGAACTTTTTTTAGTACCATATTGCTACTACGAGTGGATGACGAGTATAAATAATAGAGTTTGCTTCATCCAACTAGATCTTGCGATGGGAGATGTTTTGCTCGCTTGCCTCACGGTGCCGAGCTCGGGCATGGACACTGGCCAAGGCGAGGGTAGCGCGTGCCCAGGGCACATGCATGAATGGTCCACCGAAAATAGGCCCTCGTGCTTATGCAAGTGCGACCTCCTTTTGCAATTTAGTCTTTTGCTCTCCATGTTTTGTGGAACGGTTTCGAGATATAGGAGCGTGCGAACCGATCATGGCACAATCTTGATCGTTGTCCATTAGCCCACACGTTTTTCTCTATATAACCGCCGCCGCCAGGAGTCGCACATAGAAAAACCTTAGGTTTTGCCACTACCACTTGTTACGCCAGCGCGACCAGACTTCCCCATCCCATACGCTAGTGTGCACGGTCGAACAAAAGAGCATGTCTCTGTAACCACACTACCCTTACGCTCCTGCATCGAAAGAGGGCAAATAATATTTTTGGGAAATGCTCTATCGCGACTGCTCGTCTTCACCGCATGCTCTCCTACACCGATATGCGCCGATGACTTCACCGGCGTTGGTCACCAACAACAATAACACCAACCCGAACATCGTTGTCAATAATAGCAATGTCGCTCCCAACATTAACCCCAACGTCCATATCAGCGGCTTCGATACATAGTACATATTCCTTGTGGCTCTCAGTATAGAAGATGGAATTAGCGATATTTTTTGTTTATAAACTCCCCAGGCGGGTATTCCTTGTGGCTGTTCTTTTTACGACTTTATCAGAGGGATATACGTGCATTTGTATCTAAAGCTCCTGTTTCGTGATGCTTATTTATCGGATCTTATTCCTGATTTATATTTGAAATAAAATAAACCTAAAATTGCTAATATTTCCATCAGAATCCCCATTCATGCCCAACATAATTTTGAACATAATTTGACAATGCACCCATGATAAGAAGGTTAAAAATGAGAAAACAACACAACAATATATGTTGCAAGTTATGAGATCTAAACGTACATAAAGCAGATTAACCAGAGCAAAACAAAAGAAAATGCACTGCAACCTGAAAAGGAGGCGGCACTAGATTCCAACAAAAACTGTAGTTCCTAATTCCTATGGGCAAAAAAAATCGCTAGCAGTTATACCATTGTTTTAAAAAAAGAATGGTAACTTACTAATTTCATATCATAGCTGGCAGACTGCACATTTTCATTCCGAGTCACCTATTTTTATTGCTTGTCCAAGTAATTCAGATATCTCGACATACAAATCCAGCATGCTTCTGGAACCTTGTAAGAGAAATGGCTCAGTAAGGCTAGAAATACATCAAGAATAAATTTTTGTGCCTCGGGTTTCAACATGGTACGGATTAGCATGGCAGTCCAGGCATCTGGGGCCAAACTAATAGCCTGACGGAAAGATTGAACACCATTCACTAGCCTTCTGATCATTTTACTTCTCTGCATATGGAAAGAAACCTTCAGTATTTACACGTTTAGGCAGAATAAGCGCATACCATGTAAAACATGACTTATATGCTATGCTCCTGCACATGCTAGAATAACTGATGCAGCTTGGTGGATCATCTTTTTCCCTTTTATATGCTATGTTTCTGCACGTGCTAGAGGGAATCTTTTAGTGTAGTGTAAAGTGTGAAGAAAATTTAGGGAGTAGCTAACCGTGAAATAGAGTGGGGATAGAGGGGCTGATTCGGATGCGCTAACTAATGCAGCTTGGTGGAGCACCTTTTTCCCTTATGTTTCTGGTAAGGGAGCACCTCTATTCAGTGCATCAGGAAACCCACGCCTTACATGATAGTTGAGGATTCCAAAAAAAGGTTTGTAAATCAAACAAGCAAGCACACATACACTATGCTTGAATGGTCAAAAGTGTTGATAATGCACATGTTATAAAGGCAGAACAACTACTGTCTGGTTATAAACATGTAGCGTTGGAAACAAAATCAAGGCATAAGCTCCATTTTATCCACGAAACTACAAAATTATGGGAAAGAATAATCACCATTGGCACCAGGGCTGTGCACGGTTTTTCTGAACCAAAAAAACCATGCCAAATAAGCCGAACAGAACCAGTCAAAAACCAGGTTTGACAGATTTTTGCGGTTCGGTCTGGTTCACAGGAAAGCACAGTTTTGGTATCTAGTTATTTCGGTAAAAACCAGATGGAAACCGAGGAAAACTGAGAAACCAAAACTGAGAAACCAGATGTTCATCGTGCCAACTTAGCACCACAGGCCACCAACCAGCTCAGCCCACAAACCAGCTTGGTCCACCAAATCAGCAAGCCAGCTCCTAAGCCCACAGGCCACCACGGGCCTTGAGGTTGCCTGGCTCCTTCCGCATGTGCATGCTCCTAGGCCCATCCGTCAAGCACATTTTACACCCAGGTATAATCAACATTTGGCTTCCAGTGACTTCCATGAAATTATTAAAGTACTAATTAGGATAGTTAACTGACTGTTATTGTAAATATGGTATACGGTACCAAACAGAAATATTTTGATATTTACCGATACAGAACCGAATTTTTATGTGGTATATTTGATCTCTCATTTCAAAAACCGTATTTGCAAAAGAACCCTATTTACCAAATACACCGTATGCACAGCCCTAATTGGCACATAATTGTAGCTGCTTGTAAATCTTGCAGTACCTTACTCAAGTAATTTGTAGTGGGCCATAGATAAAGAGAAAGCAAACCTCTAAAATTGTAATAAACAGAAACCAATTTTATATACTCAACAAGAATTCAAACAATATAGTATTTTGATATTGCAAGCAGATATGTTTTTAAATATGCATAGCTATTTATGTTGGACAATGTAGCAAAGAAGTAAAACTTTTGCTGAATTCCAAATCCAGAAATAAATATGATATTTAAAGACTTGCGATTTTGAACCAAGCAAATTAGTGATGTTTGTTAAATTTTCATGCAAATCTAAATGACATCATTTTTAATATAGATAAAAGTACTGGATTACTATGGAAAATATCAACTAATGTTCCTAAAAAAGAAAATTCACGGGAAATATCAAACCTACCACTGGATATAGCTTTCTTGTAGCTCCCTCTTCCTCAAATAAACCTGGAAATGTTGCTTCTTGTATGAATGCATCAGCAGCTTTTAAAATGTCCTGGACAAGGAAAACACGAACCCTCCAGCCTTTCCTAGATAAAATGAAATGGAAAAGGTCGTCTGTAGCAGCAATCACTGAATGCATATCAAATGATCTCCAATCAGAACTGCCCATAACATTTTCATCAGATCCATCTCCAGATTTATTTGAAGATTCTGAGGACTGCCTGGATATAGCTGCAATCTGAATGCAAAATTATATTAGCAAGGACCCAATGCATAACAAGAATTAAATATCAGAAGACCACCTAGCCAATATAAAAGTAATACTATAATGACATGTTCTTTTTCCCATGCCAATAATTGAAGTACTGGACCTACATGTCCAGTCCACTACTGTCAAGATGGACTGAGTATTCCTATCTTCTGACTGTAATAGTTATTCACAGTGAACGAGAGTAACAGTACTTTGAGAGAGAATAGATTTGGGAAGAAACACGCACAGGTTAGGGCCTGTGCTTCCCTCATATTTATACAATAGACATGGGATGTACATGGAAGTTTATCTGTAACAGATAGAAACAAATAATAGAATCCTAAACAATAGGAAACCTATAAGCCATGTACAGGCGCCATCTATATTTAACGCCCCCCAACCCGCAGTCGCAGCGGGGGGTTCCCGAACACCAAGACTGGACCGGAAGTCGAAGAACAACTTGGAGGGCAGTCCTTTGGTCATAATATCAGCACACTGGGAGCTAGATGGCACATGCAGAACCCGCACATGCCCAAGAGAAACCTCCTCCCGTACGAAGTGAATGTCAAGCTCGATATGCTTCGTGCGTTTGTGCTGGACAGGATTGACTGCCATGTAAACAGTGCTAAAGTTGTCACAGAAAACAACCGTAGCCCGCTGTAAAGGGAGATGCAATTCCTGGAGAAGCTGACGAATCCAACAGCATTCGGCCACAGCATTAGCAACAGCACGGTATTCAGCTTCAGCACTGGAACGAGACAGTGGGCTGCCTTTTTGAAGACCAAGATATAAGGTTGTCACCCAGACAGACACAATACCCTGAAGTAGAGCGTCTGGAATCGGGACAGCCAGCCCAATCCACATCCGAATAAGCTGTTAGTGTAGTGGGGGAACAAGCTCATAAATGCAGACCAAAATCAAGAGTACCCTTGACATATCAAAGAATACGCTTGACAAGAGCAAGATGAAACTCTCATGGGTCATGCATAAAAGGACAAGCCTGCTGAACTGCGTTCCGGACGCGTCAAGGTTAGGTATTGCAAAGCACCAGCAAGACTTCTATACGTAGAAGGATCAGCAACAGGTGGACCAGCTGTAGCAGAGAGCTTGGACTGTGTATCCACTGGAGTTGTAGTGTGGTGACAGTAACTCATGCCAGCACACCGAAGGAGATCGATGGCATACTGGCGTTGAGAGAGAACCATGCCAGTGGAAGATCTATGGACCGAAATCCCAAGAAAGTAGTGAGGGTCACCAAGGTCTGTCATGGAGAACTCACTGTGCAAGGCAGATGTCAGCTTCTGCAAGAGAGCAGTGGAGGAAGCAGTGATGATGATGTCATCCACATAAAGCAATATGTTGGCAAGTTGATCTCCACGACGAAGGACAAATAATTAATTATCGGACATAGCAGCGAAAAACCCCAGAGTAGTAATATAAGAGGCAAATCGCTAGTACCAAGCTCGAGGTGCCTGCTTCAGACCATATAGAGACTTGAGCAAATAACATACATGATGTCATGATGAGGATGCGTAGGATCTGTGAAACCAGACGACTGCTCACAATACATAGTTTCATCAAGAGTGCCATTGAGAAAAGCATTATAAACATCCATCTGACGAACACGCCAGCCACAGGAAACAGCAATGCTAAGAATGATTCGAATAGTTGCTGGTTTGACAACAGGGTTGAACGTCTCATCATAATCAATGCCCCAATGGAGCGAGACTTCTATATGTAGAAGGATCAGCAACAGGTGGACCAGCTGTAGCAGAGAGCTTGGACTGTGTATCCACTGGAGTTGTAGTGGGGTGACAGTCACTCATGCCAGCACGCCGAAGGAGATCGATGGCATACTGGCGTTGAGAGAGAACCATGCCAGTGGAAGATCTATGGACCGAAATCCCAAGAAAGTAGTGAAGGTCACCAAGGTCGAACAAAGCAGCGCAAAACCCCAGAGTAGTAATATAAGAGGCAAATCACTGGTACCAAGCTCGAGGTGCCTGCTTCAGACCATATAGAGACTTGAGCAAATAACATACATGATGTCATGATGAGGATGCGTAGGATCTGTGAAACCAGACGACTGCTCACAATACATAGTTTCATCAAGAGTGCCATTGAGAAAAGCATTATAAACATCCATCTGACGAACACGCCAGCCACAGGAAACAGCAATGCTAAGAATGATTCGAATAGTTGCTGGTTTGACAACAGGGTTGAACGTCTCATCATAATCAATGCCCAATGGTTGAGAAGAACCACGAACAACCCAACGAGCCTTATGACGAGTCAGGGAACCATCGATGTTAAACTTGTGTTACCCATTTGCCAGTGACAATATTGGCTCCAAGAGGCCGGGGAACAAGAGACCAGGTTCCATTATCAACAAGAGCCTTGAATTCGTCATGCACAGCCTGGCGCCAATTAGGATCTTTGAGAGCAGCAGCGTATGACCGTGGAATTGGGGAGAGACCTAATCTGGATGTCGTGAAGCCATAGCACTGAATCTGAGTCACAATGCCATCCTTGGCCCTGGTACGCATGGCGTGAGGACCAAGTCCTGGCCGAGCAGCGGTAGTAGGCGGACGGACATCCGTAGTAGGGCACGGATTGGCAGCTGCAGATGATGCCGATGGCGATGGTGCAGACGGAGCTACTGCTAGAGACGACTGAACAGCAGCTGGCAGAGGGGCAGCAGGCATTGTTGGTTGCTGAGCAGCTGGTGCTATTGCAGAGGTTGGCGGTGACACAACAGAAGGCAGCTGGAAGGTCGAAGGCAGCACAGCTAGGCTCGGCAACGCTGCAGGAGGCAATGCCGACGACACAGGTGCTGGAGTGGCAGTAGGTGCAGCACGGGAACGCCGTGTGTACACCAGCTATTTGGAGTGGCAGTAGGTGCAGCACGGGAACGCCGTGTGTACACCAGCTATTTTGGAGGCTTGGAGGCAACTGATGTGGGCAACGCTGGTGAGAGTGTTGTACGGTGAGGTAGATCCGCAAAGTCCTGCAAAAATCCAAATCTCGTGCCGAAGGAATCGGAGACGAGGTGAGGCATATGGAAACGTGGACTCATCAAAATTGAGTGTCGAGAGATGATGATGCAGCGACTGTGTGGATCAAAGCAGCGATAGCCACAATGATTGAGTGGATAGCCGAGGGAAACACAAGTAGACCGGGGTTGCAGTTTATTGGAGGCAATGGCACTAGTGTTGGGATAGCAAAGGCAGCCAAAGACACGAAGATGACCATAGGAAGGATGGACCTTATGTATAGTATAGTACGGTGTGGCGTTGGCGATAGCCATGCAGGGTCACCGGTTGAGAAGATTGGTAGCGGCAGCAAGAGCTTCAGCCCAAAAAAGCGAAGGAAGTTGAGCTTGAAACAACAAGGTGCGCATGACAACGTTAATAGTGCGTATGGCACGTTCAACCTTTCCATTTTGTTGAGAAGTGTATGGACAAGAACGGCGGAAGAAAACACCAAGGTGATTAAAGAAAGTGGTGGATATGTGATTGTCGAATTCTTTGCCGTTGTCAAATTGTATGGAGCGAATGCGGACATCAAATTGAGTTAGAACAAAAGAGAAAAACTGTTCTATTTTGGAGAATACTTCAGATTTGGTGTGGAGAAGAAAAGTCCAGTAAAAGTGAGAACAATCATCAATAATGACCAGATAATATTGATAGCCTGAAACACTTAAAACTGGAGAGGTCCACACATCACAATGGAGTAAATCAAAAGGTGCGACAGATACTGAACTAGACCAAGAAAACGGCAAACGAACTTGCTCGCCAAGCTGACAAGCATGACATAGAGCTGCAAGGCTTGACATCTGGAATGGACGAGCGCGGAAGCGAAATAGAGGCGTTTTGACAAGGATGACCAAGACGGCGATGCTAGACGTCAGGAGGCACCACAGAAGTCGCTAAGGCTGGATGAGTGTGGGGTCAAGTGTAAAGATCACCCCCACTATTGCAGCAATGGAGAATAGCCTTCGTTTGTAGGTCCTTCACACAAAAACCAACTGGGTCAAATTCAATAGAACAAGAATTATCACGTGTAAATTGTCGAACGGATAACAAATAACGGACAATAGATGGCACGTGAAGAACATTGTTTAGTTTAAAGGAAGACCCGGAGGGTGTGGAAAGGGTGGCACAACCAGTACGGGAAATAGGAATCGAACACCCATTACCGACTGTGACAGTGGCAGAATATGGAGTGGAATTATGGAGGATACCGTCGTCAGGAGTCATGTGCGGAGGTGTCGGAATCTACAACCCAGTTGCCATGGCCAAGCTAAAGATTGTTCATGGCAGAGACCAAGCTGGCGCTATCCCAAGAGGGAGCCTGTTGTTGCTGGATCTGGGGCTGATAGGGAAATGCCGGGGCGGTGACATATGCCTGAGGACAAGCGCCAAGAATGCCAGGACCACAACGTCCTGATTGCTGGGAAAAAGGGGCCATCACTGGCCATTGCCCCTGGCCAAGGTTGAAGCAAATTTAGGGGCCAGACGGCTGCGGAGCACGTGGCGTGTTGGAGGAGCCGACGCACTGGGAGGCAGCACCCTTGCCACCTTTTTTCTTCCACTTGTTCTTGGGCTTGGAGGAGGAGGTGGTAGTAGCACCTTGACAGGAACAGCCAGAGCATGATGGCGGCTGGGCAGTGCTACGAGGAGGGTAGTCTCAGCTTCTGTCTTGGCTGCAAAACCAAGGCGCATTGAGTGTTGACGAAGTTCGGTAGCGGAGAGCTCATGGCGAGGACCGTGGCAGCGCTGGACATGGTCTTGTTCAGACCACGCAGAACGTTGAGAACCAGCGTGCGATCAACTAGAGAGTCGGCGTCGCGCAGAGCACAGCAAGGCGTTTTTGCTCTTTGCAGTAAGCTGTGATGGAGAGATCACCCTGTTGAAGGCTGTGGAAGGCAGCCAAAAGGACGATAGCACAGCTCTCCTTTTTGCCACAGAAGAGGCTTTCAGCGGCAACCCAGAGAGTCTTTGTCAAGGATGATGTCCAGCACCTCCTGGGTCAAGGATGATGTCCAGCGTTTTTGCTCTTTGCAGTAAGCTGTGATGGAGAGATCACCCTGTTGAAGGCTGTGGAAGGCAGCCAAAAGGACGATAGCACGGCTCTCCTTTTTGCCACAGAAGAGGCTTTCAGCGGCAACCCAGAGAGTCTTTGTCAAGGATGATGTCCAGCACCTCCTGGGTCATGGAGCCGTACATGACGAGCCGTACATGACAGAGGAGACAGCATAGTCATCAGAAACCCAGACGGCATCTATGGGACGAACAGAACCATCAACGTGGTGAAGAAGCCCATGGCGACCAAGCAAGGCCTTGAAGATGTCCCACTTGGTGAAGTTTTCGGCGTTGAGGTCCAGCATTACTAGAAGTTGAGCACATGTAGAGGAGGAAAGTGCAGCGCCTCCTTGAGAGGAAGAAACTCCAGTGGCGGCAACTCCAGAGAGGCCAGCGGGCACAGTTGCTGCAGCGGCGGAATTGGGAGTTTCAGTCAGGCCGGCGATGGCAGCTGCTGCAGCGGCTGGATCAGCAGGGCTACCCGCGCCAGTGGAGGCAAGATCAGAAAGAGTGGACATGGCACGACCAGGGAGATCCAGGCGGCAACAGGGGGAGGAAGATCCAGGCGGTGGCTGAAGGCGGCGGCTGAAGGTGGGTGGAAGATCCAAGCGGCGGCTGGAGGTGGGAGGAAGGTCCAGGCGGCGGCTGAGTTAGGGTTTGAAAGACCAAACGTCAGGGGGTGGCTGAGGTAGGGTTTGAAAGACCCAACGTCTGATACCATGTGAGAGAATAGAATTGAGAAAAACCACGCACAAGTTCGGGCCTGTGCTTCCCTCATATTTATACAATAGACATGGGATGTACATGGAAGTTTATCTCTTAACAGATAGAAATAGATAATAGAATCCTAAACAAAAGGAAACCTATATAAGCCATGTACAGGTGCCATCTATATATGGAAATAGGCACCATAATTAGCAGATCACAATCCTAGCTATTGCAGTAAGCAGATTTCGTTAACAAGTACCACTCAATTCTTGATTCTCAAGAAAATAGAACCATGAAATCACTTTCATGTGTCATGTGCACGTGGGTCCCAGCAAACACACGATAGGCTGAGATTGTGCAATGGGGCTAAAATTACTGTTAAAACCCACTGTTCACACGCATTTGTTAGATATGTAGATGGGCTGTATATATGAGCCTAGGCCCATATCCCTATTGTATTAGGGTTTCACTTATACTCTCCGGTTGAGAAGATTGGTAGCGGCAGCAAGAGCTTCAGCCCAAAAAAGCGAAGGAAGTTGAGCTTGAAACAACAAGGTGCGCATGACAACGTTAATAGTGCGTATGGCACGTTCAACCTTTCCATTTTGTTGAGAAGTGTATGGACAAGAACGGCGGAAGAAAACACCAAGGTGATTAAAGAAAGTGGTGGATATGTGATTGTCGAATTCTTTGCCGTTGTCAAATTGTATGGAGCGAATGCGGACATCAAATTGAGTTAGAACAAAAGAGAAAAACTGTTCTATTTTGGAGAATACTTCAGATTTGGTGTGGAGAAGAAAAGTCCAGTAAAAGTGAGAACAATCATCAATAATGACCAGATAATATTGATAGCCTGAAACACTTAAAACTGGAGAGGTCCACACATCACAATGGAGTAAATCAAAAGGTGCGACAGATACTGAACTAGACTGAGAAAACGGCAAACGAACTTGCTTGCCAAGCTGACAAGCATGACACAGAGCTACAAAGCTTGACATCGGGAATGGACGAGCGCGGAAGCGAAATAGAGGCGTTTCGACAATCACAAGAGGGAGCCTGTTGTTGCTGGATCTAGGGCTGGTAGGGAAATGCCGGGGCGGTGACATATGCCTGAGGACAAGCGCCAAGAATGCCAGGACCACAACGTCCTGATTGCTGGGAAAAAGGGGCCATCACTGGCCATTGCCCCTAGCCAAGGTTGAAGCAAATCTAGGGGCCAGACAGCTGCGGAGCACGTGGCGTGTTGGAGCCGGCGCACTGGGAGGCAGCACCCTTGCCACCTTCTTCCACTTGTTCTTGGGCTTGGAGGAGGAGGTGGTAGCAGCACCTTGACAGGAACAGCCAGAGCATGATGGTGGCTAGGCAGTGCTACTGAGGGTAGTCTCAGCTTCTGTCTTGGCTGCAAGACCAAGGCGCATCTCCTCCTTGAGGAAAGCTGCCCGAGTGTTGACGAAGTTCGGCAGCGGAGAGCTCATGGCGAGGACCGTGGCAGCGCTGGACATGGTCTTGTTCAGACCACGCAGAACGTTGAGAACCAGCATGCGATCATCAACTGGAGAGTCGGCGTCGCGCAGAGCACAGCAAGGCGTTTTTGCTCTTTGCAGTAAGCTGTGATGGAGAGATCACCCTGTTGAAGGCTGTGGAAGGCAGCCAAAAGGACGATAGCATGGCTCTCCTTTTTTGCCACAGAAGAGGCTTTCAGCGGCAACCCAGAGAATCTTTGTCAAGGATGATGTCCAGCACCTCCTGGGTCATGGAGCCGTACATGACAGAGGAGACAGCATAGTCATCAGAAACCCAGACGGCATCTATGGGACGAACAGAACCATCAACGTGGTGAAGAAGCCCATGGCGACCAAGCAAGGCCTTGAAGATGTCCCACTTGGTGAAGTTTTCGGCGTTGAGGTCCAGCATTACTAGAAGTTGAGCACATGTAGAGGAGGAAAGTGCAGCGCCTCCTTGAGAGGAAGAAACTCCAGTGGCGGCAACTCCAGAGAGGCCAGCGGGCACAGTTGCTGCAGCGGCGGAATTGGGAGTTTCAATCAGGCCGGTGATGGCAGTTGCAGCTGCTGCAGCGGCTGGATCAGCAAGGCTACCCGCGCCAGTGGAGGCAAGATCAGAAAGAGTGGACATGGCACGACCAGGGAGATCCAGGCGGCAACAGGGGGAGGAAGATCCAGGCGGTGGCTGAAGGCGGCGGCTGAAGGTGGGTGGAAGATCCAAGCGGCGGCTGGAGGTGGGAGGAAGGTCCAGGCGGCGGCTGAGTTAGGGTTTGAAAGACCAAACGTCAGGGGGCGGCTGAGGTAGGGTTTGAAAGACCCAACGTCTGATACCATGTGAGAGAGAATAGAATTGGGAAAAACCACGCACAAGTTAGGGCCTGTGCTTCCCTCATATTTATACAATAGACATGGGATGTACATGGAACTATGGAAGTTTATCTCTAACAGATAGAAATAGATAATAGAATCCTAAACAAAAGGAAACCTATATAAGCCATGTACACAAGGTTCTTAAAGCGGCAAGGCGAGGTACGGCATTGCACCACCTTCCAGCCGCCTAGGCGCTTAAGGCGCGCGGCGAGGCGACGCCACACACATCCTAATCTCAAAATTTAGTAGCACATACATGCCTTGCTACTCTCAATTCTTGAATCAAACTAGCTAGTCAGCAGCCCAATCTTATTTTGGCCCAGCCCAACAGCTCTCAACTAACCCTAGTGCCACTTATACCCCATTTCTCTCTCTTCTCTCCCCACATCCAGCCGCCACTAGAGGCTACCCAGCTCCCCACCACCTCCTCCCTCTCCTTCCCCAGACAGCGCCGCCTCCCCTCTCCTCCCAGCGACGCCGCGCCTCCTCTCTTCTCCCTCTCCTACAAGCGACGCGGCGCCTGCTCCCTCTCCCTTCCCCAGACAGCGCCGCCTTCCCTCTCCTCCTAGCAACATAGCGCCGCTGCGGAGGGGGTAGAGCTCGGTGGTGGAGGCACCAGAGGTGGGCGGCGCCGCTGTAGAGGGCTCAGAGCTCGGCGGCAGAGGGAGCAGAGATGGCCACTGGCCGGCGCTGCGACGGAGGGAGGTAGGGAGCACCGGAGCAGAGGTGGACGTGCGGCAAGGCGAGGTGCGGCCGTGGCGACGTGGACGCCTAGCCTGATTCACCGCATTACCGCCTAGGCGTCGCCTTAAGAACCATGCATGTAAATGCGCCATCTATATATGGAAATAGGCACCATAATTAGCAGATCACAATCCTAGCTATTGCAGTAAGCAGATTTCGTTAACAAGTACCACTCAATTCTTGATTCTCAAGAAAATAGAACCATGAAATCACTTTCATGTGTCATGTGCACGTGGGTCCCAACAAACACACGATAGGATGAGATTGTGCAATGGGGCTAAAATTACTGTTAAAACCCACTGTTCACACGCATTTGTTAGATATGTAGATGGGCTGTATATATGAGCCTAGGCCCATATCCCTATTGTATTAGGGTTTCACTTATACTCTGTATATATTCTTGCTATTTGGCTCCAATAAGGAGGCGTCTAAGGCTCTGGCTTCCTATGACTCTCAATTTACGGACTACAGGTTCTAGTGTCATGACGATGCTCGTGATCTACTATTTTGGTTGCTAGCATGAGGATGCACCTTACCGAAGTTGTGGTTGCATTGCCTTCTGCACAACTCATGTGGTCCCATCTTCATGATCGCTCCGAGCCGACCGGTGATTCAACATGGTGGAAGAGTTTTATGCTCAATTTTCTGCGGTTTGGCGTCAGCTTTACTCTCTTCATGCAGCGGATACTGATCAGACACCCAGGCTTGTGATTGTTGTCGTCGTCGGCAATCCCATTTGGAGCTTCGTCGCATCTATGACTTCGTCACTCGTCTTCGACCAGAGTTTGAGTAGATTTGCGCTCAGCTTCTTGCTCGTCACCCACGGTCTCTTTACTGGAGGCCCTCACTGCTCTTCGTACCGAGGAGACACTTCTGTGTGATGCAGATTTGATGTTCGTTGGACCACGCTCTTCGTAGACCGCTCGTCCCGCAGCTTCGACGCATATTTGGTTATTTGGCTGCACCATCACCGATTTCATCTTCCTCGACAAGGCTGGTTTACACTGCACTTATTGTGACAGTCGATCATGTGGAGCAGTTCTGTTACAAGAAGCGGGATTTGTCTCCTTGTCGTCAGTCCAAGGGCACTGCAGCTCCTGCTTCAGCTCCAGGGGAATTAGACACATCTTTACAACGCAGTCCTAATGCTTCTGCCAAGATTCTTCTTCTATTTTGTCGCTTGGCTGCCTCTACATCGACGAGGTTTGTTGGTTCCGTTTTGCAGTCTTCTACTAAGAGACCATCTTATTTTGCTATAGGTACATCACCAAGGTGTTTTATTTCATATGACATCTGATTCTACTTGTCTTACTTCCATCGATAGTTCAGATGGCAGACGATACCTCTCTTCCTGTCACAGGTCGAGACACTATTCCGCCTTCTTCCTTTCATGTTCCCACAGTTTCCCAAGCTAACTATGCAGCTTATATCCGTTGCTCAGCTTATTGACCATGGTTGTTGTGTGATTCTCGATACTAATTAGTGCTCTGCTCAGGACCGTCGCACAAGTCCCAAACTGCCCCAGCACCGTGACTCGCAATGTCTTTGGGAGCTTTACTGGCTTTGTCTTCCTTCCACTGCTTCTGCCTCTCTCTCCATTGCCTCCTCCAAAGTGTTTTTTGCTCAGTGGCATAATCGTTTGGGACATCTCTGTGATTCGCGCCTATCGTCGTTAGTTCGCCGTGGCCTGTTAGGGTATGTGTCTAGTGATGCAACTTTGGACTATGCGGGTTGCATCCTTGGCAAGCTTGTGCAACTCCCCTATCCTTCTAGTGAATCTGTATTAACTCGTCCATTTGATCTTGTTCATTATGATGTCGGTCTGACCCCTTTTGTTTCACAGGGTGGTCATCAAATATTATGTCTTTTTTATGGATGGTTTTTCTCGCCACACTTGGATATTTTGTCTCATCGTAGTGAGGTTTTATCGATAAAAATTTTGCCTCCATGGTTCATACTCAGTTTGACACTCCTATTCATGTCTTTCGAGTTGATCTGCTAGGGAATATCTATCTGGGGCCCTTTGTGGTTTTCTCACTGAGCAAAATAATCTCTCCCAGTTCTCGTGTCTTGGTCCCATGCACAAAATGGTGTAGTTGAACGTAAACACCGTCATCTTCAAACCACTCATGCTCTAATGATTGCTTCCTCTATTCCTTCTCACTGCTGGGTTGAGGCTCTCTGTTGCTCTTTTGCCCTTAAGGGTGGTACTCTATTAGCAAGTCTTTTAGGATGCACACCGGACTATTCTGGTCTTCGTTTCTTCTGGGAGGTGTTATGTTCTCGTGAACGCACAAAGCTGGCTGCTCAGTCAATTGAGTGTGTTTTTTTAAGTTATTGCGCTAAGCATAAGGGATACCGTTGTTGGGATCCCGTCGGGCGTCGGATGAGGATTTCTCGAGACGTTGCTTTTAATGAGTCATCCTTTCTATCCTTGTCTCACTTCTTCCGCATCTACTGAGTCCCTTTCTTTTTTGACATTCTCGAATACCTCTCCTCTTAGACATCTTCGTACTCCTATAGAGTTATCTCCTCTTGAAGAGCCATATCATCTTGTGTCCTCTCCACCACCACTACCACCATCTCCATCACCACCACCTCCATTTCATCCAGATTCTCCCTTGTCTTTTGCGTACACTCGTCACCAGCAACCAATTTAGAATTCTCATGGTGCCCCATCATCTTGTCCTCATAAGACAGCTTCTTTCTCATCTCGATACTCTCTTTGTGATCGTAGTTCCATACAACCTCCTTAGCATTTTGGTTTTGTTGGTGTTGTTTCTGCTAAACCGGCCTCTTATCATGATTTATTATTCCTCCAGACTGACAGCATGCGATGGTCGAGGAACTTGCTGCTCTTGAGCGTACTATCACTTGGGAGATTGTGCCTCTTCCATCTCACGCTCGTCCCATCACTTGCAAGTAGGTCTATAATGTTAAAACTCGCTCTAATGAATCTCCTGAGCATTGCAAACCTCATCTTGTGTCTTGTTGTTTTCAACAAGAACATGGTGTTGACTATGATGAAACCAATGCTCCTATGGCTAGGGGTGGGCAGAAAAATCTCGATACCGAAATCCCGAACTGTACCAAACCGAAAATACCGAAAATTGCGGTATTTTTGGTATTTGGTATTCGGTTCGGTATCTGTTTTAGAAACTTCGGTATTATGGTATCAGTTCGGTATCTGATACTGCACAACCGAAATACCGCATATACCGTCATGAGCCTGTGACCAATGATCACTGTGGCCTCCATCCCGGCTTCCGCCCCGCATCACCGCATGACGCCATGGGCTAGCACACAACCCATCAAGTAACTTCTCACTTCATTCTTATTCCCAGCACCCCCGAGCTCAGCCACCACCCAGGCACCCACAAACCCTAGGCGTCCTTCCCGGTGACCGGCGCCCCCGGCGGTGCCTTCCACCCGTGGCTCGCTTGTTCTTGCCATCAAGAAACTGCTTGAACATGCGGGGAGAGGGAGGCCTACCAAGGTGGTGTGGGTTCTTCGTTCTTTCCCTTCGCTCCTGCCAGGAAGACTCATTTGGGGTTCTTTGCCCTGGTTGATGGTGGTTCTTGGGAGGTTTTCGATGCCAAGATTTCTGTTTTTTAGACCAAGTAACTCCACCGCCCTACAGGTTTTTTTACTTCGTCATGGTTGGGAAATTGTGTTGATTGATGTGTATCTGCTTCGGTTTTGGCTTTCCTTGCATGAAGTTGCATAAGGCACCGAGTAGTGACCATGGCGTATGGAACTGTTATGATAACAGATCGAGTTCTTGGTGGATGATGTGGTGTGACGATGTTGAGTGTTCTTGGTGAGGTTCTTGCGTGGTAAAAGGAAGGGTTTTGGTCTTATCTTTATTTAATTTCTCAATCTCGTTAGGCACCAAGGAATAGAGTTCAAGAAGGTGCACCTACTGAACCCCATGGAGAAGTTCCTGTACCAAGTTCTGGGACAACTGCTAAAAGAAAAGCTCAAACTCAAACCTTTGTAGTTCCTGGGCCAATTAAGAAGCAGACCAAGTCAGTTAGTTCCATGCTTTGCAAGACACCAGAAGAGGTTGTTGCTGATAGGCATAGCTCCAAGTCTTCCCAGCCTTCTCTTGAGCATTGCATAAAGAAGAACAAGGAAGCAAAACAGATTGTGGATGATCATGTTGCTGATTTTTTCTATGAGAATGGGATACCCTTCAATGCCGCTCACTCAAGAAGTTGGGAGATCATGCTTGAGTCCATAGGGCAGTATGGGCATGGATATAGGTCACCTTCTTACCACGAGTTAAGGAATCCATTACTTGACAAGGCAGTAAAGAAGACATTGGAACTGAGAAAGAAGCATGAGAAGGCTTGGCAGGAATATGGATGCACACTAATGTCCGATGGGTGGACTGACACAAGCCATCGTCATCTCATCAACTTTCTTGTCAGTAGCCCGGAAGGAACCTTCTTTCTTGGCTCTGTGAATGCTTCAAATGAAGTAGCTGATGCACAGTTGTTAGCAAATTTATTGGAGAAAAAAATTGATGAGGTTGGGAGGGATTACGTGGTCCAAGTCATCACAGACAATGGAGCTAACTACAGTGTGCAGCCCATTGCTTGGACTTGATGCTAGAGGACATTGGGAAGATAAAGGAATTTAAGACTTGCATCAATCAAGCAAAGACTGTGTGCAGATTTATCTACAATCATGGCAAGCTTCTTGATACAATGAGAAAGGAATTAGGTGGGGATCTTGTGAGGCCAGCTGTAACTCGCTTTGCTACATCATTTCTCACCTTGGCAAGCATGTATAAGCATAGGAAAGGACTAAGAAGACTCTTTGTTAGTGAAGAATGGCATGATAATAGATTGTCCACCAAACCTGAAGGGAGGAAAGCTGAAAACATTATTCTTTCTAAGGATCAATTTTGGGAGAACATGCAAAATTGTATGAGAGCTTCACAGCCACTACTTATTGCTTTGAGACTAGTTGATGGTGATGAGAGGCCAGCAATTAGTGAGATTAGTGCAGCCATGGACACTGCGAAGGAGAAAATCAAGAATTCTTTGAAACATAAACCAGCACTACTCAAAGAAGTGCTAACGTGCTATGACAATAGGTGGGACAACCAAATGGAGCAAAAATTATATGGGGCAGCACTATTCCTGAATCCAAACAAGTATTTTGTGATAAGGGAAAACAATAAAAGGCAAGCTACAAGGCTAAGGTCAATGTTCAATGATGTGTTGTGGAAGATGGAGCCAGATGATGACAAACAAAGCCTCATAAGTAAGCAAGCTGATGATTATGAGAGATCAGAAGGTGAATGCTTCTCAAAGGCAATGGCTATAAAAGACCAAGGGAGAAAGAGTCCTCGTAAGTACTAAGTACAAGGCTACAAGTTACTACATATGTTACTACTTACTGTTGATTTTTTACATGTTACTATGTGATGTAATTTATGTTTTGTAGTTCTTTGGTGGGGAGCATATGGTGGCCTTGCATTTGAGCTCCAAAATTTAGCAAAACGAATCATTAGTCTTTGTTGCTCTGCATCCGGATGCGAGCGTAATTGGAGCACCTTCTCTCATGTAAGTGATTTACTAAAAAGAACCATTACTCCTTGCAGTGTACAACAACCTTTCATAACTGAAATTGAATTTTTTTTCTTTTGTAGATCCATACTAAAAAGAGGAATAGGCTAGAGCATAAAAGGTTAAACGACCTGGTCTTTGTTAGTTACAACCAGAAGATGACATCTAGGTTTCAAAAGCTTCGTGAGCAAGGTTCTCAAGGAAAGACGCGTAATCCATTGCTCTTAGAAGTATTCCAATGGGAGAATGAGTGGGTTGACATCAATTGTGAACCGGTTCATGAAGCTATAGGTGATGCTGATGATAATCTAACTTGGGCTCAGGTTGATGAAGCTATCGGTGCATCCCAAAGTTTGAGAGGTCGTAATGTTCATAGGGCTGCAAGCAAAAAATCAATGGATACTGCACCTGTACAGGAGGATATCGATGAAGATGAATTAGACAATGAAGATGAACATGATGGTGGAAATGATCCCAGTTTCTTACCACGAGATGAAGAAATGGAGAGTGGAGATGACCTGGAGGATGCAGCAAGGACAGAAGAAGAGGGAGAGGCCTTCGAGCTAGATGATGCTTTGGATTGAAATATGTCTTCTTTAGAAATCTGGCTTGATTCTAGTTGGTGGTTGCTGTTATGCTTACTTTTGGACAACTTATGCAGCTACAACTATGCTTAATTTTAAATGCTTATTATGCTTGCTGTTATGTTATGCTTTTGGACAACTTATGCTTTTGGGGTTTATGTTATGTTATGTAAGCATAAGCTTACCAAGCATATTGGTGTTGATGCTTCCTACGTGCGGTCCTACGTTCAAGAGAATATTGTGGCTCTTCAACATGTGTCTTCAAAGATTAAGCTTGCAGATTTCTTCACAAAGGCACTGACTCGATAACACAATAATTTTTGTCTCTCCAAACTCAGTGTTGTTGATCCACCATGAGCTAGAAGGGATGTTAGATATGTTTATGGGTTGTATATATGGGCCTAGTCCCATCTCCGTATTGTATTAGGTTTTTTGTTGTACTCTGTACATATACTGGCCCTTTGGCCCCTAGATCAATATAAGTGCATTCATAACAGTGTGAACAGTAGCCCATGGCAAGAAATAATCTCCCAAGGGATTAGGAAGTTAATGATATGATTATATTAGCTTCCATCTAGTAGAACTTGGCTAGATAAGATTAGGTTTTTAGAGATTAATGTCCATAAGTGATAGGACTATTTTCTTAGGATCTAAGTGAGTCATCCTTGTAAAATAGACGTCATGTATGATGTATCAATTATCAATTAAGCAATGAAGTAAAGAGATTGGCCTAGTAATAATTAAGCCTTGCGTAGCACCCTCGTTGCCAACAAGATCTTGCCAGTGTTCCCTTACCTTCAGCATGTCTGCCACCAACCCACAATGACCTCGTATAGGCAAAAGCATCATTGTCGGGTGTCGGCTTCTTGTATGATGCCCATGGCGATGCGAGGCTGGTCTAACAGCATGAGCATAAAGAAAGGTGTGCAAATTCTCGATGCAAGGTCTTCCTTATGCGCATCAATGGTGTTAGTGCATGCCCAATGAAACCTCTAAAACTTCCCTATCTCATTACTATTCAATCATTACCCTATCTCTCTCTATACTTTTCTTTCTTATATTTCATTACCTACCTAGTACCTACTGTTACAGTAATTTGAGGCTAAAATGAGGGGGGAGAGGGTAGCATTGGGCATGCCCTTACAAGCTCTGGCGCCATCTTCTTACAAGTTAATGTTCACGCACACTGTTCACATGCGGAAAAGTAACCCACGACAAGGAACAATCTACTAAGAGATTAGTAGCAGTCCCATCTATTAGGATGTTAAAATATGATTCTAGCAGTTCCCGTCTTTATAGATTGACTACATAAGACTAAATTGTTAGGGTTTGATTGAGATTAGTTTCCATGACATAAGTGATAGGATTGTTTTCTTACGGTTTATGTCAGTCATCCCTATAAAAATGATGTCATTTATTCGTCACCCCTATTAAAGTAATGTCATTTACCAACCGTGCCACACCCGGCCTACCCACTGTACTACGCATGGCACCCTCGCTGCCGGCGAGATCCCCTCACCAGCGTTCCTTCCCTCTAGTCCGGATCATAACATCATGCATAAACAATAGTTTTATTTTGAGCCGCATAAGCGATAATTTTATTTTGAGCCTCATGCACAAACAACATGAGAATGATGTGTTATGAATGTTATGAAGAATGTATTACAACCTATTTAAAATCTGATATAAAAGCATCAATCAAAGGAACAATTAAGAATTACATACCAGCCGCTCAAGTCGATTCCACCTTATGGATCCATCATCACATATCAAAAGTTCCCTTAATATTTTCCTCATGTCGGGGCTGGGGTCGGCAAGGAGTCTCCCAATGACAAATGGGTATGCACTCTCAATAACTTTGAAATCAGGATCCAGTGCTTTTGCAGTCCCTTCTAAAGAACCCAGCGCTCTTATCACCAGTGCATAATCAGGAGGAAGAGAGAAATTAAACTCATACATGACATCATATAGGTGGTTCATTACCCCCTGAAACATAAGAAAAAAGTTAATTTACAATGTATTAACTCGTCCAAATAAGACAAGCTACAAATAGCAGCAGATAAAAGTAGCAACCATACTGAATATACAGTAATATATGTCACCCAAAACAGAGAACTCTACTAACTTAATTACCAATAACCAGAATGTCAGAACATGATTGGCAAGGGCACAAAGACACAATTAAAAGGTTATTTCTATATTTAATCAAACATGTCTACGGCAACATGTAAGCATTCATGGACTTTCATGTGTATCGTACGATAGAATTATAGCAAAACATCCACTGGAAATAGAAACATTAAACTAACCTGAAAATCATTTGATTGCCTCCTTCCATCACCAAAGGAAACCTGCAATGCATCTGCAACTGCATGTAGGTCTGTTCCCTCAGGCACAAATCCCAGTGAATGGAAGTCATTCGCCAAGCCCAGGGAGTCACGGTTCACATAGTGTACAAGCTGAAACAGGCGAACTCAGCTCCCTGAAATTTATCTTATAAAAGCAACACAAATAAAAACAACATAGAACAAGTAAACTCTAAAAACACAGGAATTTAATGTGGATCTTTTTTTCAAACAAGTAAACCTTTTTGTGTGCTAGCACACATGATTACTCACTATATGTACAGAGTATTTATATCATATCCAAAAGTAATATAACAAAGATAATATGTTTCCCATGCAGCAGGAAAAAAAGGTATAAAGTTTATCAAGAACCACTTCTAAATTATACTCTAGTCAAATATGGGACATTGTTCAATTTACTCACCCACATCTCAGTTATTTAACAAAGATAATATGTTTCACATGCACCAGTAAAGAAAGGTATATAGTTTCTCAAGAACCACTTCTAAATTATACTCTTGCCATATATGGGACATTTGATCAATTTACTAACATCTCATGGAAGTTCGAATTGAGAATATCTGCGGGACACATAGAGGACCTTAGAAACAAAGGCATATAGATCCATGAAAATTGAGAATATCAAAAATGGATAATAAGTGTATCCATCATGTAAGCCTATAGTATATCATCTAAGTTTGACCATTTCTTCTCAGATTTTTCCATTCGTAAAGAGTGAAAAAGTCCACATTCTTTGTAAGGATGCTCCAGTTAAATGTCAAGCAATCAAAAAGAACATAATTGCAACTAAAATAGAAGGGCAGGTTACCATTTGTATGAGTCCTACACGATAGTGCCTTGGGATATCTCCCATCATACCGAAGTCAAAATATGCAAGAGATCCACTTTCCGTTGCCACCAGATTACCAGGATGAGGATCTGCATGGAAAAAACCTTCTTCAAGAAGCTGCCTCAACGAGCAATAGAGACCCTGTGAAGTTTACATGGGAAAGCAAAAAAGAAACATGATAATCCACTAAAGCAACCAAAAAGCTTACAACAATAGAGAATACAAACATATGCTGAAATGGTGAAACACGCATACAGATATGGTCCAAATTTGATTGCTAGCTAAATGTACTAAATAAATAGTTCAATCATTATTTAGTATTTCCAAGCTCATGAAAAAAGACTGCAGGCCTAACGCAATCCAGTTATAGCCAGAGAGAGAAAAAGAGTGTTGAAGTTCAAGGCCATCTTGATTATACAAATTTGGTTCAAGGTGCAACATGCAACAATACCTCATCAATCATCCTTCTCCTGTTCAAGTTGGCTTTGCTGATGCGTGCAGCATCAGTTAGCTTGATCCCATCAATCCATTCCAATGTTAATATAGATTTACGTGTATAATTCCAATAGACCTTTGGGACCTTGATACTTGCCCTGCCTTCAGAGTTAGCCTCATCTGAAGCTGCCAAAATAAAGACAATCATGGTCTTACAGAGTTGCATACATAAATTAATAGAGATTAAGCTCAAAGAGTGCACAATGTTAAGAAATGTGAGCATCTACTACGTCCAGATAAATTACTCGAGGGACAGGTATTGAAAACCCATGTTTTGGGGCATGTATTTGAAGGACATTAGTAACTATCAGCAATTTAATTAAAAAAATCAAAACTCACCATGAGTATAAAGTGTCGCAAATCTATCAGCATTTTTACCTTCTAAGACATAATCAATCTCATCAAACATATGCCTAACCTGCGAACCAAAGGTAAATAAAAAGTTAACTGTAATGTAGCATACATTAAAGCCTATAATAATTTGGCAAAATGATCTAAAGTTTATAGGAGCGCACAGCACTGCAAAAAATTAATATAATTTTATATTATTTCAATTTTCCTGATGCTTATGTATATATATGCAACTGTTTAAAGAAACATGTAATCTAATCCAGAAGGATCATATCACAAAAATACCTCATGCCAAAAATATTATAATCATAAAATTAAGAGTGCTGTAAATTAAGGTAGAGACCCATCATAAGTTGCCAAAAAAATGCAATCAGGTTATGCATAATAGAAATGTAGCATAATCATAGAACTTCTATAGTATAATATACCATATAAAATGTGTTGAGAAAAGAGTGAAAGTGAACTTTATAAGTCACGTTACAGGGTGGCTAATATCCAAGGTTTTGCATAATATATAAATATAAAACATAATACAATCAGGTTGAACTATTGAAGGGAATCTGGAAACAACTTAAGTTGGATAAAAAATAAATTAATC
Organism: Raddia distichophylla; assembly: GCA_005191435.1. Lineage (NCBI taxonomy): Eukaryota > Viridiplantae > Streptophyta > Magnoliopsida > Poales > Poaceae > Raddia > Raddia distichophylla. Next base: position 1,550,151 of record SPJY01002156.1, on the reverse strand, counting down.
AGTAAACCATAGAGAATATAAGAAAATTATAGGTGAAAATAGTCAGATCAGAAGTGGAAAGATGTAGACTACTCACAATCTCAATTACTGCTACTAATAAATCTTTGCGAGCTTTAGCAAATCGTTTTAGCTGTCCCCCAATCATATGGAACAAAAGTGCATCTAGAGTCAGCAAGGATGTCATTCCAGGCCTCTGAACTTTGACTGCGACAAGCTCTCCAGAGTGTAGATGAGCTGCATTACTTGAAATATCAAAGGAATGCATTTCAACTTGGGGAACTCAGGTCTGAAATATATGCTCATGGAAGCGAAATAAACTTAGTAAGAACAAGGATGCTCACAAGAACGCAAGATAATAGGAAACACCTTATCAGACATGACTAACCTTTGTACACTTGCCCCAGTGATGCTGCTGCAATTGGCTCTGGACTGATATCAGCAAATAGATCAGAAACTCGAGAGCCCAACTGAGACTCAATAGTCCTGATTGCGATACGAGTAGGAAATGGTGGTATTTGATCCTGATGAGATAGTTGTCAGCATTCAGCAAAATATACTGAAATAAAACCAATAAACCGACCAACTTAGCTACTAATATTCCTCAAATTTGAGATTTTCAATTGGCATTACTTATTGTATAAATTTTATTTTCTTAAACATCTTTGAGTTATCATCCCTTTTAGGGCCCACCGTTTCAGTGGATCTGTTTTGACACATCAACTATAGGATACTAACTCCATCCCTCATCCCTCACTTCCTCATATTGCTGCTGGTACAATACATCCCACATAAAATAACTTAAAAGCTTAGCATAAATTGAGGTAACATATTCCTAAAATAGTATTGGTTGCCCCCATCAAATGAACAAAACTATATAATGCATAATGATGGACTACCTGTAGCTTAGAGAGCTCTTGACAGTATGCATTGGGCAATATATCAGGGCGTGTGCTCAATGCCTGTCCAAGCTGCATGGTGAAAAAAGATAAGGAAAAAGAACAGATTATCAATTTTTTCTAGAGGCAAAGGAAAAGATTACATATTGGCGAAATATAAGAATCAATATCACATAAACCAGTTGAGAAAGCAAAAAGATATGGGCATAATAGAACATCATGATGCAATAAATAAATTCAACACCATAATCTATTCCATATGAACACTTAAGATGTTGATGTGACTAATGCTAATTGCATTGACTCTGATAGCCATAATGAATTCAATATTTAACATTGTAGTATTAACAAGAAGATATTCACTGTGCTGAAAACAAAAATAACAAAAACATAAAAATAGAATTTCTTAAATAGATTGCGCGTTGTTGTTAATTTTCTTAAAGGCACTGTTCTTCCCTACCTTGATGTAAAAAGGCCCCAAACGTATCAAAGTCTCTCGAAACTGAAATAAGGAAAATCACAAACGATATTCGACACTCAGTTCCTATAACAATAAAACAAGTAGCAAGAGAAAATGAAGGTAGACAGGCAAGAGAACTACCTTCTCAGCTCGTTTATGCACATCGTTGAGCAATAAATGCCAAACAGTGAGCTTCACAACATGATAAGAGATAGTTGCTGCCCTATAGAGTGCAAGGAAAGGACCGAAGCCACGGTCAGCAAAGAGCTTACGTGAACTTGACCCAAGGATTCTCCCAAACTGGCTTTCCAGTAACTCTTTTCTGATCTTTGCATACTCAGATGATGGCCTCTCACCATGCACACTTGTGAATGCACCAGAATAGCTACAAAATAGGGAATTAAACCTTGCAAGGAGACATGTGTCTAGACTAAAGAAAACAACGCTAGAATTAACCTGCTGTCCCTGAGAAACCATTACAAATTTCTTTGAACTAAACTATTCATTCTCCAAGAGACAACTCTATTTATTGAACAGTGCAAACAAAATTAACATTGTATCCAAATAGATTTAATGCTAACAGAGATTTTTTCAGCGAGGTAAAGAGTTCAGGCAGGCTTGCAGATAAAAGTTTATTTGAGAGTGACAATTGAGTGCAGGATAGTCATTTTAGATATCTACAAAGGACAATGTGACCGTAATTCCCCAAGGTTTGACGGTATCAAACATGATGATGACCCAGTGTGCACGGCGTCAGTAGCTGCGAGAACGGAATGGAGAGCAGCGGAAGCATTAAGAGATCTACTGGCTAGATTACCTCCTAATCATCGAGGGCAACGGGAGGTGCGGCAGAGCGTAGGGGTCGGCGGCGGCGGCGGCCTGGAGGGAGCGGGCGAGGAGGAGGCTGCGGCGGTGGAGGTGGAGATGGAGATGGCGATAGCCGCCGTCGGCGTGGCGGGCGAGGAGGAGGAGACGTGAGGTGGGGCCCGCCATGGCCGGGATCTCATCAGCCCGCCGCCCGCGGCGAGAGGGGGATTGCTTGGGTGGGAGGGAATGGGGTCCTCTGCAGTACTGCATAGGGGCAGTTCTCTCATTGCATGTGGTCCCATAGGGTGGTGGGCCCCACGTGGGACCCACATGCAGTGAGAGAACACCGAGCTGGCAACCGTTCTTGTTGAGCCATGTTTGTAGACTAGCATGGTAAACGGGTCCCTCGGCTGAGTTTATACAGGAGAAAATCATTCATATCAAGCTAAAGAGGGAGAAGGTGACCGGCGACGCGAGAGAGGAAAATGCGGCAGCATCAGAGCGGAGAAGGGACAGAGTGGCGTGGCATAGGGAGAAGGAGAGGTGCGGCAGTCAGAAAGTAGGAACGCGAGGGGCACGGTCGGGCTGAGCAAGGAGGGGAGGAGCGGCCCGGATCCGGCGAAGGGGTCAGCCGGCGGAGGCCGTAGCACGTAGATCTGGAAAGAGCGCCACCACTCCTGGGACCAGGGAAGAAGAGGAGACAACGGCAAGGAACGGCGAGGAGGAGAGGATGGTGACGTCAACGGACGGGCGGAAGAGGATGAGGGGGTAGTGGCGGCGAAAGAGGATGAGGGGACGGCAGCGGTAGAAGAGGAGACAACGGCAGGGAAGGGCGTGGAGGAGAGGATGGCGACGGCGATGGACAGGCGGAAGAGGATGAGGGTGCGGCGGCGGTGGAAGAGGATGAGAGGCTGCAGCGGCGGAAGAGAAGGGCGCGGCGCGGAAGAGCAGAAGGGATGGCGGCAGCGAAAGAGAAGGGGCGGCGCAGAAGAGCAGATAGCAGCAGGTGACGGCGGCGGCAGAAGAGGATGAGGGGACAGCGCCGGCGTAAGAGGAGACAGCGGCAGGCGACGGCGGAGGAAGAGGAGGGGCGGCGCGGAAGAGGAGACAGCAGCAGGCAACGGCGGCGACGGAAGAGGATGAGGGGGATGGCGGCGGCGGAAGAGGAGGGGGTGGCATGGAAGAGGAAACAGCGGCAGGCGACGACGGTGGCGGAAGAGGATAAGGGGACGGTGGTGGCGGAAGAGAAGGGGAGGAGAATCGTTGAATGGGAGGGTGATTGGACGGGGTAGGGAACCGTAGTTTTGAAGGACATGGATCTAAAATAACCAAACGAGAGGGGTTCGTTTGCAAATATGTTTTGAGTCTAGGGCTTGTACGGCGGGTTGATTCATGAAATCTCGGAGGTTTTTTTTGGAAAAGCTATCGAGAGGCATCCTGAGCGCACGGATCAGCCAGCCGCTGGAATCGGACGGGCGAATAAATATGAGGCAACGTGGCAAAAACGGCGGAGGGGCTAAGCGCCACGTGGCACCGAGAAGGAACAGAAACTCCCTATTGTATATTTAGATAATTAAATTAAATTAAAATTTGTTATCTTTATATAAGATAAATGGTGTAATACTTTGTAATAATTTTTATGGGATTTTAAATAGTTCATTTTAGAGTTCATAAAATATTTTTTTCATAATTTTTAAACTCTTTGAAACGTCTTTTGAGTAGTCACAACTTTTCATATTAAAGTTTCAGCAACTTTCAGCTCCAACAAACAAGTCGGTGCCTTGTGACATGGTACGGCGACTAGTTTCGGTGTTTAGTCGGTGTTCAGCACTAGCCCTCCCCCTGACCGTGGATGGGGACAAATCAATTTAAAATTTTGGGTTCCAGGATCCACTTAAAGCCTACGAGCACAATTCCGGAAACACAACTAGACCACCACCTCTCCCACCATAGAGCTAGGCCAAGAACTCATGGGGGAGGCACAAGATCTTCGGGGATGACCGGAGGAGGCATGGGTATGTGCTCTTCTCACTCCTCTCTCCTTTTCCCTCTCTCTCTCTCTCTAGCTCATATGAAACCCTAGGTGGAAGGGCAAGCCATGGAAGAGCCAAACCTTGGGGGTGGATCGATGAGGATGTGAGGATCCACTCCTCCTTCTAGTTCTCTTCTTCTTCCTCTTCTTCTCCCACTCTCAATCTCAATCTCTCATGTTGGATCTAGGGAGGTGGAGGATGAACTAGGGAGGAGCTCTCACTCTCTCAAGGCTAGGGGATGAACAAATGAGCTCTCTCAAGGCTCTCCCATGAAATCCCTCCTATTTATAGTGCTAGAGATCAGGCTGGGCAATGGATGGATGAGATTGACTCGGAGCGAGATCAGACTGCTGGCAGCAAATCGACTCGGGCTAAAACACGCTCATCGGACGCGTCCGATGAAGTGCTGGCGCGCGCACAGAAGGTGCACGCCATGTGTTTGCTCACGGGCGTAGCCGGCATCGGACGCGTCGGATAAGATGATCGAACGCGTCCAACAATGAGGTTGGCTGTGCCGTTTCACTCTATCGGACGTCGTCCGACCCTCATCAGACGCCGTCCGAAGCTCCTCACTGTGCAGATCTAGATTTGAAAACGCCGATTTTCTTCTTCATCGGACACCGTCCGATAGTAAGAGTGCAACCCGGGCCGTCTAGGGACTTAGCCAAATTTCTATTTCCGGCCTCATCGGACGTCGTCCGGTGACTCGTTGGACGTCGTCCGACAGTACGGTGACATGGCACAACTTGGTTTGCCCGAGGTGCTCTCTCCTCCCTCTTGCACATGGCTTGGTCTAGGACGCTTCTAGAGGGTTCTAGGGGGTTCTTCTAGGGCCTTTGACACTTGGTCATGACAGGGTGCACCTAGGTTCAGATTTGGGCTTTGGAATAGCGTCTTTGGACAGTGGCTTAGGTACTTGTGCCCCGGGAAAGTGTGCTCGTCTTATCTTGATCTTGTAGCTTGGTGCTTGACATAGATGTGGCAGGCTTGAACAGAAACGAAGATTCACACAAAGAGTACAAGAGAAACTATGAAACACAAGAGCCTTAACCTTGAAGTTGACGGCGTGCTCACCGCTCAACCACTGCGGATCACACCCCTGGTCAGATTTCTTGTCTTGCTAGCCTTTCGGCCGAGCTCGATTCGATTGAGCGCTGAACGCAGCAAGGAGCAACACACCGGAATTACCCAGGTTCGGACCCCCTCACGGGTAATAGTCCTACTCCTGCTGAGCCTTAGCTCTTTGGTTGTGGTTGAATGGAATGTGTTTACAGAGAGTTTCGGACGCACGTACACAAGTACAACGCGAACCCTCCTCTCCCCCCTCTCGTTTTCTCTCTCCACCCCTTTTATACAAGCCTTGAGCCGGCGGAGAGGGCCGAGGGGTAGGCAGTACAGTGCCTTTGGTACAGTGACACGACACGACAGTAGAGGCGAAAACGTGCTGGTACTATGCCGCACGGCGCCGCCCTCGCGTGCATCGCAAGTGGCCTCTGACCCGCACAGTCACGCCAGTGAGGCTGCGGGCGGGGCCCAGTCTGCTCCTCCTGACGCGGGCGGCGATCTCAAGCAAACCTTCTCTCTGCCGGTCAATTCTTCTTCGCCACAGTGACAGCTGCTCAGACCGGCAGGGGTCACTGTAGCGATAATCATATCTTCAGCTGTCTATCCGCGCGTGATGTCGCATTAAATGCGCTCGTCCTTCGCTGCAGGCGGAGCCTTCGACCAGAAGACTCCTTTCGGGATGTTCCCTGCCACACGGGCCCCACCCGACGCGCGGGGCCCTCGCCTCGTCTTTAGAGGGGGCTCGCCCATGCGCCCGCCTGGCGCGTGGGGCCCTCGTCTCGTCTTCAGAGGGGGCTTGGGCCCGCTCAATACGCCGTGGGGCTCGCTCACACGCTGGGGTCTGAACGCCCGCCTGACGTGTGGGGCCCTCGCCCGGCGCCCTGAGGGGCTCGCCCACGCGCTGGGGCCTTGCTCGCCCGCCTGACGCGTGGGGCCCGCTCGATACGCCGCGGGGCTCGCCCACACGCTGGGGTCTGAACGCCCGCCTGACGTGTGGGGCCCTCGCCCGGCGCCCTGAGGGGCTCGCCCACGCGCTGGGGCCTTGCTCGCCCGCCTGACGCGTGGGGCCCGCTCGATACGCCGTGGGGCTCGCCCACACGCTGGGGTCTGAATGCCCGCCTGACGTGTGGGGCCCGCTTGATCTTCTCAGGACTCTTTGCACCCCGGTATTTATTACACCGACAGAAGTCTCTATTGTCATCAATACCAAAACTTGATCTTACAGCGGCGGTGGAAGAGGAGGGCGGCGATGGAAGAGGAGGGGTGGCGCGGAAGAGGAAACAGCGGCAGGCGACGGCGGCGACGGAAGAGGATGAGGGGGACGGCGGCGGCGGAAGAGGAGGGGGTGGCGTGGAAGAGGAGACAGCGGCAGGCGACGACGGTGGCGGAAGAGGATGAGGGGACGGTGGTGGCGGAAGAGAAGGTGGAGGAGATTCATTGAATGGGAGGGTGAGTGGACGGGGTAGGGAACCGTAGTTTTGAAGGACATGGATCTGAAATAACCAAAAGAGAGGGCTTCTTTTGCAAATATGTTTGAGTCTGGGGCTTGTACGGCGTATCGGGAGGCATCCAGAGCGCTCGGATCAGCCGGCCGTTGGAATCGGACAAGCGAATGAATATGAGGCAACGTGGCAAAAACGGCGAAGGGGCCAAGCGCCACGTGGCACCGAGAAGGAGCAGAAACTCCCTATTGTATATTTAGATAATTAAATTAAATTAAATTAAAATTTGTTATCTTTGAATAAGATAAATGGTGTAATACTTTGTAATAATTTTTATGGGATTTTAAATAGTTCATTTTAGAGTTCATAAAATATTTTTTTCATAATTTTTAAACTCTTTGAAACGTTTGTTGAGTAGTCACAACTTTTCAGATTAAAGTTTCAGCAACTTTCAGCTCCAACAAACAAGTCGGTGCCTTGTGCCGTGGTACGGCGACTAGTTTCGGTGTTCTGTCGGTGTTCGGCACTAGCCCTCCCGCCGACCGTGGATAGGGACAAATTAATTTAAAATTTTGGGTTCCAGGATCCACTCAGGTATTTAGAAAAGAGAAAATTGCACTGTTTCTCTCTAAACTTACACGAAATTTCACTTAGCCCCTTGGACTCGCATTTTACTTTGTCAGACCCTCAAACTTGTAACCATTTGCAATGTTGCCGCCAATCCATTAGATTTCCGTCAAAATGTCGTCAAATGATGAGTTGGCACCTATGTGTCCTTTAAGTGCTTATGTGTGCACATGTGGACGATTACGTCGTGTTGACTAGGACGGAAAAAATCTGAAAATTCCAAAAAAATCAAAAATTAGAAAAATCCAAAACATTTGTAAAAAATCATAAAATCACAACATAAGAAAAGCCACAAGAAATTCAGAAAAAAAATAATACTCCCTCAATCCCAAAATATAAGGCATATAATTTTTTGGCACTGTCTTCGAAGCAGAACTTTGACTATTTATTTCTTTCGTTATATATTATTAACGAATACAAAATTAACATCTTATGAAAGAACTACCAAATATCAATCCAACCATATTACATACATAACAAAGAAGATGCAATTTTTTAGCTTAATTATTAGTCAAAAGTTACAATTGTTGACTTTTAAATTTTTCAAATAATCCAAAATTTTGGGAAAACAAAAAAATTACAAAAATTCAATTTTTAAAACTTCCTATTTTGGATGTTTTGATTTTTTTTTGTACTTTTGTATTTATCTAAACTTTCCATTTTTTTGTTTGTTTTTAGATTTTTCCCTTTTGTTTGTTTTTAATTTTTTTTTCCTTTTTTGGATTTTTGACTTGTAGCCGCAAGTGGTCGTGCAAGTGGGAAAGGGTGGCGTAGCGGGCATGGCAAGCCGGAGGCGGCTTAGGCTCTCTCCAACAGGAGTCCCTGAATTGATCCCCTATAGCATATACATGCTCCCTTTTAAAAAAAATCTCTCCCTATATTTTTTCCAACTCCAACAGTGTTCCCTATATGGAGAATTGTATAAGGGAAGTATAGAGAATCCCTACATATAAGAGAATAGAGAAAAATTCTCTATTTTAGGGACAGAAATAGGGAACGTTGTTAAAGCATGTAAGGAAAGAATTCGTCCCCTATTTTAGGATAGATGGCGCTTTAGGGGAGCCTGCTGAAGATAGCCTTAACCGGCAAAGCAGCCAAAGAAAAGAGAAAAAGGAGGATGAAAACAAAAGAAGAGAAAGAAAAAGGATTGACTCATTGGCCGTAGAGAGAGGATAAATTTTTTCCAATTTATAGACACAAAACTAAAAATATAAATTTGTTTCAAAGAAAATATTGTCAAAATAAAATAATTGCATTTCCAAATATGGATTTAAAATAATACTATTGTTATTACAGCTAAATTAAAATATTAATTACCAAAAATTATATAATGGTTGGTTCTTGCAAATATTTATTTAAAATTCAAAACATGTATTTCAAGTAAAAAAATGTGATTCTTCTAAATATATATATGAATATTATTTTCATTAAATCCAAATCAAAATATTTATTACCAAAATATAAATTTTGTTTTTGTAAATAACTATTTTGCAACTCAAAATATTGTTTTAATGGAAATATCAATGCTCTGTTTATTTAAATCAAAATCAAAATATAAATTACCACAATATCATTTTGGTATTTTGCAATTAATTAATTTTTAAAAATCAGGATACAAAATATCGTTTTGACCAAAATATGATTTTGACTTTTGTGAAATAGTTGAAATTTAAAATATTGATTTTAGTTTTTAAGAAGGTAACATGCATATTTCAAAATAAATGATTTTCAAAAAATTGATGCTCATGAAATGACGATGCCATGATTTTAGGGTTTTGAAAATGGGATGTTACATTTCTAATATATTTTTAAAAATATTTTTTGATTTGCAAGACTTCTCTCGAGAAGTCACAACATTTTCATAATTAATATTTTAAGCTAATTTTACCTCAAAATAACAAGGTTTTGACCATATATCACCATTCAGCTCACACTACACTACAGGAAACGAGAACACTGTGTGTGGGCGAAAATCTTTTGTAGGCGGCAAAAACACTGCCAACACTGCTTTAAACTCTATGTCGGCGGCAATAACATAGACCGCCAACATTAAAACACAATGTGGGCGGCCATAAATAAGCAGCCCACACTTGTCACGCCGCCGCACTAAATTTGAAATTTGGAGCCCAATCAACTAAACTCTATCGACGGCAAAGTTTATATCGTCAACACAGAGACCCACATCACGACATCTTAATGGCCTAACGAAACCACCTCAAGGCGTGCCCGCATGACAGACAGAGGATGTCTCTGCCATGATGAGCCTACTTGGTAGTTCCACTAGAGGAGCTAGGCAGCATCAGTGTCATCGGCCTAGGTCTTGCTGCCCACAAAAATAAATAAATGTTGTCGGCCCCATTTATGCAGCCCACAAAAACAATGTTGGCGGAGGACCTTCTACCGCCGACAAAACACACCACCCTGATTCTTTCCAACCCACCCACATCAATCTTTGTGGGCGGTATAAACTAAGGCAGCCCACATAGAGCAGTTTTTGTGGGCATCTTATAAGTAGGCGCCGACATAAAGCCGTCTATGTGGGCGGCATAAATCGATACCACCCACTCAGACCCCCTAAGGCCCCCCGACCTTTTCCGGCCCACCCACGGCTCGATCGACACTATCCTATGTGCAAGCTAAGGTTATAGCCATCGGGCATGTTCAAGACATAACAAGTCGTTCCACGGGGCTATATTCACATGTGTTCCACTTTTGGTACAAGTTCCTTCGAAACCTTGATGTGCGTGGCACAAAGCTGACACAAAGTCTATGTTTGGAGATAACATGTGCCGAATGTGCAACGCAGGGGAATACAACCTCGTGGAATGACTTGTGTTGTGCATGCCCTAGAACCTTAGATGGCACATAGGACAGTGTCGATCGACCACGGGTGGGGCGAAAAGGGTCCGGGGAGGCCCTGGGGGTCTGTGTGGGCAGGAAAAAAAATAGGCCGCCCACAATTCTTACTCTGTATGGGCGGCATAGTGGGAGGCCGCCCACATTGCTCCATCTGTGTGGGCGACAGAAAAGTAGGACGCCCACATAAATAAGTTTGTGTGGGCGGCATGAACTGAGGCCGCCCACACAGACCCCCAAGGCCTCCCAACCCTTTCTGGCCCATCCGCGGCTCTATCGACAGTCCTATGTGCAATGTAAGGTTGTAGGGCATGCACAACAAATCAAAAGTTCTTCCACAGGGCTATATTGACCTGTGTTGCGCTTTCGATACATGTTTCTTCAAAACCTTGATGTTCGTGGCACAAAGCTGACACAAAGTCTAGGTGGGAACATGTGCCGAATGTGCAATGCAAGGCAATACAGCCCCGTGGAATGACTTTTGATGTGTTGTGCATGCTCTAGAACCTTAAATAGCACATACGACAATGTCGATCGAGCCGCGCGTGGGCTGGAAAGGGACCGGGGGGCCTTAGGGGGTCTGTGTGGGTGGTATAAAGGGTGGCTGCCCACATTGCTCCATCTGTGTGGGCGGTATAAAGTTAGGCCACCCACAAAGACCCCCCAAGGTCCCGACCCGGCATAAGTTGATTGGTCTGTTGGGCGGTATAGATGGGGCCGACGACATTGAGTTGTCATTGTGGGCGGCGTTCATTTTTCGGCCGAAACAGTGTTGTTCCACTGACTTGTGAGCCACGCCAATAAAGATGGACGTTATGGATATTGTGTCGACTGTCTTGTAAGGCTATGTCGGTGGCCTTTGGCCGCCCACAAAGACCCCTTTTTGAAAATTAAGAGGCCCGTGAGCTAAGTACTCACTTGACTTAGCGCACGGGCTAGTCCTCGCCGCCACTCCCCCGCTCTGCCCGACGCCGCCTCGGCCACCCGACGCCGCCGCCTTGGCTGCCGCACGCCACCGCAGCCTCCCAACGACGCTGCCCCGCCTGCCACACGCCATCGCGGCCGCACCACACCGCCCCCTCTCCCCACGCCACCCCGCCTTGCCCACGTTGCCGTGGCCGCCTGACGTCACAACCTCGGCTGCCCCACGCCGCCTCCCCCCACGCCGTCCCGCCTACCCCACACTACCGCGGACGCCCGACGCCGTCACCGCTTTTACCGCGCATCGCCGCTCCCCGCCCCGTCCCCACGCCGCCGCGCCGCCGCTCCCCTAGCCCCACACCGCCGCCGCCTCTCCCTTCCTTGCCGCCACCTCCCCCTGCTGTGCCTCCCTCAGCTGCCGATGCAGGTATGTTCGGTATATTTTTAACATTTTATAAATGTCATAGCCGTGTCGTCGGTGTTTTGTTATCCGAGGAGATTAGTAGATATGATTAATTAGCACATTTGCAATTAGTGAGTTAATACGCGATGCCTTCCGTATGTGAAATGAATTGCATTTGTGTTGTTAACCGAGCTAGAGTAAAACCCGTTCGGGGCCGCTGCATATTTTCATAAAGAACTCAGACGGTGATTCGTTGTGTTCTATTTCGAAAGGTGTTGCGGTCTCGAACTGTCCATGTTTTGGACAGCCCACGGATATGCGTTTTTAGTATGGTGCTCATGGCACGGGAGTGTACAGGTTGGAATTCCGATGGCATGGCGCTGATGTTCTTCTAGGGCAAAACATAAGCGGTACGCCGTACCTGTCATTGCACTAGGGGAACTGCGGGATTATGCTGATGGAATTTCGACTCATGCATCCTCGTGCCACGGGTACCGCACTCAAGCGCACATCCGTTGGTGGGTAAGCCTCCTATTTAGCTAGCATTAAACCGTCTAAACCTAAATTTTGAATGCATGCATGGACGTTATTTAGTAAGCGATGGAAGATCGGCGGTGGGTGTACGATGGCTGGATGGAGTCTGGATGGCACACGGACGAGTGGCTCGAAAAAGCTACAACTTTCGTGAAAGATACTTTCTGAAGATTACCGAACACTAACGCAGCGGTTGTGTGGTGTCCCTGCGCCGCATGCTGGAACACTGAGAAGAGGACCAGAAGGGATGCTAGCGAACACCTTTATAGGCATGGTTTCAAGCCAAACTGTTTTGTGTGGGTAGCTCATGGTGAGAGAAAGCGTCCGGCGGCTGTGTGTAGCCCTATGGATGTTGGTGAGAGCTACGATAAAGTCAAAGTCGACATATTGGACGAGCTCACCAATGATGTGGCTCGGGCCTACGATCTCTCACCCAGGAAGAGTCCGAGCCACTTGCCCAGCAATTCGAGAAGCTACTTGATTCTGCCAAGTTGCTGTTGCATGAGCATATCGATATGACCGTGCTCTCCGCAGTGTCGCGTCTAATGGCGGTGAAGACCAAGTAAAACTTGTCGGCTAATTGATTCAACAATCTTTGCAAACTATTAGATAGCCTGCTTTCGAGTGGACATAAGATGACTTCAAATCAGTACGAGTCGAATAAACTTTTTAGCATGTTAGACATGCCAGGTGAGAGGATAGACTATTGCCCAAAATTTCTGCATACTTTACATGAAGACGGATTCTGGGCTGACTCATTGTAAGCATTGCGACGAGAATCGGTACGTGGAAGTTAAAGGACGAGATGGTACAGTGAGAGACGAAAGTGGCCTAAAAACCTTTCGTTTCTTTCCAATAACTCAACGCCTGCAGCGTCTGTACACGTCTAAGTCCACGGTGAGACACATGAGGTGGCATAATGAGGGCCAATGTAGAAAGGAGGGTGTGATAATTCATCCATCAGATACAGAAGCTTTGAAACACTTTGATCAATAACACCCTGAATTCTCCACTGAGCCCAGAAATGTGCGCATCGGACTCTCCACCTACGGGTTCACGCCATTTAATATAACCACGCAGCCATACTCGTGCTAGTCGGTTTTTGCTATCCCGTACAACCTGCCTCCTCAACTTTGCATGAAAGAATAGTACATGTTCCTTTTGGTTATCATACATGGGCCTAAATCTCCTGAAAAAAAAATTTAGATCTATTTATGAAACTACTGGTAGAAGAGCTAACCAACATGTGAAACAAAGGAGTCTTAACACATGATAGCAATAAAGGGCAGAACTTTATTATGCGCGCCGCATATCTGTGGTCCATACATGATTTTTCCGCGTATGGCATTTTCTCGGGGTGAAGCACGCATGGAAAGAAATGCATTTTGTAAAGGTACGACTATGATGAAAAAGGGGCCACTAGAACGGTTTGAAGTGCTGGATATAATCGACTAGCATGACGATTTGTGGAAGAAGGGATACGACTCAAACTATGGTAAGAAGCACTATTGGACTCATAAGTGCAGCATTTACAACCTTCCTTCCACAACATATCTAAAGCAGCCACACAATCTCGACCTGGTGCACCAAGAGAAAAACATGTGCGAGACAGTCGTGGGCACAAACTGAGACATCCCACAAAAGACTAGAGATAACAAAAAATACTTGAAAGTAACGTGCTTTGTATATAATCGGCCAGACATGAACCTCGACGAGAATGGGTCGAAACCTAGGGCAAAGTACTGCCTTACGCGTGCGCAAATATGGCAGATTTTACTTTGGATTAAGGAAAAGGTTAAATTCCCAGATGTTATGCGACGAGCATTCATCATGCCGTTAGTATAGATCAATGCAAGTTTGAATGACCGGAATCGGCGACTAGAGGGGGTGACTAGGAGCCCATCACTTTTACCGACCAAATCACCCCCGATGACCTTCTAATCATTTCACCAATACTTGAAATGCTCCGGACCTTGATTCTCTTTTGGCTAATCCACCAAATACTTGGCGTGCACTCCCAGTATCACCCTTCTAGACATTTGTGGTGTGCACCCAATAAACAACTATGCCATGACTGCCCTCCATATCAAACAAGGGCGTGCTGCACACTCTTAACCAAGAAGCCGTGTACTCTCGGTGCCTTCCTTGTCCAATGCACCACCATAACCATCCTTAAATCACCCCGAGGTCGATGTCACAACAAAGCTGTCGCCCTTTTCATAGGGACGACGTGTAGTCAATATCTCGAACCCTTAAGTGCAGAATGACACCTTGAGGTTTTGGATGTGGACCGGGACAAGGATGTAGATGCAGCCGTCGTCGTCTCGGTGAGCCCGCCGTGGCTTGTGCTGCCGTCGGCCACCTCCTCCTCTCTTCCTTCTCTGCTCTCTCGTGATACTTCTCTCACTCATGGCCATGGTCGGCTTCTCTTGGAACCAAGCGCCAGCCCTGCCTCCTCAGCCTAACGCCACAGCTCGCCGCCGGCTGCTGTCGTTGTCGTGCTGCCTCTTGGCCACGACCGCCTTGCTGCCGTCCAGAGGGCGCCACGCCTTCAAGGACACCACATCGGCGTCGCCTGGCCGCCGGTCGGCTCCCCTGCACCGTCGTTGCCCGGGCCCGGCCCTAGCGCCACCGGGGCCTCCTCGCCAGCGAGCCGCCGCTCTGCTGGTCGCCGGGGCTCGCCGCCGTGCCGCCGTCGGCCGGCGCTGCTACACTCTGTTGGCGATTCTTACGCTCAAAGAAATTAATCCGCAAGCGGACGAATATCGCTTGTAGTTCCGATTTGGCTCTACTGGTCCAAAGCCGGATGCTGTGGGTTACGCACGAGATACTTAGTATCTACGGATGGATAGGGCTGTCACCACCTACCACCTACCACATATACGTGGGCCCGGGTGTAAACCGAGTTAGTCCTAGTCTCAGACACCACGTCTGCTACTATTTCTAATCAATCTTCCTCAGTACCAAAAAGAAGTTGATCTAGGTTCAATGCCTGGCTCTAACAGTATATGAGTGAGAACCTAAACTAATTCCAGACCCTAAACTAATTCCAGACGAATACAAGCTACCGGTAAGGCAAATCTACACAACTCATTTATGCAGATATACTCAGCTCAAATAAAGTTCAACACATAAGCAATGAATGA
>SPJY01002156.1:1507570-1534338 GCA_005191435.1 Raddia distichophylla | reverse complement strand
CGGTAAGGCTAATCCACACAACTCATATAGTAGATATGCTCAATCTCAAATAAAGCTCAACACAATATAAAATGAATGAAGTAGTCTTACTGAATACTTTTGGTAAACTGCAAAGGATACAAGAGCGTTACCCAAATTCCCGAAGACACTTACGAAATTCCGAGGCTTCAGGTCGACTCGACTCTAACTCCCAACTAATCTACTCTAACTAAAGAGCAACTCTAAATGAAGTGGAAGAAGTGAAGTGTGGTGCTGTGTTTGAAAGTGAGCTGAGGGGGTCCTTTTATAGTGATCCGCAGCCAACCAGGGACTTCCACGTGTAGGGACACTTGTCAACTAATCCCCCTCCAAAGGAGAATCCAAAGGGCATCAAAGGGGGGTCGGCCGACCCACTTCTAGCTCATCTGGCCATCCAATTTTGTTGTGATGCTCCATGGACGGTGTAGATCATCCCCTCAAGTCGGTTTCTCTAATTGACTCCCGCAAGTTAGGAATCCAATGGAATCCTATGCTCATTTGTGAAGGAAGTGCTGCCTTTGGATCAAACCGACTGAAGTGGACGATGGGGATGTCTCCAAATTGTGCTTTTAGACCACTTGGGAGAAATTGACGCCGGAGTGGTGACATGTATGGGTCGGCCGGCCTAGTGGGTCAGCCGGCCCGGCTTTTTGCCCGGTTCGGCTCCGATTTTTCCCATTTTGTGCCTGTAGACCAAAACTCACCAAAACTTATGGAACTTTGTTAGTTTAAAATAAAAAGTTAGTATAAACCATGATTTTCTCCCAAATGACCGGAATATCGGCATATGTTGGCGTATGAATTTTGACTTTATTGGACACCAACAATAGGGTAGCAATAAAAAAGAAGGGTTTGTACGAAAGGTACCGAGGTGAAGCGACCCCGATGCCAACACTGTAGTTCCGCCCCCTAAAACTACACTATTACTCTAAAGTTGTACTAAAGTTTCACTTAGCCCCTAAAACATGAAAATTACTTTTCAGCTCCTTAAAGTTGGTTCAATATTGCACGTTAGGTTTTGCGCGGTAATTTTTGTTGTTAAGATATCAACTGGACGTTGACATTGATATTTTATGAAGAAAAGTATACTATTGCCCATTAAAGTTGTAACAAAGTATCGCTTAGCCCCCAAAACTTGAGAGCAGCGGCAGTGGCTGGTGGGTAAGCTCTAAGAGGCTACCGATAAGCAATCGAGACATGATGAGCATGTAATCGATGCGGTGCAAGGAAGGAGATCCATCTTTCTTACCTACAGTACGTACACTAAAATTGACGAGCTTAGTTCATTAGACCATATCTATAGTATCATTGATGTTTGTATCGACATATTTAAAATTTTTTTGGAATTTTTTTTTGAAAATGAGGTTATAGGGTTTTCTCATTTTGATATTCATTATTGTTATTTCATTGATCGATGCTTTGTTCCTTATCAAATTGTAGACGACAGCAGTGAGCTATTTATGTTGGAATTTGTCGGTGTCTGGGAATCGCACTCCTGAAGAGTAGCGGGTCCACGGACCGGCAGACGAATTTGTAGTTGGAGTGAGGCCCAACGACAACCCTTCTCAGCAGCCCAGGGGGTGACTGAGCCTGCGGGGGGCTCAGGCCACGCGGTCTTCCCGGATTGATCCTGGTGCGATTTGGCGATCCGGGTACAGGTCCTTAGTATAATGCAAGAAGGAAAGGAAAGAATACAAACCACGAAGACACGATCGATTTACCCTGGTTCGAGCCCCCACTGCCGGGTAATAGCTCTACTCCAGCCTAGTTGATTATATGGTGGTAACAGTACAGAGGTGTCGAGACCGGGCTTGAAGGCACCGATCCCGAGCTTACAATGGTGATCACTAAGTACTACGGCTATTGCTAAGGAGACTTCAGGCGAGTGTTGGCGTAGAGAATGTCCGGGGCCCCTCGAGTGTCCAGAGATCCTCCTTTTATAGGCGCGGCGAGTTGCCCGAGGCTGATGCGGTGGACCCCGCGCGTCGATCTCTTTAGTGGCGGTGTTCCTGTCTCATTCCAGGGCTCTGTCTGGTCTCGAGCCTGCAGGGAGAAGCTGGACAGGTCAATACTAGACGCGTGTCTGTCTTGATGCCGATACAGGGAAAGAAACCTCTTTAGGGAGAAAGCACTTTCCCTTTATCCCCAATGTGGCATTGACTGGACCGAGCCAGCCTCGCGCCGCCCGTTGGGGGGCGTCGCGTAGCGTAACAACCGTTCGCCGCCTGCCAGGGAGGGCAAACGACAAACCAAGCTGCCCGCGTGCTTTCCCCTGGGCTACGGGTTTTCCCCGGGCTTGATCGGGTCAAGGCCGGAGAAAGTGGGACGCAACGGCCGTCGCCACCTGCCCACGGATAGACGGACCGTCCGCGGGACCATCTCCGGGGCTAAGGCTAGCCCGGGAGGCGCGCAACGCCTGCTAAGGCGTGGTTTTGACCCGGTCAAGCCCTGGGAAAACCCTGGCGGGTTAGGCACTTCCTTTAGTGCGGCCGAGGGCGGCTTTCTGGGCCTTCGGTAGGCTAGCACGAATCAGCCCAAGGCCCGTCTCCAGGTGGGCCACTTATCGATCACCAACAGCCAGCCCCCGAGCCTCGAGCGGGTCGCGCAGCGAGCCGGTCTGAGGTTTAGAGGAAAAATCCCTGACATGCGCCGCGCGGGAAGATTTGGCTCGGGAGCCGAAGTCTTAGGCATTGAATTCGATTTGACAGAAAAGCGGAGCAGTTACGCCACTTTCGGGCACGATTCCCACGGCTTCCATTTCGACCGCTGTCTTCCTTTATAAGGCAGTGCTTCAGGGGGAACTCCTTACTGCAGAAACATCCCCTTTGCCTTTGTCTTTCGTGTCCCCAACTCGCTCCCTGCACTCCCGCTTCTTGCTTCCTGCCGCCATGGTTTTCATCAGAGACAGCACTTTGACGAGAGAGAGGATGGTGGAGCTGGAGAGGGATGGCTTCGTGAAGCCGGGCTCGTGGACGCTTTCGGGCGCGGAGCAGGAGCCAAGGCCTGAGCCCGTCGAATTGGTATGTTTCGAGAGCTCAGCCATCTGTGGGTTCCGCGCGCTGGAATCGCAGTTTTTGACGGACTTCTTCGCCTTCATGGAGCTGCGGCCGGAGAACCTATCGCCGCAGTCCTACGTCCATCTGTACATCTTCGCGTTCTTGTGCGAGGCGCACTGTGGGGTGCGGCCTCCAGCACTACTTTGAACTGAAGCCTGTTGTTCACCGCGTGGGCAACGGCGGGGTCTTCTACCTGACCGCGCGTCGAGCACGGGGGAGCCAATCGTACCCGGAGTATGAGGTGAGGACGAAGGTCGACGGTTGGGCTCGGCGGTGGTTCTACCTGAACCGCGGAGCCTCAACCTTGACGTACTCTTCGGCAGCGCCAGATACTCCAATCTTCCAGCGCAGTGAGGCCCTGCCCGAGGACCAAGTTACGGAACAAGAGATCAAGGAAGCCGGCCAGAGTGGTTTGACGGGCTACGACATCATCGTTGGCTTCATCCGCCATCGGATCAGCCCGCTGAGGCGTCGCGAGCGGCGCGTCAGCGACATGGGCGGCTGGGAGGACCCGGATCGGGATTTCCATGAAGGTGGGTGTGAACAGCACCGTTACGCTTGATTTTAGGCCGAGGCATGCTATGATCGTTCATGCTGCTATGTAGTACTCCCGACTCGCGAGGTCGCGCGGCTCGCAGGAATGTTGCTGCCCATGGACAAGGGGCCTTGTCCCATGCGATTCGTGAAGGATCGGCTGTCCGAGGCACGTGCCCGTGCGGTGCTGGATTAAACTCCTGACCGCACACGGTCTCGAGGTCATGACTGATTACGTTGGTTGTTTGCAGCGGATGCGGAAGGTGGCTAAGGAAGCCACGCAAGCCCCGGGCTCCGCTGAGGAGAGCTCGGGCGCGCAACCGCTGGGGGCACGCCCGCGGCCGGAGAGGTCTCCAGCGGCGTCGGGCGGGGCGCCATCTTCGTCGCCGATGTCAGGCGAAGGGAGCCCAGCGCCAGGGTTGACTGCAGCGAGCTTAGCGCGAGCGGGTGTGGGGGCCCATGCGAGGAAACGCACGCCACCGACGCAGGTGAGCCTCGTTTTCCGCCGTGGAGAGGATGTCGGGCATTCTTAAAGATTCTTGAGCTCTGTTCTGCGCTCGTCCAGGGCGTAGAGCCTTCGAAGAGGAGGAGAACGTACATACCTGTCCCTGTTAGTGACGATGAGGACGCCACGCCGGCGGTCGGTCCGCCATCGGTGAAGATGCTACGGCGGGGGCCCACGAGGAAGGTTCCTGCGGGACGGAAGAAAACGGTCGTGCCCACTACCAGCTGTATCGGCGGGCTAGAGACGGAGCTCTTTCTGCGCCCAACGCCTGGAGTGCACGAGGGTACAGAGATGGAGCCAGCGCGTAAGTGCCTTTGCGTCTTCTGCTGTTTCTCTTCTTCCGTATTTGACTGCCACGCGCACCTTTGATTGCAGTACGGAGCGCCAAGGTAGTGGTCAAGGCACTGCCTCCCTCTGCCGAAGCCAGGGCAGCGGAAAACGCGCCAATTGAGACTGAAGGAGAGGGGTTTCTGGTACGATCGCTGGAGATTGCCGGGCTGCTGCGACCGTCGGACGCGCGAGGCAAGGAAAGGCAGTCATTTCATGGGGGTTTATCATAGTGCCTACCGGTGGCGGTTTTGGACGCATCCAGCGAGGTCGCGGAGACCGTGGAGGTGGAGGTTGAGGAAGACTCGTTGTGGGTTACACCCTTGCGCGTCGAAGGGCGCTCAGCGCATGGGTGGTGGCCGATCGACCGCCGAGGGGTCGCTGACCTCTTCAAGACCCCGGTTGGGGAGATACCTCTGGCGCCTGACCGACGCATGCTGCTGTTCGGTTGGGACTGGCAGGTGCGTGTGCTCACGCCGTTGGGCTGGACGAGCGTTTCGCTGGCCAGCGTAGCCCCTCTGACGTCCGCGGGCTGGATCTCCGCTAGCCCGGAGTGGGTGGAGCAACAAGTAAGCGCCAGATCGCGGCGCTCTGCTGAGGGAGGTCCGCCGAAGGTGAAGATCTATCCGACCCCCGGCCTGACGAGGGAGGACCTTATGCGGCGCCTGGACGCCGTTTCGGCGGGCGAAGCGAATATCGCCCGCCAGCGCATGGCAGAGGCGGAAGCCGAGGCGGAGCGGTGTCTGCTGTTAGTGGCAGGCATCGTGGTGCCCCCTCCAACACGTTCGGTCCTGGCAACGGGTGCCATGCCTACATTCCTGCCCCCTGTGGAGGGCGAGAGTCCGGTGGAAGCGGAGCTCCGGGCGACGAAAACCAGCCTAGCCTTGGCGGAGGACGCGGTGGTCAGGCTTAAGGCGCAGCTCACGGAGGCGCAGTATGCTGCTCAGAGGGCTGCGGAACAGGCCGAGCCGACAATGGAGAGGCGAAAACTTGCGCAAGAGGTCGTTCAACTCCTCGACGAGCTTAGGCAGTTCCAGGACGCTGCAGAGCGAGTGTTCCGGGAGAAGGAAGACCTTGAGGAGTCTTTGGCTGTGGCCGAGGCGGCGCTAAAGGCCCAAGTCGGCGCGGGTGAAACACGCGCTCTTCCCGCAATGGCAGACAAGAGTGAGACTGAGCTTGCGACCACTAGGCACAGGACGAGCGAACTGGAGGCCCTGCTGGAGTCAGCCCGGACTGAACTTCGCGAGGCCAAGACGGCGCTGGCGCAGGCGAGGGAGACCGAAGTCGAGCTTGTGGCCAAGGTAGAGGACGCGGAGAAACGAGCGGCTGTAGCTGGAGCTACGGCCCTGCTTCCGGCAGCGCCACCAGCGCCGCCGCGCCCTGCGTCGTCGGGGAAAAGTAGCTAGGATTCGGCAAGCGACTTGCCTTTACCGTATCATGAGGCGCGCATCCACGGGCTTGATCGGACCGTGCGCGGCGTCCTTGGGGAGAGACTGAAGAAGATGGGCATTCTTCACAAAAGGGTAACTTCCTCAAACCTACCCAGTATGCTCAGGTACTTAACCTTTTGTGTCTTGACACGTTTTTCTGGTCTTAGGTCTGCACCCTTAGCACCGGTGCGTCCTCCCTGGTGGAGGCAGCGAACGAGCAATCGGATGAGGATGTCGCGAGGGTCGAGAACCTTTCTGCTGAACTTGCGCAAGCCCGGGTTGAGATAGAGCGCTTAAATGGGCTGGTTGCCGAACCCGAGGCGCTCGGAACCTCTCGCACAGCCAAGCTCGAGGCTATGCTTCAGTTGATGCGGGAGAAGGAGCAGGAAGCCGCGGCGAAGCTTGCCAGGGCCCAAGAGGCGGAGGAAACTGCAGCGATCCGAGCCCAGGCAGCCCGCGAGGAGGCAGACTGGGCCCGGATTCTTTTTGACGAGGAATACGGCCGCAAGGAAATGATCTCCCAAAAGTTGGAGGCCGCTCTGGCTGAGCGCGCCTCTACCGTTCGCGGGCTTGAAGAAGCGTGTGATAAGCTCGCAGCGGAGATCGCCGCGCTTCGAGAGGCCGGGCCGAAGTCCGAGGCAGAGTCGAAATCCCTGAGGAAGCAGGAGGAGAAGCTTGTTGAAGCCCGGGCTAAGTTGCGCCAAGAACAGAGCGACATGGCCTCGCGAGCCATAGAGTTGCTTCAGGCGTAAAATCAAGTCCGGTACTTAGAAACCGAGCTAGAACAGCTCAGGTTGCAACGCAGGTCGTAGTTCGACCCGGTCTACTTGCTCCCGGACTCTGTGCTGTAAACCTTTGTAATATATATATTTTTAAAATGCTTGCTTATCGGATAAGCATCGCACAATGTGTGGTGGCCGAAGGGCTTAGACATTTTTCGCTTGATTTATCGTATCGAATCGTACGCACTGTGGGTTCTGCCGCGCAGCACAGTGTTCCGCTCATGGGAAGTACAAGTTCGCTCGGCGCAGATACGAAGGCGAAATCGCCCGCGCTGGTTCACGCACCCGGCTCAAGCCACGCGGCAGGCCGCGAGAGCATCGCCGAGCCTTGTTTGCGCGGGTGGGCCACGCCCATGCGGTAGGCTCTGATCCGTAATGATTTCTCCCCTGCCACTGACGGCGGGGCCGAGGCACGTGTCGCGCGGCGATAGGCGTGGTTGGTATTCTGCGAGACGGCGCGTGCGCACGCGTCTCTTCAGTTCGGGTAGTAGGTTTTAATTGCCCATCTCTTCGCGCGCAACGACGCTTCGGGTAAACCGCTGCACGATGAGATGTTGTGCATCCTCCGAGCTATATAAAGCGAAGTGCAGCGCGCCGTGCTACAACATCCTCAATTGGCTTCCTTCGATCTTAGGCTAAAAAACCGAAGTCCTCAGCCAGCGAGAGATAGGGGGGAGGACATGGCTTCTCGCTCCAACTCCGATGATCTTTTCGCCTGGCCGGGGATCTGCTGCCATTATCTCCTCCGCCGGGGCCGACCCAGCTCGCGGCGGGGGAGATTAACGCGCCGGCGCCGATCGTGGCAAGGCAAGCGGCCGCGCTAGCGACGTACACCCAAATCCGCGCTGATGAAGGGGCGGCCATGGCCCTGGCGGCCACATTCGCGGCGGAGGAGGGAGCAGTGGCGGCGCAGGTTGCTGGCTATGCTGCGCACGCCGCCGTTTTAGCGGCGGAGGAAGAGGGAGCTCTTTTGCTGGCTGCAGCGGAGGAGGAGGAAATCCCGCCGGCGGCTGCGGCAGAACATGGGATTGGGGCGATTGCGGAGGCAATCATAGCGGCGCCGCCTCCACTGCTTGCGGATTCCGTTAACTACCAGCGGCGGAGGAAACGTCATCCGAGCGAGCCAGGGCCCTCAGTGCCTGCGCCGGACCCCTTGACGCCTTCTTCGTCGTCATCGCCTCTGGCGGAGTCTTCGGTTCCACCGGCTTGTCGCCAGCGCCGTTCGCAGGTACGGCGAGGTAGCTTTAGGATTTGAGCGCCGCCGACGCCATAGTAGCGCGGTGCCCCTTTTGCGGTAGTCCAGAATGGCGAGGCCTTCTTTTGGTTGTAAATCCTTGATCTTGTAAAAATCCTTTTATGTGAAATGCAGCTTCTATGATAAATCTGCCTCCTTTGCTCGATCTTTTTTCCTTCGCGAATCTGAAATGCAAAAACAGAGGGACTAGATGAACAGTAACGAAGCTCTGAAGAGAACTTGGGAAATTTAAGCAAACGGATTGCTTTTAGAAGGGTTGTTTTTGGTGCGCCTAATCATCCAGCCCCTGGGCCGTGGCCAAGTCCAAGTGCAATCTTGGAGTTGGGCGCGGTCTAGAGACTAAAGTGACTTAGAAAAAATTCGCGCGAACTCCCAGCCCCCGAGCTTCGTGTAGGCCGCGCACAGTGCGGGCTTTAGCGAAGTGTAGGGCTTAGGAAAATTCTAGGTGCAAAAAATTCCTCAGCCCCCGAGCACTGCGAGGCCCAAGCTAGCCATTCAAATAAACCTGTCGTGGGCTTACTTTACCTTTGGGCCGCGGGAATTCCACATTGCGCGGAGATTCACTACGGTGCGAGAGATCGGCATATCCCGTCGTGGAAATGGTCCGGAATGCTTTATCCTTATCCTTCGGGCTTTGGCCACGGGCTGTTTGAAATGGTCAAGACTTAAACCAGCGTGACTCGTGATTGGGGGAAGGGGTTTTTTTTTGAATTGAAACGAATTGAAATGGAGAAAACTTACGACCTGATTAAGCGTAGAAGCGTCGCAGAAGGGAGATGTTCCATGAGCTAGGGAGCTCGTTCCCGTCCTTGTCGGCGAGGTGTACTGAGCCCGTGCGCGCTGCGCTGACTACTTTGTATGGCCCCTCCCACTTGGGGCTAAGCTTGGCAGAGCCCGCGAGGTTCTGAATGCGTCATAGAACCAGGTCTCCTACTTGCAGGGTCCTTGTATGTACGTTTCGTGCTGCGTAACGACGCATGGACTGCTGGTAGGCCGTAACCCGAAGTAGGGATTGCTCACGGCGCGCCTCAAGTAGATCGAGGTCGAGCTGCCGTTCCTCGTCGTTGACCACAAACTGGCGAAGTCAACGCGATCGGATCCTAGTCTCATTTCTGTTGGGAGGACTGCTTCCGAGCCATAAACGAGTCGGAAAGGAGTTTCTCCTGTAGCCCAGCTGGCTGTTGTCCGGACTGCCCAGAGGACTGACGGTAGCTCGTCGACCTAACCTTGCTGTTTTGCCTTGAGGGCGTCGTAAACCCGCTTTTTGATACCTTGGACTAGCTGTCCGTTAGCTCGTTCAGCTGCTCCGTTGCTCTGTGGGTGGGCCACAGAAGCAAGGACGAGCTTCATTCCAATTTCTTCGCAGTAATCGTTGAACTCCCGGCTCGTGAATTGAGTGCCATTGTCAGCGATGATTCTGCTGGGCACACCAAATCTTGCAACAATGCTTCGGAAGAAACGTACCGCGGCAATAGCAGTGATGTTGGAGATCGGCTCGGCCTCAATCCACTTGGTGAAGGTGTCGATGGCTACGAACAAGTACGTTTTGCCACCAAGACCTTTGGGGAACGGTCCTAGGAGGTCCATGCCCCAAACCGCGAACGGCCATGCCAGCAGAATTGTTTGCAGCTCATACGCGGGCTAGTGTGTCATCAGCGCATGATACTGGCAAGCTTCGCAGTGCTTGACCAAGGCTTCTGCGTCGCTCATCGCAGTGGGATGACATACGTATCGGAAGGATGACATATGATTTAGTTTCGTCATGTCTTCCGAATGAAAAACATGGAAGCACGAATTAAAAAATATATAGAAAAATATAAAATGTAAAATAGTAAAACACACATAGAGAAATAAAAAACACATACAATTTCTAGATAAAAATCACATACCATAATTTTAAGGTTTTTTTAGTTATTATACATGTAGAAAGGATGCCATTCGATTCAGTTTTAACATGTCTCCCGGGTGCAAATCATGGAACCACGAAATGTAAATTACATAGAATAAATATAAAATACGAATCGTATAACTTCGTATAATGTATGCTATACTTCCTCTCTCTCAATCTCTCAAGCACATGGAACCCTAGGAGAGGTGGGATCCATGGGAGGAGCTCTCATGGGTGGTTAGGGCAAGGGGTGGCTGCTAATGGTGGCTCTCTCAAATTTCTCCCGTACTCCAAGCCCCTATTTATAGGCTCAAGGCGAAACCCTAGAAATGGACGGCTCAGATTAAATCCCGAGTTTCGGATCGCCCGATCGGACGCCGTCCGGTTCCCGTCGGACGCCGTCCGACAGAAGGTTACGGCATTTTTTGTGCTTCGTCGGACGCCGGCCGGTGGCTGACTGGACGCGTCCGACAGGGCGCTACCGCGCGCGAACAGGGCACCCGCCAGGTGTTCGGTCGCAGGTTTAGCCGTCGTCGGACGCCGTCCGGTCCCGATCGGACGCTGTCCGACAGTGACCACTGTCGCACCCCCTTTGATCAGACGCCGTCCGAAGATTGTCGGACGCTGTCTGGTGGCCAATTTTGAACGTTATCGGACGCCGTCCGATGGTCTCCGGACGCCGTCCGACAGAGGCGGTGTCGTCTGGGACTTAGTCGTTTTTAAGCTCACCTCCGGGAAATCGGCGTTGTCGGACACCGTCCGAATACGATCGGACGCCGTCCGACAGGGACGTTGTTTTTGGGACTTTAGCCAAAATTTGGTTTGGGTTCACCGGACGCCGTCCGATGGTGATCAGACGTCGTCCGATGGTGATCGGACGTCGTCCGATGGGCTTAATCCTCACACCCTTCGGACTTAGCCCCTCTCGCCTCCTCTTGTCATCACGCCTCTGGTCTTAGGTCATTTTTGTCGATTAGTGAACTTGGTGGGAATATCTGGACACTTAGCGGGAATTTTCGCGCTCACTGAAGAAATATCTGGGTTTGAGACTTGGCGGCTACGAAAACCCTAGACATCTGGACTCCGAACCTTCTCGACCCTGGAACAGGTGTACTCGCTCTAGATTATTCGCTCAAGACTAACACCTGGCACTCTCTCGAACTCACTGCTGATGTTTCTAGACTTGTGCTCAGTGGGACCCTGCAACCAGAGAGATATAGTCGAGTTAGAGACGCACACAAGGAAAATAGAAGAACTATAAAACAAAGGTCCTTATCCTTGGCGTTCCAGCTGTACGGCCTAGTTGCCATCAATTACCAAAGCAATCAGCCCATGGGAGGCTTGATCTTACACGTACCATTATTCAGATCCCAAAATTTTTAAGTTCACTTCAAATTTGGCATAATATTATTATTCCATGGAAAATTTGTCACAATTCTATGATTTTTCTATTTTGTAACATGTGTTACAAAAAAAAAAAGCATTAGCAAAGAGGGCATTTAACGTGAGACTAAATGGCAGGGATGACATATTCATGGAAATGACATATGTGAAAAAAGAGATCCAAATTTATATGACAAACCATGAACTCCAGGAAAAAAAATGATGACAGGTCAGCAAAAATTGGACACTCATCACGATCGGGCAAAGAGCAAAAGCAATGGCGTGAAAGAATCCATTGATTCACATTCTTTCCCACCTCTACATGAGGTTCCCAGAGTGACAGTAGCAACCAAAGTAGGACCAAACACGCTCTGCACCGGCCACAGCAAATCCGAGCAAGCTTTGGACAACAACCGATCTGAAAGTTACTCGTACACAAGTTCTTCCAAGTCGAGCGTAATTATTCCGGCGCGAGTGGCCACGCATAGCGGCATAGGCCTCAATCCCTATGCGACACCGCACGCCACTCCGGACGAAACAGCCAGGATTCCTGCACGGGTGGACGCCGAAGTGGATGTTTCTTACGCCGAAGCGTCGTCTCCAGCCTCGACCGTGCGTCCACCACCGTTTGTTTCCGCGGGCAACATAAAGTGAAGTGATAACAGGCCAGTAGAGTGACTTTGATTGTTAAAGCGAGAACCCGGGTTTGGTTTTCACGGGGCAATTAAACTCCAGGTGTTTAGTAGGAGTGGTTTTTCCTCTATATTTCCCCTCTAAAACACTATTAAGTGTCCCCTCTATCCATCCCTCTAAAATTACGCTACCCTCTAAAAGATTTCTTCTCTCCAGCAACCCCTCTATATCTGCTACAATATTATAGAGAGACCACCTGAATTTGCTCAGTAAAAATGAATCTCAATCCCATGGTAATCTCTAAAAAATATCATAATTTTTTATATTATAATCAATCATTAGATTAAATAGTACTTTCTTTGTTTTTTATTTATCGGTGTTAACTTTTGAATATGTTCTTTGATCATGTTTTATTTAGACCGCAACAGCGTTTGCGTGAGGCTGGAGGATGGGTGGTATATACGGTTGGTCACATCGAAGGAGACCGCAACGTGGGCCATGACAACGATCAATCATCCCTCCATCCATCGATCATCCATCGGCATGGCGATAAGTTCACAAGTCCCTTACAAAGGCTCACACCAGAAGCTCTAAAAAATCAACGGCGTAAATGCACCCGCGTTAACCACGCTCGATCACATCAATGCGCCTCCGGATAAAACCGCTAAAAATCTTTCACGTTTGAAAAACCTAACCACTAGCAAGCTTGCTTTCTCCGTCACTACCAATCGTCAAACACAACGGATGGTTGTTAACTAGTACTTTTTTTTTGAAAACTCGGGTAGAATGTGCCAGTTCATAAGAGAAAATAAAAAATTGTGCAAAACATGAGACACACCTGCAGCGCAAACGCTGCCACCACGACATACGAAAAACTACATTGCAAGCAAACCTGTGACACAACAACATGCATGAACCAAAAGGCAAAATTATAGCCGCAAGAAAGAGCTGCCAACATGGTGCAAAACCAAAACACCTCAAAGGAGGACCTACAGCGACTACCCAACACCGGATAACTCATAAACTCAAGTGATGACGACTTAGCAATCAAAGGGAGACACTTAAGAAAACACCAACAACACAGAAGGACGACGATGACGCTTTTGTCGGCACATGACGTACCAGGGTCCCCACGCCGAGTAGAGCAGGACGCGTGGCAGCTCGGCGTAGAGTGGGTGACCAGACCCCCACGCCGAGCAGAGCAGGACGCGTGGCAGCTTGGTGTAGAGCGGGCCAACAGACCCCCACGCCGAGCAAAGCAGGATGCGTGGTGGTCTGGCCGAGCAGGTGGCCACTGGGCCCACTTGGCAGTCCCCGTGCAGAAGGAGGAGGCTTCCCGGCGAAGGCTACTCTAACGTTCAGCGTATCGGCCGCATTAAATGCGGAGATTCAAGCGTGCAAGACCGAGAGGGATGATTGCCGATACTGTAGCCTGTCGCGCGCACTGTAGCGGTCATTCCATCGCTGTGCGGTGACAGAGGCAGAGAGGCACTTGTGTCAGGCGCCCACCATGTCCCGTCCGACCCGGAGCTCCAAGGGAGCCATTTAAGGTGCGGACGTCAGCAGAAGCAAGTAGGCTGCGTGGAGGCCAGAGTCCGTCAGTGGGCCACCCCCGCGTGCTCTCTCTCTCTCTCTCTCTCTCTCTCTCTCTCTCTCTCTCTCTCTCTCTCTCTCTCTCTTTCTGACCAGCTGTCCGCCCCTTCCAGTATAAAAGGGAGCGGGGGCAGAGAGAGAGGGTATTGGATCCCAGGCCGTTCTGATACACCGTGCTGTAAGAGCTCTCGAGCTAGAGCGTTCCAGATCTGAGTAAATACCACTCTCGCAGGAGTAGGACCATTACCCGCATCGGGGGTCTAAACCTGGGTAAATCCGGCGTCTCCCTGTGAGTGTGTGTTCTTGGGGCGAGCTAGCGGCGAAAATTCCCCCTGACCGAACTACGAAATCTCCCACGAGACAAATCCGTTTGGTATCGAACACCGACAGCTTTCGAAAAGGATGTCACGACGATGCCACCGCTGCCACCAGTCCACAACTAGATTTTCACCCAGGGAGAGGAAGCACCATCAACGGTGCCACCAAGAGGGAACAGTGTCAGAAAAGGCGTCTCCACCGTTGGCCAAGCAAAATAACGATGATGCAGGGAAGAACTAAAGCCTGCAAGAATAACCGTAGTCAAAGATCGCAGCAACGACAACCTCCAAAGACCATTGACATGTCGCCCACATGAACCACTTTGACGCACGCTAGTTGCACAAGGGGATGGGAGGAACTGAACGTGGGAAGGTCAGACCGCAAGAACAAACAAAACCAGCAAGACTCAAAGGCTCGCCACATCACCTGCTTAGATGAGCAGCCACCACCGCCACCACGAAAATTCACCACCAGTTGTCACATCATCGGGTCCATCCACTGCGTTGTTGGATCCGGCCGTAGGAACCGTGGCCCATCCCCGCTGTGCTCCGCTTCGTGGGGACCAGTCGTCGTCGCACGCTTCGGGAGTCTACCGGTCGCCTTGTTGCCTGATCTGGCCAATGCATCGTCGGGGAGGAGTCCACCGTCAGGAGGAAGAGGGAGGAAAGGAGAGGGTGGAGGCAAGAAGAGGGGAAAGGGAGGGAGAGAGAGGGGAAGACCTGCCACTGCCGCTGTTGCGGGAGCAACCGTAGCCCACCGTTATCGTGCCCACTTCGTGGGGGGCAGTCACCGCCGGGTGGAAGAGGGAGGAAGGAAGAGAGTTGATGGAGGAAGAGGGAGAAAGGGAGGGATAGCGATGGGAAGGATTGTCGTCGTTGCTGCTGCGGGTAGCGGTGGGTGGGAGGCCGACCAGACGAGGTTGTAGGTGGTGCCGCATTCGCAAACCCCGAGACGCCCAGGAAAGCGGTCAGGGCCAGTTCATTTCTTGTATTATGTTGAATCCACACACCCATGTAATAGTTAGTTAATAGACACACAAACTTTACCTCAGATTGATATGTGGGACAAGAGTCGGCGCAAGAATTTGGCGCACATGGACACCTCAATGCGAGGTTACGAGAGGTGTGCCATATATTAGAGTTCAAAATCCTCACCCATTTAACCTGCCAAGTCTCCACTTGTTCTGACTGGATTGGGCCATGTTTTTTTACGTGCTTTGAATCAATGGTTTAACAATTTTTTAACCAGTTGGTTGGGGCACTGGTAAATATGTTGAGTCGGATTCAGGTTTGGTCTGTCTAAATCCGACCTGCCCCATGATATATAGATCTGCACCATGTTCAACGACCACCTATACGGTTTATGAGGCACGAAAGACATATACTGGTGACCTCTCCTCTCGGCAGATAATTGCTACCTCCTGTAGGCTTGGTGGTGAAACAACGACTCTCTCCGTTTCAAATTGTAGTTCACTGTTGACTTTTGAACACGTCTTTTGACCATTCGTCTTATTAAAAAATTAGTGCAAACATGCAAAAATATAAGTCATGCTTAAAGTATGTTTAATGATAAAACAAATCACAACAAAATAAATAATATTTACATATATTTTTTTGAATAAGACGAATGGTCAAACAGAATATTCAAAAGTCAACAGTGAACTACAATTTGTAACATAGTGAGTACATCCTATGGGCTTTGCAGGTGTGGTGGCTACCTTCTATGACGGGCTTAGCAAGAATATGGAGCATATGGACACCTCAAGGTTACCGGAGAGATCGAGGGGTGCGTCTCATATATTAGAGTTCTAAATTCTCACCCTGTTAATCTGGAGAAAATTATCTGTATACCACTTAAAAAGTTTACAATTATCTATCCGCCACTCGAAATTTTTTCTTCCCTTACATACCACTGATTCAAGTTTTCTCTTCACTCAGTGCCACCGCCATTATGTCCGATAGTTTTACCCGTTTAGAAAATTTATCAATATCTAAAATGCCCATTTGGTTTAAAACTTTAAAAAATCATATCTCCTTCATTTTAACTCCAAATTGATTAATGTATTTTTTAAAATATATGTAAAATCATGCTCTACTTGCTATTCAAATATTTGTAACATTTGGTATTTTCAGCTTTTGTTATCCTTTTTCATGAGCCATGATATGTTTGATTAATTTTTAAAATTTACATCCAGAATATTTTAATTTTTACTTTTAAACGTGGATATACATAATTTTATGAATCTGTAGAATTTTTCTCTTATTTTTATGAATTTTATACTATTTTTATGATTTTTTCTATTTTGTAACGTATTAAAAGGTATAGGCATAATGGTTATTTTGTAACTCTGTTATATTCTTTACCGCTTGAGTGACACTAAGGGAAGAAAGAACTTAAACCGATGGCATGCAAGAGAAGAGAGAAATTCTAATTGTATATGAGGAATTTAAAACTTTTTCATTGGTATATATGAAATTCTCTCGTTAATCTGCTAGGTCTCCACCTGCTCTAACTAGATTGGGTTAGGTTTTCTCATGTGTTTTGACTCGGTGAATTTACTGACTTTTTACTGGTTTGGGGCACTGATGACCATATTGGATCGGATATATACTCAACCCATCTCAAATATATAGATCCGCATTGTGTTCAACAACCATCTCCACTCTTTATCATGCACGACGGCATACCGGTGACCTCTCTTCTCGGTAGACAATTGCTACCACCTACAGGTAGGGTTGTGCTCGGATCGGATAAGGTCGTATATTGTTCTGACCATAACCGTATCCGTATCCATATTTTTTACCGGATACAGATTCGAATACGAATGTGTCGAATATGGATACAAATTCGAATAATACTGGATAACATCGGTTACGAATACGGAGCGAATACAGATCGAATAAGACAAGTATACGGATATTGTTAGTCGAATAGTTAAAATTAATTTGCAAAAATCAGTTCCAAAATTTAACAAAATATGGTCAAAAATTAAATTTAAAAGTGAAAATTTATAACATCAGTAAAAACAAAACATTAGAAAGTCTATACATGAATATTATTAACTTAGTCTATATTTAAAAATTCAGAAAATAAATTTAAAAGTTGGAAAACTATCAATAAAAAATTGTAGAAAGACATTCACAAAATTCTAGAAATACATTCGGATAATATCCGTATTTTATATTTGGATATTATCGGAACAAAAACTAGGATATTCCTTATCCACCGAATAATCAGTGCTCCGTATTCGTATTCATATCCACACCAAATTATCTATATTCATATCATTATTAGTAAAAATAGTCGAATATCCATAAAACTATTCAAATTATTATTCGATTAATTCGGTCTGTTGGTCGGATAATATATGTACCATTTCCACCCATTCCTAAAGGCTCTCCTCTCCTGCAACGGTGCCCTCGTCTCCATGGCCGGCTGAGACGGGGCGATTGGGATCCCCTGCAGTTGCTACTGTAAATGCACGGTGTGCATTTTCACCTGAAAACAGATTGTAACTTCTATAAATATGTCATACGGTATCAATTTGTATGAAACAAATTTTGTAATTCATTTTAATTCCTAAACAACCCATTTTCGAAACTTTTTTGTTTTTTTTTTGAATTTTTGAATTTTTAACATTCAAAAAATTCAAAAAAATCATAAAATTGAAAAAAATGAAAAAGTTTCAAAAATGGGTTCGTTATGATTTTAGATGAATTACAAAATTTATTTCGTACAAATTGGATAGCGTATGACATATTTATAGAAGTTACAATCTGTTTTCAGGTGAAAATGCATACGTGCATTCACAGTAGCAACTGCAGGGAATCTCAATTGGAGATGGGGCGAACACTAGCAGGGGGGATGCATGGCTCGAAAAGGCCCAGGCTAGTCGGGTGGAGACGTCCAGCATCCGTGCTTATTGTGGCCTAGCAGGAGAATGCTCGTGTCGGCACGTAGCTACCTTCGGTATGCTGGGTGCTCCTTGCGTGCGTCGGCTAGCTAGACAGCCGCCGGGGGCAGGGTTTGGACCAGCTCGATCGCGCCTAGCGGGACGAATTCCCGAGTGATCCGCACCGTCCACGGTGAAATACGAGGGGGTGGAGGACTGCTGCGATTGCTCTTGCGCCTTAATTTGGCCGTAAAATTCACCAGACCCAGACGGGTCCGTGCCTCTGTTACATTTAGGCTAAGTTTTTTTTTTCAGCTTAACAGTTTAACGACTTATCTACGTTTTTAAAAAACATGTGCTTTGAGTTTTCTGAGTCCGTTTTTTCGCTGTTTTGAAGGTTGGTCCTAGCGCTTTAAAAGGCAAGTCAAATGAAATGGATCCGAATCTCGAGACTATCTCGAGAAACTCTCAAAGTTCAGTGATTTCAACCATTCAGCCGTTTAGATCAGCTCAAAAGAATAAGGCCTTAATTTGCTCGTTACTATACCGAATTCCGCAATACACGGATCGATTCATTTGGAGCTGAGCGTGTGTGGCAAGTTGTAACGTGGCGCAGCCTTATACAAGAGGGTTCGATGGCGCGTGCACGCGAGTGCTGATTAGCCACCATCAGCGCGCACAAACAACTTGTTTAAAATTCTCTTGCGACAAGCTCAAGTTGTGCCGAAGCTGCAGGCGGACTAATGAACGTACGTACTCCAGCATGCAAACATGGACCATACACGTACCTGCAACTGGATGGTACAATCATACGCAATACACATATAGCTAGCTTGGTTCTTCGCTTCTGCTTAGGATGGCTGCACTTGAGGGCATAATTAACCGATGATAGTTTTCTACTATCATCACTATTCATCCTTTTTTAATCACCACCTTACTCGTACCTACATTTTTCTCTTATATTTAATCCATATATATTCTGCTGTACAGAGTTGGGTATCACAAATATGCAACAAATGAGCATAGCAAAAAAATTAGAGCTAGTTTCTAAGGCTTGGTGAGGTCTTTTGGTCATCGGCGGTGATCTTTAATGGTGGCAATGCGTAGAGATGTAGGTGTTAACTGACCCGCTGGGTTCGGACATGACCTGATAGCCAGGCAGGAATCGGGTTTGGGTCAACCTCTGCCCGAACCTCCACCGATGGATCAACATCTTCCACCATTCCTCCACTGATGGATCTAACTCTAGCCTACGTACCTCTCTGCCTCCCCCGTGGCCTCGTCTCTCGCTCACATTCCTGTTCTCTTAGCGAGAGATCAATCGCCAAATCCATGATCCCCAGTCGCCATGTGATAACAACACACACTCCTCTCAAGCTCTCAGTTCTTTGTCTCCCCCGTTTCAGCATCTTCTCCCACCTCCTAGCTCTCCTCGTGGCAGCAATGCCAAAGGCGACAGTGCTCCACCATGATGACATCACTGGGATACCGATCTACCGTGTGGCGGCTGCGATGGACTCTATATATGATATATCTTGTTCAAGAAAAAAAAGGCTTAAATGTTAATGATAGTCAGATGCTACTAGTGATGTTCAGGAGAAAAGCAGGTGCATTTACCTCAGTAAAAAGGACCAAAACATGACGTTGAGTAGAATTTTCAACATTGTTTTATCCATTTTGGTGGTACAAGTTTACAAACAAATTTCTATTAAAAAAATCATGCAAAGAACCGGTAAACTCAGGCTATCAGTTGGATTGCTACTATCCGGTGATTTTTTTTCTTGTCCATATTATCATAGATTTTTTTGGCCAATTATTTTAAAATAAAAATTAAATAATTACTGAAACATTTTCACCTTTTATGAACAAATATAATGTGAAGATAGAATCCATCTGAGCAATTCACTTACGCTAGCTAGCCTATGGTGTAAAATAAAAGTTAAATGTAAATAATGGATTAATTAGGATAGCAAATGGACAATGAATTATCATTATCATATACATAAAGTGCTTGCAAAGGGAATTAGACACAGTGTCCACGTCATCCGATTAATCTCGGCCGTTCGTGCCCCCCCCCCCCCCCCCCCCCTCCATCCACATAGACACACCATAGAGGGGTGAACCTATGCAAAAAGTCCTTCAGTTTTGCATTTTTGCATGTGGATCCTCATTTGGTTCATATTCACGTCATTGTGCAGTTGTTGTCCATGGTTGAACTTTGCAGTTTGCACCCTGTATTAATCGATTTTTGAACCCGTGGTGCTTCCACCATCTTGACCTATCATTTGCCACTTAGATTCCATGTAATTACCCGCTTATGCCATCCAAAGTGCCAGCCTTATTGCACCGCTGCCTGCTCGTCTATCCTCTCCCCGTCTACTCTCCTTCCCTTAGGCCGCTGCCTCCTCCTCACCTGTCGCCACCACCCTTGCGTCCCTTCACTGCACGCTCCTCCTCCTGCAAACGAACCCCTTTTCCCATAGTCGCCGCTCCCGCCGCTTCTCCTTCCCCGGTTTCGGTTGTTGGCAGACGTTAAAGTCCAATTTCATATGCCGACACATGCCAACTTTCCGATGATTTGGGGGGGGATCATGATTTATATAGGCATTTTATTTAAACTAATAAATTTCCATAAGTTTTGGTGAGTTTTTATCCTTAGGAATAAAGTGGAGAAAAACCGGAGCTGAACCAGACACAGAAGTCGGTCGGCCGACCCACTCTTGGCCGGTCTACCTGGTCTTTGCACCCAACCGACTCTAACTTCTCCTAGTTGCCAAGAAACGCATCAAGGAGTAATCTCAAGCGTCCACATGCGTCAGTTTGATCGAATGGCTGCAGTTTCTTCACACTTGGGTCACTTGGCCTCAAGGAAGTCAATTCCATCGGCTCTAACTGTCAAAACCGACGTGGGGGATTGATGTACACCATCAAAGAGGCATACCAGACGAAAACGAGGGCCGGGATCGGCTGAAGGTGGGTCGGCCGACCCACCTAGGCCGGCCGTGTTGTATCATAGGGTTTGGGGGTGCCCCATCTTTTAGGAGGCCCAGAGGTGTGGGCTGAAATTGAATAAACCACTTGTATAGGGAGGCCCACAGCCTGACATGTACATAGCCCATAAGACATGCGGCCCATCATGTAAAATGCGCATGTACAATTTTGCCCACCGGGCACAAAGGGTTTGAGGGGCAATAAGGGTATTTCCCATGCCCCCACCCTATATAAATGAACCATCGTGGCCCTTAGCCACCAGATTCCCCTCATTTTTACCAGTGGGCTCTCTCTCACCCATAAGCACTCCTCTCTCCTCCCCAACCATGGAGGCTAGTAGAGGATGCCCCCATTGTTGTGGACTTCATGCCAAGGTTCATGGGTTCTACCTTCACCAAGCATCAATGGTTATTAAATTGATCTCCGAAGGACTATGCATTTCATCTTCGGCAATTATCGAAGATTACTACATTATTTTCGCAAGCTCTGAAGAATGATGGATTTTATCTTCGCAAATGTCATTTCGGAGATTCTTGGACTTTACCTCCACGAAATACCGAAGGTTAATGTATTGCCTTTCAAACGCTTTGGAAATTTATAACTTCTCCTTCATCATTACCGAAAAGCTTTGGGAATTTATGGATTTCATCGATGATGAGTATCGAAGATTATTATATTATCCACACGATTCAAAGGTGTTCATCTTTGCAATATTCAAAGTCTAATTATTCTATCTCGTCATGCAACGCTCGAAGATTATGCGCTATCACGCACCTTGGTGCTACCACGCACTTGAAGACTGCGCTACCACGCGCCGCCCGAGTTGATTGCGTTATAGCACCCCGGAAGCCAGGTTGATTGTGTTATAGCGCCCTGGAAAATTAGTGGGGTGACAACCGCTAGGGGCTGGCACGAGGCCCGTTGACAATCACGCCCAGCCCACCATTAGCGCCATCAAGCGCTATATAAATTTCGGCGCGCCAGATAAATTTTGGCTCGTAGCAAAAAGCTCGCCGCCATCGGATTTGATACCAAGGGGCTGTCGCGGGACCAACGGATCTTTGCGCCATCACCCTTTGTATCGCGTCATCAAGCGCCAGATAAATTTCGTCTCGTAGCTAAAAGCTCGCCACCATCATATTGATACCAAGGGGCTGTGGCGGGACCAATGGATCTTTGCGACATCAACCTTCGTATTATGCAATCATGGGCCCAAAGACTATGCGCTATCATGCGCCTTCATGCTATCACGCGCCCCGAATGTTATTATATAGCCCTCCGCAAGTTGCGGAGATTCATGGTTTTCACCATTGTCATTCACCGAGGATTACTTGGTTATTGTTTGAAATCTTCGGAAGTTTACGATTTTTTACTACAACAAATATTGATGACTATGCGCTGTTGCGCGCCTCCGCGCTAGTACACGCCCCAAAAGACTATTCTCCCAAATATATATATCTTCGCCTAATCATGAGACCTTATAAGCATTCGGGTACCCAATCAGTTTACATCAGCTTAGTATTTCAGAAGATCAGAAACACGCAGATGAGGGGCTGTGGAGGATAGGGTGCCCTCAGACCCAGTTAAACAAAAATGATTTCGTCTACAACTCGAAGGTTAATTACTTTGGACTTCTCCTCGGTCAAGTACCGAAGGTTATCATATTGGACTCCTTCATCCAGTACCAAAAATTATTATATTACCCTACTCATACTTCGGAGGTTGATGGATTTATCATTCGTCAAGGGCCAAAGATTATGTTTCCCTCTGCGAGATGCGAAGGTTCACGGATTTCACCTACGCCCTGAAGGATATTATTTAATCTCTTGCAAGCATCGAAGGCTACCAAATAATTGTCTGGAGATTCTAATGCGCTATCAAGTGCCCGAAGACTTATATTGCCCTATCACGTGCCCGAAGATTCTATGCGCTATTATTTGACTAAGGGGTTACTGCGAGACATACATTCTTCGCACCAGAGACCAAAACACGCAAATGAGGGGCTAGGGTATATGGTGCCCTCAGAATTAGTTCCCTCAGAATCAGAGAATTAGTTCCCTCAGCATCAGTTAAACAAAAATGCAAAAAAAATGCATAATTATAATATCTCGCCCGATCCAAGTGCCGTAGGTTATTATCATATTGAGTTTTCCTCTTCACTAAGTCCCGAAGATTATTATTTCTCTCCGCATGCTTCGAAGGTAGACGGTTTTTTGTCGAATATGGTTTTTTCCCTCCGCATGCTTTCGGAGGTAGACGGTTTTTTCCGAAGATGGTTTTTCCCGTCCGCATGATTCAGAGGTAGATGGCATTTTCCAAAGATTATCATGTTTCCCTCTGCATACTTTAATGGTAGATGGATTTCTCTTTCGGCAAGCCTCAAAGGTTACTAAATTATTGTCTGGAAACTTCGGAAATTCATGGTATTCATCTTCGGCAGAAATGAAAGCACGTGGATCATGGGCTAGGAGGGATAGGGTGCCCTCTGACTCAAACAGACATTGACCACAACTCGACTACAACACGAAGACTCTCGCTCTTCCTAAAGGCCAAAGCCTTGATGGAGCGGGACTGCGAGGACTACATCACCTTCGACCCGAAGGCTTCCCGCTCATCATGAAGGCCAAAGCCTTGATGGAGCGGGACTGCGAGAACTTTGCAGTTTGCACCCTGTATTAGTCGATTTTTGAACCCGTGGTGCTTCCACCATCTTGACCTATCATTTGCCACTTAGGTTCCATGTAATAACCCGCTTATGCCATCCAATGTGCCCGCCTCATTGCACCGCTGCCCACTCGTCTATTCTTTCCCTGTCTACTCTCCTTTCCTTAGGCCGCTGCCGCCTCCTCCTCACACATCGCCACCACCCTTGCGTCCCATCACTACATGCCCCTCCTCCTGCCAACGAACCCCTTTTCCCATAGTCGCCGCTCCCGCCGCTCCTCCTTCCCCCGCATCGGTTGTTGGTAGTCGTTAAAGTCCAATTTCATACGTCGACATACGCCAACTTTTCGATGATTTGGGGGAAAATCATGATTTATATAGGCATTTTATTTAAACTAATAAATTTCCACAAGTTTTGGTGAGTTTTTGTTCTTAGGAATAAAGTGGAGAAAAACTGGAACTGAACCGGAAATAGAAGTTGGTCGGCCGACCCACTCTTGGCCGGCCGACTTGGCCTTTGCACCCAACTGACTCCAACTTCTCCCAGTTGCCAAGAAACACATCAAGGAATAATCTGAAATGTCCACATGCGTCAGTTTGATCGAATGGCTGCAATTCCTTCACACTTGGGTCACTTGGCCTCAAGGAAGTCAGTTCCACCGGCTCTAACTATCAAACTGACGTGGGGGATTGATCTACACCATCTAAGAGGCATACCAGACGAAAACGAGGGCCGGGATCGACCGAAGGAGGGTCGGCTAACCCACCTAGGCCGGCCGACCCCCTTGGATCCCCTCTCGGATTCAACTTTGGTTGGTGTGGAGGTGACACTTGTCCCAAGACGTGGAAGCTCCCCATTGGTTGCGGATGGCTATAAAAGGACCCCTCACCTCGCTTGAGAGAACACACAAACACATCCCTCTCATTTGGAGTCACTCTTCACTAGTTGGAGTAGTTAGTTTGGGAGTTAGAGTTGAGTCAAGTTGAAGCTTGGAGTACTGGAATTATCTTCGGGAATTCAGGTAATAGCTCTTGTATCCTTTCCCTTTTGTAAGACTTTGCTTTTATAATATAAGTGTCTTTCATTATTTGAGTTGAGCATATTTACACTAAGTGAAAAGTGTGAATTATTAGAGCGGTTGATTAAGTTCATCTGGTTCCGAGTCTGGGTTCATTCTCATATGCTTAGAATAGCCTAATTATTGAACTTGGATCGCCTTTCCTAGGATCCGGGGATGAGTGATCGGATTTAGTAGCAGACATGGTGCCTGAGATTATCTCTGACTTGGTTTATACC
The DNA here is from genome assembly GCA_005191435.1 of Raddia distichophylla. Lineage (NCBI taxonomy): Eukaryota > Viridiplantae > Streptophyta > Magnoliopsida > Poales > Poaceae > Raddia > Raddia distichophylla. The sequence continues at coordinate 1,509,772 of SPJY01002156.1, read as the reverse complement.
CATCCCAATGTACTTTGTGGTAGGTGGTAGGTGGTGACAGCCCTATCCATCCGAGATTTATCTCACGCGTAACCCACTGCTCTAGGAATTGGACCAGTATGGCCCAATCGGGGGTGGTCATAATCATTCGGTGTTCTTAACTGATAGCAGGTGGTAGTAAATCGGTCGAGCTCCGACGAAGTTCTTAAAACAAACCTCCAAACTTATATCTGCTAGCTCAACCTGATAATTGATTGCACTATTAAAGAACTTTATACTCTTCCCATTGTCCTCCCAACTATCTGTCTAACTTATTGTACTCCTCTGTGTGTGTCACCGGTCTTATTATCTTATTATTATTCTTACCCCCGTCAACTAGCTGGCTAGTATCTTAAATAATATAGATATTAGAATTATCCTTCTCCCTTGTTCCCTGTGGATTCGATACTCTGGAATACTCCCAGGTGAAAAGTACAAGCGATATCCGTATGTTTGCAAATTATTTCTAATATTGTAAGAATCGCCAACACTAGTCTGTCCTCCCGCCGCCGCCGCTCATAGAACTCGAAATTAGCATCACCCTCCTCGATGTCCTTCTCCTCCCACTATCGTCGAGCCCCGCCACACCTACTCCACTCGTCGTTCATTAAATTTGAGTAAGGTTTATTATGTTTCCTGGCTTTCAGTAACGAAGATGTTTGTTTTTATAGATTTGGAGGACGACTGTCTAAGGGTTATGCAACCTTGCCTTGAACCTTAAGGATAGTTCCATCGTCAACGCCTCTTCCAAGATTTATATTCAATTTTACTAAGAACAAGCATGATCCTACTAGTTCACTTATATGTGTTAAAATTTCAGCTAATAAGCACCTGCTAGACTGCTTCGTGATGCCACATAGCCCTTAGTTCAGAAAGCACTATGTGCTTACCACATTATTAATAAACTTCAAGTGCTATATGATCTCTATGGCTCTCTATATACCTAGCTACTTGGTAAATCAGATGAACCATAGGGGGGCTTAGCGACTGCCAGCACCTTTCTCTTCGCCTCAGATGACTGAATAGGCTTCTGGCCTTTCATGAGGCAGCGGTGAACCCCATGATGATGGGCTCCACCACAAGTATGACGCCTTAATTAGGTCGGCTATCTCACTCTCACAGCTCCTCTGCTCAGGGTCGAGGTTTATCGACACATCATAAGGTCAGGATGAATTTGTTGGAAATAATCTAGATAAGATAGTAGTCCTGATTAGGTAGTAAGAGTTTGTTTCATATTCTAGTAGGACTAGAATTCGTATAACAGTACTTTGTCTAGTTTAAGTAGGATAAGATTTTGGAGTTTACGTTCTAGTCGGAGTCAAAGTTGTGTTCGTGTAAGGCACGGTGTGTGCCGGTTATAAAAGCAGCAGGGTGCTGCACGTTGTAAACAGATTTAGCGGTGATGCAAGTCAATAGATTAAGGGTTAATCAAGCTTTGGCTAATCACGTTCTCGTATTTCTTGCTTCTTCAAGTTCGCTGTGTTTGCAACGTCGGATGTATTGCAAGATAGTCGACAAGTTAACGCTGAATTGATCCGGGGAGGATCTAACAAGTGGTATCAGAGCGAGGAGGTGCACGTCGCCGCGGAACCGAGCGACGGTGATGAACAGCGGCACGAGCACATCGGTGAAGTCGTGGAACATGTTGCCGGCGTAGCCGCCGACCAAGAAGACGACGGCCGGGGTGGCATGCCTGGCTGTGCATTCCGGCGCGCGCGCTGCGTCCAGCGTCGAGGTGATCGACACCTCCATGACGGCGGCAAGATGCTGGAGTCGCAGGAGCGCCTCGCGGAGGGGCGCAAGAAGGGGGCATCGGCCGCTCCGCGGAGTCCGGCAAGGACCGCGCCGACCGGGAGGGCCCCGTCCTCAGCGAGCCCGACGAGGCGCAGCTCCAGGAAGCCAATGGCGGAGTGGCAGGCGCGACAGAAGATGAAGACGGCCGGTGACGACACTTCATCAAACGAGTCAGTTTGGTCCTCATCCGACGACGATGATGAGTACTGCGACCGGTGTGGTCGTGGGCGTGGTAATGGAAGCGGCGGTGGTCGGGGTGACTACAACCGTAAGAACGGTTCTGAAAATCGAGGCAACAAAGGGCGCGACAAAAGCCACATCAAGTGCTTCAATTGTGAGAAGATGGGGCATTATGCGTCGGAGTGCAAGAGCAAACCACGAGTTGAGGAG
>SPJY01002156.1:1364789-1507485 GCA_005191435.1 Raddia distichophylla | reverse complement strand
GCTTGATGAACTCACGGAGAGTCTCGCTCTTGCGCCTGTGCAATTGTCCAATCTCCCATCTCCCCGCGGGCCTTTCATAGGTCCCTTGGAAATTGGCGATGAACTGCTCCTGGAGGTCATCCCAAGACTCGATAGAGTTCTCCGGGAGTCCCGTTAACCAGGTTTGGGCGGTTGGGGTCAAAGCAACTGGCAAGTAATTTGCCATGACGTTCTGATCACCTCCTGCCGCGCTGACTGCTAAGGCGTAAACCTGCAGCCAGTTCTTTGGGTCCCTCTCGCCATCGAATTTGTCGATGCCTTTGAGGTTGAAACCATCCGGCCAAACTACTCGGCGGAGATCCGGGGTGAAGGCCCGAATCCCCTCCAACGGTCGTGGCCGCCTCCGCATCGGGGATCTACTGCGGTGCCCCCGCCGAGGGCCTTGGCGCTGCTCCTGGCGGTGGTCGCGCCGACTAGCGGTGCTCTCGGCTTGGTCATCGTCGCGGCGACTTTGACGGCCATGAGAGGTCCGCTCGCCGTGACTGCGCTCCCGTCGCTTGGCTTCAATATCTTGGCGAAGATCATGGGCAGGCGACTGGTGGGAGTTGCCCGCCGCTGAGGCGCGGGCCCTGTTCCGATTGCGCGTAGATCGACTGCGTGTCGAAGTGGTCGGAGCGGGCGTTGTCTCGTTCTGTTGTATTGCAGCCATCTCCACCATAGCCGTTGCTCGAGCAAGGGTCTGGATAAGGGGGCTGCCTTCCGGAAGTTGCGGCACGATTGTCTCGAGAAGAGTTTTTGACGCAATGACGTTGGCTTGGGGAGTGTTGTAAACCTCCTGGTCCCTTAGCCTCACCTGGCGAAGCTCGTTCTGGACGTCACGGCCGCGGACGCGAAGTTGTTGTACTCGATCTTGCCTCTCCGCCTGACGCGGGTTTGGATTTACTCCATCGTCCGGTTCCTCGAGCGGGGCAGTAGAGTGGTGATCTTCCGTGCCTAGGACGAAAACCTCTCGATAATTGCGGATTTCAGCGCTCCCGTCTGATTCCGAGTCAGAAGTGGAGAGGCTTACTTGCTCGCTCTGTCCAATGGGTTGGCCACCGTTGATGACACCCACGAACATAGATGGATCTGATCCGAGTGGATCGGGTGTTCTTGCCGACTGGTTATCTCGAATCCAAATCCCAGATGAGATCCGTGCGGAGGCCGCAGCGAAACTCTTGGGTCCGGAGGGAAATCCAGTCGAAGACACTGAGTTGTTGTTGCTGGGCGAAATATGGTTTACGCCCAAGCGGTCGAGCCCGTCGAGTTCTCTTTCGTCTTCCTTGGGAGGAGGTGCGAAGGCGAACAGCGAGGGGGTCAATCCGTGGAAGACGCTTGCTGAGTTCTCCAAGCCGAAAGGCAATGGGTCACATTGACTGCGCGCGCCTTCGCGTGAAGGAATCTCTCGAGGGAGAGAGAGGTGAAGATTGCCGATGCCGTCGGCGACGAAGTCCAGAGTGCCAAAACGAAGAGACTCCCCTGGCCTCATGGCGATGTGCGGCGATCTTGGAGAAACCATCTGACCTGAGAGACGATCTCGACGCTGCCCCCTACCTGGCGCGCCAACTGTCAGCAGGTGACTAACTGGGGGGTCACCACCGGCAATGAATTTGTACGAGGGGACGCTAATCGAGAACCAAGCCAGATGGCTAACACAAAACAGGGTTATACAGGTTCAGGCCCTCAACGGAGGAGGTAATACCCTACTTCCTGTGTTCTGGGATTATGTGGTGAATCAAGATGCGGGATGCAAGATGATGCTCCTATTCGGTGTCTCCTTGCCGATGGCCTCTACCCCCTTCCTTTATATAGTGCAGGGGGGATAGGTTTACAGAACGTCGCGGGATAAACGGCAACTATTTCTGTTATGATCTTACATGGAATGTATGCATTGATCTGCTAAATACATGGAGATATGCTATATCCTCAGATCCCTTCTTGCGGCGCAAGGCGGTGCAACCCGAGTAATCTTCAGCCCTAATTCGCCGACTTGGATCGCCCCCCATCTGTTCCCTTATGGGCCTTCTAGAGGATACCCGGGGCCCATGTAGTCCACACTGTCTGGTCTCGAGCCTGCAGGGAGAAGCTGGCCAGGTCAGTACTGGACGCGTGTCTGTCTTGATGCCGATACGGGGAGGGAAACCTCTTTAGGGAGAAAGCACTTTCCCTTTATCCCCGAAATGGCATTGACTGGACCGAGCCAACCTCGCGCCGCCCGTTGGGGGCGTCGCGTAGCGTAACAACCGTTCGCTGCCTGCCAAGGAGGGCAAACGATAAACCAGGCTGTCCGCGCGCTTTTCCCGGGCTGCGGGTTCCCGGGGATGCACAGTTCTTTCCGGTCAAGGCCGGAGAAAACGTGGTGGGACGCAACGGGCGTTGCCGCCCGCCTATGGACAGACGGGTTGTTCGCGGGACCATCTCCCGGGCTAAGGACAGCCCGGGAGGTGGGCCACGCCACTGATACGGACTCAGTTAGGCGCGGTTGACCTAGTCAAGCTCGGGGAAGGCCCCGACGGGCCAGGCGTTTCCTTCGGTATGGCCAGGGGTGGCCTTCTGGGCCCTCGGCGTGTACGGTGGGCTGACATGGAATCAGCCCAAGGCCCATCTTCAGGTGGGCTGCTTATCAATCACCAACAGGGTGGATATATGGATTGATTTTTACATAGAGATCTAGATGGGTCGGGTATCACCTCGATCAAACATGACTCGGCGTGCATTATGGATCCCAAAATCCCACCCTGCTTGTACCGTCCCTAGTTTAACCCAGACCTGAGGAAATGAGGTGAGGGGGAGAACCATCACACCTGGCCATTAGGGGAGAAGACGTTGCCACCACCGTGGGGAATAAGGGCGTGCTAATGCGAGCCCTCCAGATCCGCATCGATGTAAGCCATCCATATTTGTGAACCCTAGGTCGCTGTCGCATCATAGTCGTCACCGTCGCACCATCATCATGTTACCTTCGTGAGGCCTCCAGGATCCAAATCCAGAGTCACTGTCATGTCGTCCCTCCGCACCTTCGCTTGTCGATAGTTGAAGTGGGAGGGTTGGAACATGAGAGAGAGAGAGAGAGAGAGAGAGGGTGAGAGAGTAAGAGGCGGAGGGGGACTAAGAGAGTGCGGCAGAGGGGGTGGGCAGGCTGCGTGGTCGTCTAGGTGAGCGTGTAAGTGGTTTTAGGGTTAGTGGGACCAGGAGGCATCGATCAACTGTTGGAATAAAATCCAACTGTGGATGCCAAGTCGGGGCAGGGGTGAATCCAGATCTAACTTGGTTGAACCGGGGACCTAGCCAAACCGCAACCCGACTATCGGATCGGATCAGGACCTGACGGAGCGGTTCAAACTTATACATTTATTGTTACACCATTTGCAGGCCTAACTACGGAGAGTATGCGCCTCGTGTGGTTGTGCCTTTAGGACAATTGTAGGTCAGTCCTGAAGGGGAATGGGTAGGCTACGATAGCACAATTCAAATGTACAGCGAACACCCAGGATATCATACTAGTAGGCGATCATGGATTGTTACCCTTTACACGCAGTTGCAACAGTAGTAGTCAGAGAAGTCAGTTTTCATGTCACGTGCGTCGTCGTACAACAAGTAATTTGTTCATGTCATGGCCATACGTCACCTCCTTGTGGGGTGTCACATCACCGTCACCGATCGCTGCCTACTGGCATGGTTGCGATGCATAGAGGAAGTAGACATACTCGCTAGGGTTCCACCGATCAGTGTGTCCATGAATGGCAGTGCTTCTAATGTTATTCACACATCAAGGACAGGGACAACATGCAAGGTGTGCTAACACCTCACCACATGGCTAGGGTTTTTGGGGAGCATGATAGGGTGTGGCGGCTAGGGCTTGGTGAGCTCAGATTGTCCTCTATGCCGCCCCAAGCCTTCCCTTTTCATAGACGTGCTAATGGGCCTGCACAAAAAAGGCACACTAAGTCTCCAATTACTACACAAATCAGTATCCATGTGCAAACCCTCTCTAATGGATCAAACCCATTAAACATGTTCCAACACATTAAGCGTGTGACCCGTTAGTTTCATGCGCAAGTTTGTCATGGACACGGAATCTCTTCCGGTCCATAGATCAATAGCGGTACCTAGCAGCACATAGTAACCCTTGAATGCACAGGAGATCTCATTGGCTGAACCCTGATACGCTCACATACTAGTCCTTTTTTCCGCACGATATAAGTGAAGCTCAAGGCGATCTACATGTCACCCTTTTGATAGCTCGATCATTCACTCGTCAATGTAATGAATATAAATACCATGATAATTCTTTAACCATATTATCACGGTTGTGCGCTTTTCTTATCCATCCATGCGGAGGGGTCTAGAGATATTTCTCCCATTATTGATGAAGGGCAAAAACCATCTTGATTGATCACACCCCTACATCATGCTTCATGGCATACCCAATAGTTACCTTTATAACTACCCATTGCATTGTAGAGTTTGATAATGCAATGTATATGACTCCACATGTTGTGACTACATGATTATCTCAGGTATAAAGACCATATATATAGACGTACCACTCGAAACTGCAAGTTGATGACACTTTTAAGATAGCAATATCAGTAATGTATCAAAGTGGGTCTATCCAACCATCCATGCTATCTAATATATGTCCACATTATTAATTTGATATATCTTCATCTATGATATGTGAAACGTTACCATCAATCAATACATGTGAAATCATGAAATCATTATTGTCCCTCGTAATGATATGGACAAGTGATCGTTTACAACAATGTCATAATAGCAATTTGTCTTATAACTAAGTCATACTTATAAACAAAGTATGATATTAATTCATGGAACTGATAAGCAATATTATCATAAATACATGAACAAAAATATTACCTAACCTTTGCGCAAATTTCCCTCTCCAAACTCCTATACCTGATACCTAATAGGCTAGCAAAAGACAAGCCTGGGCCGGCCCAAGCAACACGAATGGAAAACGTGCTTAAGTGCGGCTCAGAGGTGCTAAATTGTGCTAGAGAAATGGGGCTCAACAAGGTTGTCATATGGACCGATGCTTATAGCTTGGTATCACCCTTTCCATCGTTGATATTCCCAGAAGCAAGGAGTCTGTGTTGACTAGGGAAATCAAAATTGTTATACGTTGCTATTTTTATGATGTGTTGCCCTCGGAGCTGTAGTTCCGATGCACACAATTTGGCCAAACTCGGTACTTCCCTTGTGCCGCCGACCCGGTTGCCTTGCAAGACAATTTCCCTTTCAAGCCTTGTTTGGGAGCTTAATTCCTGGCTATGATCTTCTTCAATTCCTGGGGTTAATTCTATTGGTCAAATTTCTCTACATCATATCCACGCGTATATCTTGATATTAGTTTGTAGTTTGTAGTTTCTAAGATGTGTTTGAGTGCACATGCGTGTGTGTATGTGGGATTTGTGTGGTTAGGTACGTTTTGTGCACTTTGTTGTATCCTTTAAAAAATTTGCATGCCTATCTCAAAACCTATTAGAGAGAGAATTCCCTGTCCAATCCTTCCTAATTCCAAAGTGAAAACTTCCTACCCTTCCCATATAAAAAACTTCCTACCCTAGGTCAAGAAAGCCATCCCCATCCCATGAGTCTGGTCAGTAATTGACTCGGCACCTATACCTCCACCTTATTCTATAAGGGTTCCATTGTGCGCTTCGGGAGTCAGGGTAGGGGATGGGAGTCCAGCGATTCTCCAAGGTGTGGGCATAGCAAGGTAGAGGGAGATGAGCATTGCGGTGGCGAGCGTGACAACAATGGCTCCTCCAGAAAAAGGGGGAGACGGGCGTCGTGGTGGTGACTCCATCTCTAGGCAAATGGAAATGGATGCAACGATAGTGGCTCCTCCCTGTGATGGGGAAAAGGTTGACAAGATGGGGGAGGGAAGCACGATGACAGCTTGTCTAGGTGCAAGGAGACCGGTACCATCGCTAAGTGGCTCCTCCCGGTGAGGGGGAGGAGGCCATCTGAGGACATCACCAATGTGACTACTATATATGGGGCTGTTTGGTTGCTTGAAAATAGCTTAGTCTGGCCTAACTGGTACGACATTGCTCTGTCTCGTTGCCTGAAATCATTGTAGCTGCCAATCTTGACTCCTGCAAAACCATGTAGCATCCAGGCTAAGCGGATACAATGAAATTGGTAGTTCCTCGCAGGCCTTGCTCACTGGGTGCAGGCTAGCTGCGTGAGGACGTGCAGGCTAGGGTTAATTATCTCCCACCCTTCTCTAATCTAGAAGCCACTCACCCCTCCCGTTCACCTTCAGTGTTGCGCCCTCCCTGCTGCTTCCCTCTCCCCGCCGCCGGATCTCCTTCCTACCTCCCTCTCGCCGCTGCAACAGCCACATATCATTACCCTCCCGTTTCCCTTCTGAGCTACACCTTCCCCGTTGATGCCATCTACCGTCATATTAGCTCCCCTCCCGCTGCCGCATCTCCACCCCTCTCAATGCCTCTACATCACCCGACCTCCCCTCTTGCGCGTCGTGGCTAGAGCGCAATTGTGGGACGCGCGTCATCGTCGCTAGAGTAAGGGTAGGCCAACAAACTTGAAGCTCCAACGATGTATTGTCTATGTTGATGTTATGGATGCATGGTACATGTTCGATGAAATTCTTAAGACTTTTATCCATTGTTGAAATGGAGGCAACCAAACATTGTTCCTTCCGAACCAGGCTTCGGAGACAGCCAAACACTTGCACTTTGGTGGCTTGTAGGAATCATGCTCGGTTGGAACAGCAAGCAAACGACCCTATAAGGCGCTTACTCGGTGTGATAGTTGTGAGGGATGCCAATCTTCTTTTCCTGTTCGTTTCTGCGATTCTAATGACATCCCATCCGCCAAACAAAGCTTTACCTTGTGTTATCTGGCAAGGGGCAACCAGTGGTGGTCGCAGTCTCGCAGTTGCTGGAGAATCCAATTTATCTAAAAAACAATGAACTAAGACAGCCTTCTCAACGCCCATAAACATAACAGAGAAGCTCGGACGACATGTCTCCAATAAATACACAATAGAGGGGAAAATTGCAGCAACTTACAAAATTTAAACAAGACGATAATAGCAAAGTAATGCCTCATGGGAAACATTGGCCATCAGGAAAATGCCACTAAATTAACCGACCGACTATAAAGTCTGATCACAAAGAAATATTGGTCAGAAGCCGCAGGAGGCATCAACTTCAACCTAGTGTTCCCCCTACTCCCAAGAAACATTGGTTAGTAGACTTCTGCCCCGTGATCACGATACTATCCCTGGTACTCATGAGGACCGGCTCCAAATGAGACCTAACTGTTCGCTTCAGCTCAGCAACAACCACGGCCCTTCCATAGCAAATACTTTACTACAAACTATTTCCAACAAAATAGTCGATACGCCATCTTCACAGTACGAGCTCTCGAATCAATGGTTTGCTTAGCAAGCGGGGGCAGCATCTGATGCCTCTTGTCAATCAAAAAGGCGGCTGGGTGCAAAATAATAAACTCCTTGGTGCCAACACCCATGAATTGGTAACCTGTTCAGTCAAGAAAATAAGTTAAAATTCTGTTTTTTAGCATCATGGTTCCTATCGATTGATTTATCTAGCCGATCTTTCAAAGATTTCAGAACGAACATCACTTTATGGATATGCTATTGGAAAACAATTGCTGCACTGTACTAGAACGACTTGCCTAGCAATATGCTTCTCCATGGCTACATGAAGGCATCCAACTTTGATCTCTTAGAATGGTGTGGTCTGAAATCCTCCAACTTAAGGTTGGAGCTTGCCTTGGCCTCATTCAAGAATGAATCCCCCTTCTCTACTCTGATGGACTCAAAAACTGCCCAAAGGACATCCGCTGCAATGCCCTCGCGTATAAGGTATCCAGGCTCCTCTCCACCTTCTTCAATCAATCTACCTACCTCTTGCAAGGGCACAATGTTTTCCATCACAAACCTTGCAAAAAGTCGTCCAAGATACTCCGGGGCTCTTGGAGCATCACTTAGAGCATCTTCCAATGAAGTAAGAACGGATGTAAGACTGAAAAGCAATCATGTAGTCAGTACATACTGTGATAAGGACTGGAATTGGCAGATGGCAATAAGAAGAATAAAAGCACTTACCCCTCGATGAGTTGTGGCTTGCTCAATAAATTATCTCTGCCATTACAAAAGCTGACGAAAAGCTTAGCCAACAACTCTCTTTCCATTTCTTTCCTCTCAAAGGAATCATTTACCCAAAGTGATACGACTGTAGGATAGAATCTTGGAGCATTCAACTCCTCGATACATAAAGCAACCTCCTTTTCATCTTTTGCACTGCCAAAATAGTACCATATGTCAGCACATGAAATAAATGACAATTGTAGTGTTCAAACTTCTTTTGAATGACACAGAGAGAACCTCAGCATTAAGCAGCAAAGAAACAGAAGAAACCAACAAAATCACAACCAACCATGGACTTCCCAAATGGAATGACATCTTGCATATATCTCTTAGGGTGAAATTTCTGTAGTAAGGGCTGCAAATGTTATATGAACATTTTATGTATCCTTTTTGTTGACATTATTAAATTTCAACATTTAATAACCAATCACCACTCCAACGTCACAAGTACTTGCACAGCAATCAACTTAGAAATTTGCAGACAAGTGAGAAAGAAGAGCTATGCACTAAGCAAAAAACAAGACATACAATCAATTGTGGCCTAATATAATCCCAAATCAGCACTCAGAAAATTAGCTGTTACCAAAACAAGACGCACACTATTACTATTTATTTTATCCCAACCATATTTAAAGTTTTGAGCCTTACCTATAACATTCCCGAATAGCTGCAATGGACTTTTCTCAACGTCACAAGTACTTACACAGCAATCAACTTAGAAATTTGCAGACAAGTGAGAAAGAATCGCTATGCACTAAGCAAAAAACAAGACATACAATCAATTGTGGCCTAATATAATCACACATCAGCACTCAGAAAATTAGCTTTTACCAAAACAAGACGCACACTATTACTATATATTTTATCCCAACCATATTTAAAGTTTTGAGCCTTACCTATAATATTCCCGAATAGCTGCAATGGACTTTTCTCTTAGATCCTCCTCAGAGTATGATTTATTTCCTGAACGGCCCTCTTGACTGGCAGGTCTGTGGGAAGGTCCAGCAGATTGCATAGGTGCTGATCTCCTAGGATCTTCTCTTGCCATTGAAGCCACAGAATTGTACCCGTTAGGACCAGATACCAACCTGGACTGGTCAGCAACAGAAGGAAGTTCGGCATTTGATATCGGTGGCTGCCCTCTTACAGACATACCCTTGGCAAGGCCACCTTGTGGCCCAAGGGTGATAGTTGCATCCTTGAAACGCTGGGGAAGGGGCACAGTTCTATCAAATTGTTGCCTTTCCTCAAACCGTATATCTTGAGTACCACCACGGGAATGTTGAGAGGTCCCTCGAATGCCAATTTGCTGAGAACCAGGAGATACCAATGCTGATGCTGAGCCACGAGTACCGTAATCCATAGGTGCTGCTCCTCTTCTTGGAAGCGAACTAACAACTGGACCACGAGATAACCTACTTGATTGAGCATGTCTTTCCTGGGCGGCATCCCTATGAACCTCTTCTATCTTCTTTGGGCCTTCCACTTTACGTCTTTGCTGCCATCTGTTCTTCCTAAGATCAATCGAATCCCTTAGCATGAATCTAACACGGGACGATAAAAGCTGACTTGTTGACAACTTGAGCATTATATCAAAATATGCATCCATATGTTCCTTAGCCTTTGGATGGTCTATCATCTCTCCGATTGTGCTCATCAATTTGCACAGTGCTTCAATATTCTCTTCATCTGGATGTTGGCAGTTTCCCAATAATTTTTTAATGCACTCGTGCATGATACGCTCTGTCAGCATCCGTTTTTTGTACAGTTCCCCAATCAACCTAATGTTCCCCAACATACGTCTCCGAGCACGAATTCTTTTTTCTTCCCTTTCCTCTTTGGTTTGTTTAACCTCGCCTTCCTCCTCTGTTTTCTCTGCTTCAGCTTCTTCTCTCTCACCCCTCTCAAACTCTTCTTGGCATTTATTCAAGAGCAATCTCTTGAATGTAATTTTTTCATTGTCTTCGCTAAAGTCAGGCAGCGCACTAGCCAAATGGAAACAAAAATTAGCATACATTTCACAGAAAGTTGGTTCCATCAATGCTTTGTCAAATATCTGTGAAATGACCCCAGTAAGAGTTGCCACACTATCAATATTGACCTCTTTCACTTGGATAAAAAGCTTTTCAAAGTTTTGTGGGGTCAGTTTGTTAAGAATGGCTTTCAGCTGCCTCTGTTTAGTCTCTTCCTCGTCAGAAACTTTCCCAACAATGTATTTGCTAGAAGCTTTGTGCATTGTTTGCATGGGTGTAACAGGAGACGGAATCAGACCCCTTTGCAGCCATCTATCAGCATCAGAGCCACTGCGAGGTACTTGAGGTGCATTGGCTGGCACTGGTCCTACAAGTCCACCAGAACCACCACGTGAATTCCTCACAACACCGTGACTAACTCCTGGGGGGCCACGGTAATTCACACTTGCTGGACCATTTGTCAAGTCCATGTGGGAATCACGACCTGGACTGAAAGGAATACCCGATTTTGTCCATCTATCATCATCCATTGCAGCACCACGACGATCACTGCGTGATGCTGGTCTGTCATTTCCCCTTCCAGGACTTGGGTGAGGTTCCCGATCAACAACATAGGACTTTCCTGCCAAGTTACTGATTAGAACACTTGTGACATCTCCCATTTGGAAACCAACAGGAAGATCAGTATAGTGCTGCGCTAAAGTTAGCAGAAAATCACGAGAGTATCTCTTGCGGCCATTGGCTTCAGTTGTATTTAATGCAGGTACCGGTGCTACACTGGCCTGATTTCCAGAATCAGAAGTTTGCAGCTTTGGAGTAGACATATCTGCTGCATCTTCCCAATCATCAGGCTCGACCTTTTTCTTTCCATCATCCTCACCTATATTGACCTCCCTTTCTAACTCATCGGGTAGCACATCTGTTGCATTGACTATTGAACTATCAGCATCCTCTGCGGTACTAATACTCTCTGATTTTTCTTCAGGTCCCTTGTATGCATTATAAAGATCCGAGGTTCCTGCAGCATCAGCTTTTGAAAGCATTTCCTTCCGTTTCTTCTTTTTCCCAGCAGTGGATTTTGTTCGGGTAATCTCCACACTTGGTTTTTCCCTTGATGCAGGTCGAACAGATGCTGCCGATGGCACACTTGATTGATCCTTTACCCTACTTTCATAATACTGTGGCTCCTCTGATGCAACCGAATGAGTCACAGGCAACACATCAGGAGTAATACTAGAAACACTATCAGATAATCCTGTTTGATGACTATTACTTGTGTCAACTTTATAATTGGCACTTTGAAAGGTAGATTCTATTGAAGTTTCAGAACTAGCCAGAGACACATCATTGGCATCAACAGAATCTGATAAAACTTCAGTGTTCCTATGTGATCTATTCATTATACTGTGTTCCTCAAAAACAGATGTTGTGGATTCTTTCAATAGCTGCTGCTGATCAGCTAAACAAGCTGTTGCATCTAGACTGTCAGGATTAGAAGTCCTCGTTGATGCCTGTTCAGCCAAGTTCATTGTGCATACTTCATGTGATTCATTTTCAGTAGAATCAGAAGAAATTTTATCATCGCTAAAATCTAGTGAATTTTTTAAGGATATTTCACTTTCCTCAGACATAACACCAACAGGAGCTAGGCATTCTACTCTTTGAGGCTCCCCAGTGCTCTCAGAGGCTGATTTTGCAGAGCTGCCATCCATGGCAGAAACACCAGCCTCTGATTTTTCAGAGTTGCCATCCATACCAGGAACATCAACTGCTGCCAATGAAAGCATGTTAGAAAAAACAGGATGCATAAAATAAAATAGTTCTTCCATTACTTTTGGACATAAGGAGACATACCATTTACTGGCATACTTTCAGCTTCGACTGTACCAACCACTAGGGAAATTTTACTTTCAGACAGTGCAGCTGTTAAGCCTGAAGCAGAGCTTCGCACATCCAGCTCCTTTGTGGAGGTTTTAGTTTCCACATGACCAACCCCATCACCTCCAACCATCATGGAAGTTTGCACCTTTAAGTCTTCAGGAGATGAGGCAGGCTGAACGAAATGCATTCGCAAGCATGCCACAAAAACCATATGCAAAACAAAGTGACAAAATTCTTAGTATACCTGCGGTTGTTGTGACAAAAACAAGCCAGGAAAAACAAAGTGACAAAAACAAGACAAGAAAAACTATACCTGCGGCTGTTGCAAAAAATTCTTAACATCTTTGTTAGTGGAATTTTTCTTGTTATCCTTAAATGATTCACTTCTTTGAATGGCTTCTCTTTTCTTTTCATCAGCTCCTGATGTGGTTGAATTTGGAACATGTGATGATGGTGCTCTAGTTTCGTGTTTTGCACCCTGAATTGGTAAGGGTTGGCCCACCATACTGGGATGCTTCTCTGTGACAGAAGCTGCTTTACTCTCGTTCTCAATAGCTGATTTATTTGAAACAGTGATCCCAGGAACAACTTCATTATCCTTTTGTCTATGTGGTACAGCATCCTCAATCATCTTCAACTTAGGCGCATCTGATTTACCTGGTGGCGCACTTATTGTGACACTGTGAGCCCCAGATTTCTCTGTGGACAAACCAGCTGGGTGTGGTTTAACTGTGATATGGGACTGGGCAGTTGCTGCAGGCCCTGCCACGTTGTCCTTGGTACTGGCAGGAACTGTATTTAACATAGATGGGTTGATAAATGGAAGCGGTTGCCCAGCTTGATAATTAAACCTAGGACCCTGTGAACCAGTGGGAAGATGGCTGACGCCAGTGCTACTGGGGTAAAACACTGGCGGCTGGTTGTAGGAGCTCTGTGACATTGAAGGATAGAAACCCATGTGTGTGAAACCACCGACCGGTTGGGACTGCGTTGTTACATTAGGTAGCGTCCTCTGACCAGATGAGTCCATCCTCATATCAAGCTTCAATTCTTCACGAGTTTCTGGGTGAGTAATTTTCACAGTAGTCTTCCGAGGACCAACAAACTTATTGGCTTGTTGTTGAGGATATTGTGGTGCCATCAGATTGCCCAACTGAGGTGTGAGTTGGTGACCAGCTGAGGGAACAAATGGCATACCTTGTCCTTGATGCATCATCGCTTGCTGTTGCAACTGATGGTGCTGAAGATAAATCTGTGGCTGAACCTGGGGTGCATTCCCACCAGGCAATCCCATCGACATTTGCAGTGAGCTAGGCACAATACCCTGCGGTGGCATCTGTGGATTGTGACCACCAAACTGCAAGGGAACTTGTGTCTGTTGATGGTGAAAGGGCATCGGCATGGGCATCGGCTGAACAGGAGGTCTAGGAGGTGCAACATTTGGTATGGATGGAGAAACATGCACATCTCTCTTCACTTGAGATGGAACATGAGGGTTGACAGAATTAGGCTGATTAGAACCAACAGTGTCCTTTCTTATTTGCTGATGCGTCTGTTGTTTAAGCTGCGGCTGCGGTGGCTGCGGCTGCGGCTGCTTCTGCTGCAGTGGAGGTAACTGTGGTTGCTGCTGTTTCAGGGCTGGTTGTACAGGCACGGAAGGTGCAACCTTGAGTCCCTCAGGAAGTGCCTGGACGTCATAGGAAGATAACATGGCAATACAATCTTTTAGAATATTGAAAGTCAAGAATATAAGCCAAAACAATATTACTATTTCAAGTAAAAAAAATCACTTTTCAAAGCCCCGGAAAGAAGATTATTAGCAGGAGCATAGACTTATTTTTACTTTTATCAAGGACAAAGTGTTACTGAGAATGCCCGCATCAGCAACATGAAACTGGTGGAAAAGGCATACTGAGAATGCACAGATCAGAAAGACAAACATCAATAAACTGAACCGAGGAAAAAAACTATAGCACCAATTATTAGTAGGAGCATATACTATTATTTTTACTTTCTTCAAGTACAATCTGTTACTGAGGCTGCCCAGATTAGCAAGATGAAACTGGGGGAAGGCATACCCTCATGCACAGATCAGCAAGACAAACATCTATAAACAACTGAACTAGAGAAAAAGGCTACAGCACCAATTATAAATTTATAACATAGAAAAGAGAAAAAAAAACTCTACAAGTGAAGACGATACCTGATTACGTTTTTGCTCATCCAAATTGGGAGGAGCTGAGCTTGTCCTGGCAGGAAATTGCTGTGCAAAAGTTTTTAACTATTAGAAAGATGTGTTGTTTAAGATGTGCCAGCCGTAAAAAAAAAGGAACAAGAGCATACTGGAATTCCATTCATGTTTATACTGCCAAACTGCAAGCTAAATCCTTTAGACGATTCACCTGAAAAGAAGCAAAAACAAACAAAAGGAGCAGGCAGTCAATCAGGCATATCTACTAGGTTTGAAACAACCACCACAGATGGTCACAGCACAAACTCATTACTTGCAATTTCTGAAGTGAAGAAAACTAATCCAAACCTTTTGATGTTCCTGCTTGAGGAGCTGATGTATTGGAGCTCTTTGGTGGTGCCCTGGGGGCAGCATGAGGAATGTTTTTGGGCGGCAGATTCTCAATAGCAGGTGGCATTGAGGGTGCTTGCACTCCGGATGAGTCTGTGCAGTCAAACCATACATGCACACAGCCAAAGCAAACACGTCAAGTCACAATTTTGCATCCAACTGTAATCTGGTATAACAGAACGGGACATCTGATCACCATGGTACTGAGATCTTGTTGCGGGGACAGGAACATGCACCGGCACATTCTGAGGAACAGGAGGGCGTGGCGGCGTCTGCAGGGACCCTGGTGCGGGAGCAGGCTGGAAGCCGGTGGTGTCGGTCTGGCTCACCACCCTCTGGTGCCCGCCATGGCCATTGTTAGGCTTCCTGAAGCTGCAATCGAGACACATTCCCATCAAAACCCTGGCTTTCCGGAACCCCCCGTCCCGAGATCAAATCATGCCGCAGCAACCCCAATCAGAAGCGAGCTGGATGACAAAGCGGGCGTTACCTCCGGTTGGATGAGAGGGGAGGCTGGCCGCCGGAGGGCCCCCCGCCGCCCTTGCCCGCGCCGCCGACTCCGCCTCCGCGGTTGCCGCCGAAGCTGCTGGACCGGCCGGGTCTCCTCGCGTGCCCCTCGCCCCTGTCCCCTCGCTGGGACATAAATCCCTCCACCTTCCGATCTCCTCCTCCTCCTTCTTACCTCCCCTGATCCAATCCACATATCCCCAACAAATTAATCACCTCCAAAATCCGCCAGAAAAAAAAAACCCAACAAACCCTAACCCAGAATCGCCGCACGGCGGGGAGTCGGCGCCCGCCGGCCGTCCACGCCGGCGACCAGCTCACCTGAGGGCCTCGGAGGGCGGCGGCGCCTAGGGTTTGGGGTCGCGGCCAGTGCGAGCGCCCGAGACGGTAGAGACGAATTGGGTTTGGGTGGTGGGCTGGGTTGGGGAGAGAGAAGTGCGAACGAAGCGGCAGGGGAGGGCGAGGCGTCGGGCTCTAGTAGTGGTAGGCGCCTAGGCGGCAGCGAAATCGTGCCGGATACCAATACTACGGGGAAGCGAGATGGAAAAGGAAAAGGAAATAGGAGTAGTCCGTACCGGGTTTTAATCTGGAAGTTTCCCCGGATTAATTAATTTCTAAAAATAATCTTGATTAAGAGAGAGATCAAAGGAAAGGCGAACCTGAAGCGAGCGGTCAAGAGGTGAGGCGAGATGCGATTCGCGCGCCTTTGAGGAGCGTCATCGGCGGGTGTGTCGTGCGCGCCCGAGATTCTGCGGCGGTTTGGGTTGATCCAGCGGTTTGTGAAGTACTTTTATCATGCAACCTTAATGCTTGATGCAGTCAAAAGTTTTAATAGGGCTGGTTTAACATCAGGTGATTAAGATTTATTTCTCAATGAATTTTGTGGATGATAGATTAGACATCTTCGTAGAATACATGAGGGATCAAATAAACATATTCAGGTATGTGAGAAAATCGACGAAAACTTTCTCTCAAAATCAGTCGTTTGATGATTAGCAAAAGTGTTATGCATATAAGTAGAAAAAAAGCATAGAAAACAGAGATATAGAGAGAATAAATCTTTATTATTATTTCTATTTGCATTTACATAACAAATCAGAACCTCTCCAATATATAGTGCATATGTTAGGGTTTTGGTTTGGTCCACAAGTTAAAATGGACCCCCATCCACCACGCGTTGTGACCAACCAGGGACAGGCCACAGTGGCGGTTGCATAACACTCTTTTTTGGACCATGTCACGTAATGCATATGCCCAAAAACTCCATAAAAGCCTAGTGGTAAAGATTCATGAGAAAAAGTACATAGCATACGTTTTGTTTATGTGCATGAATCAGCGTCCTTAAAAACTTACATAAGAAATTGTTGTGAAAGCTCACTTAAAAGAAAAGGAGTATAGTCCACCCAACTGTTTCAATGTTTTGCATTTTAGTTATGTATTCAAACTATGTGTTCGAGATTTTTGTCTAATTTCGCGTAAATGCTCCCCCTTGCTTATGCACGTCTCTAAATTTTGTCATCTTTATGCCTTTCACACATCTCTTAAAAGATGATATGGGAAGTGACTTAGCGAATATATCCACTACATTCTCATATGACTTAGAATGTTGTATGTTAATTTCATTCATTTTATTCAACTCATTTGCATAGAAATATTTTAGTGCTATATACTTCATCAAAAAAAATTCCACACATCTCTTTTACACTTGTGCGGCACATGCTGCATTATACCCATAAAAAATTGTGGAGTCAGCTCAAAATTCAATCTACGTAACCACAAAATGTGAAATGACATTCTACTTATAGTAACCTACCGACCATAAGGGTTTTTAATGCATATACTTTATCAAAACTAAACCTTCTAGTACTTTTTAAATGTAAGTCGCCTGATGCACCAAGATTTCATCTAACAAATGCTCAATTTGTAGGCGTAGATAAAACTTCATATTACATCGACCTTTTATTTCGAATTATGCTTTCAAATAATTGCTTGTTGCTTTTTTGTTCACATAACCTTTCTTATATGAATATTTGCTCAAGTGATTAAACCACGTTCTTCAAATCACTTTAATTACTCCATGTAATGACTTATGCAATTTTAACAATATAATTGCTTGCTTTCTCCTTTCGGAGTTGATATGTTGTCGGATACCTTAATATATAATTCTAAATTCAGATTACCATAAAGGTATGCCGTAACAATATCCATTAATTTCATAATTAAATTCATGTTAACTGTCATTGAGATGAGATATGTAAAGGTTATAGAACTCATGACCGAGGAATAGGTTTCATCATAATCAACGGTAGGGTGCTTAATGAAATCATGTGCAATCAACCTTGTTTTGTACCATACCACTCCGTTCTTTTCGTTTTTTTATGAACAAGTACCTATTTATAACCCACAGGGCGTACATGGGAGGATGTGATGCACATAGAGCCAAACACTGCTCTTTTATTCAGAGAAATAAGTTTCACGATGACTGCCTTCTCCCATTTTGCCAATCTGCTCGGAACTTACACTCAACTATTGATGCTGGCTCTCGATCAAGTTTTATTTGCTCAACAAACATATTTGCAAAATATATGTCGATATGAGTGGTTGCTCTATGCATAATTTTCCCTATGCTTGAATAATTTATGGCCATTTCATCATTAGGTATATTACTAGTATCTCCTTGCTCTATCCCGCTATTCCCATCATGGGAGCAAGGACCTTTACTTGCTTACAGTCGATGTGAGTACTGACAATAGACTCGGAGATGCTCTAAGGCAAAAAAAAAAAAGAAATATTAAGAACCATCTCATTACAGGGCTTACAACACATCAATTAAGAATTTTCACAGGCAATGTTGCAAAACCATCTCATTACCTCTCCATGCTAGATATGGGCAGATGACAACCTTGTGGGGATGGAAGTAGGGTGTGGAGGTCTCCTTCATGGTTTTAGTAAATCGAGGAAGACTAAGCGGAGAAAGTGAGCCCTAGGTGGAGCTACCACTCAGTGCCGCAAAGCTACCGCTGTCACGCTGAGGACCATCGACCAACGAGGCATCCCACCATTGCTGCTCGAGCTCGCCACCACCACAACCTCATCACTTAGCTAACTTCGACCACCCTTACCACCGATGCAACCACTAGCAGGTTCGACATCGCCCCAATTTCACATTTTGTCATCGATAAGCCGTCTCCAACCACCATTCGCCAGCGACATCCACCACTCTAGCAAGTTCCCTTTCACCCCTCTCTCTTACTAATGATTAGGCCCCATCGGTCAGTCTCTCCCTTACCCAACCCACGCGCTTCTTTGTCCACTACACTCGAGCCTCGCATGTCAGTCTAACGAACCATTTGGGCCAGGCTTAGCATTCTTCGCCTCTCTTTTTGTTTTTTTATTCAGGATTGCTTATAATTTTAAAATAGCAAAACACCTCAAAAACTTATGCATAAATTCTATAAAAGTTTTAAAGAGATGAACTATTTTATAAAACATAAATCCCATTTTACAGTAATAAAAATGTTTTAATAAATCCCATTTACTCTTTTTTTACTATAGGAAATTACTATTAAAATTCAGAATTAATTCCTAAAATTCCACAATTATATATATATAATAGTGCAAATAATTTATTAAAAAACCCATTTTTGAAATTTTTACCCTATATCTTTAATAATTTTTTATCTCGAAACTCCAACAGTGCAATTGTCGTCGCCCCGACCTATGAAAAATGAAATCCCAAAAGCTTCTTCTGTACCTATGACATAAGGCTGACACCCAGCATCTCCTCCTCTGCCGAAACGCAAGCTGGACTGTTGAACACTTGTACTTGACTTTGGAGAACTTCATCGTGCGTGTGTCTAGCGCCAGCGCTTCGCTGCCCGACCGAGCCACCCAGTAGAAGGCTAGAAGCAGCCATGCGCGTGGTTGAAACAGGACAGGTCACATTCAACCGTGCCCAGAGAACTCCAGCTCGGAGATGCAGCAACACGCCATTCTCTGTAGCGTGTATAAAATGGTTAGTTCATCAGAGCTTAGCAGCTTAACGGATTAACATTTTAATGGTTTATCTTATGCAAAAAGAGCATAGATTTGGTTTTTTGGTATGTTTTTTCACTGTCTCGAAGGAATATCCTAACACTTTAAAAAACAAGTCAAACGAGATGGATCTGGATCTCGAGTGTATCTCGAAAAGCTCTTAAAGTTTAGTCATTTGAGTCGTTCAACTGTTCAGCCGTTCAGATCAACTCAAAAGAACATACCCTAAAAATTTATTCATTCAATTATTTTATCCATTCAATTTCACATGCAACTAACTTTAGCTAAATCAATTTATTCGTTTAGCCCAGTTGCTCCGAACATGCAATCGAGTCACATAAGATAAAACAAACACAATTAGCTTAGTTGGAAATTGTGCCCTGCGGATGACGTTGAACGGCATCTCATCTTCTTCCTCCATGGTGGGAGCGAGCATGAGCAAGAATGAAAACAAGTTGCTCTTGCTGGGCAGTTAGGTCTAGGTCCTCAGGTATGCGTGGAAGCAGCATGTGCCACCAGTGCACGGGATCGAACACCCGCGAGCTTTGTGAAGACGATCCTTGGCCTTGTTTGTTTTAGATTAAATTAAATTAAATAAAAATTTGTCATTTTTGTAAGCCAAACGGTGTAAAATTTTGTAGTCATTTTTATGGGGTTTCAAATAGTTCTTCTTAAAGTTCGTAAAATATTTTTTTGATTTTTTTCAAATGTCTTTCGAGGGGGTAATAAATTTGTTACAATAAAACTCAACTCAACTTTAATCTGAAACAAAGAAGGCCATTGTGCTGCTATAGACGAGCCCGCACTCGAGGAGAACACGATAATCGCGGGCGTCGCGGGGAGACCAGGAGTCAGGTTTGTGGACCTCAGAGCAAATCCGCCGCTCAGACTAAGGACCAGAAGAACTCCTTGGCGCTTGGAGACCAGGAGCCGATGGGCTTGAGGACAAAAAAAAAAAAGAGAAATCCATCAGCTTCGTTGACAACGTGGGCGAGCGGGGCCGAGGGGTGGGGCTCCTGGGCAGGTGAAAGCCATAGTCGTCGATGAAGCCGAGCGGAGGAAGTGGGTGGAGAGCTCGGTAGCGGCAGAGGAAGAAGCGAGGGGTGATGATGCGGCGGAAGTAGGAGCAGACGGCGGAGGCCCAGACGAGAGCGGCCGGGGTGGGCAGGTGGAGAAATATCTTCTTAAGGATCACTTCAGTCTCAACAACGGGAGGGGGCAAGAGCAACGCCGACGTCGCCACAGATGTGACCATAGCAAGCGTCGCTAGGGGTGGAGGTAGGGATGGGAACGGGTCACCACGACCCATTGGATATTGACCCGATCTGAAAAAAAGAGATCAATTGGAGTGAAAGGTTAACCCAAAAATTATGATGGGTTACCGGCATTGGATCCATTTGGTCCAAAGGGTATCCATGGATCGGATTGGCTCTTTACATGGATGCTTCGTCCCTTCATTCCCGTCGCTCCCATCATTCTGTCAGGCGGTGCTCACTGCTCGCTGCCTTGGCTTGCTTACTCCGTCCGTCCATCGCCATCACCAGCCGCCTCCACCGGTCAACCTCCTCGTAGGCCACACCTTTGCCTCTCCAACATCCTCCTTCTTACTAGCCCCTTCTTCCACCCCTGACGAGCAACAATCTCTCCGCAGCTTCTCCTGGATCAGATATGAGCAGTATCGATGAGGAGGTTGGGATTGCGATTCCACGAATATTTGCAGTTCACCGATCTGCTCAAGGCGGTGTTGATGAGGAGGCTATGAAATTGCGAGTCCACAAATCTTCGTCGTTTACCGATCTGCCATGTGCCCCGCTCATCTGCTCAGGCTTTACCATGTTGTGAAGCCTTTATTTGTAGCTAAAAACTTATCTCATTCAGGAGGCAGGAACGATAAGGGCGTGTTTGGTTGCTCGCGCAAGCGCAGCCTGGCTCGAGCGATGCAGTTGACCACGGGCGAGCGCGTGTTTGGTTGCCTGCACACGCGATGCCGGGGCTGGCTCGCGCGATGCAGCCACGGAAAAAAACGCCGCTGCGCTGCGCTGCACGCGCGGAAACGCCGGATTCGGCCGTTTCCTGCAGGCCTGGCTCGCGCGAGCCAGGCTGCGCCAGCTCAGCAACCAAACACGCCCTAAATCGATGTGCTAGTGGACCCTCAGATTTCAATGATTCATTAGCTAGTATTTTTAGGTGTGGCTTAATCTGGATTTTTTCTTGCAAATTTTGGCTCGGATGGATTTATTCGTTGAATCTTTGTTTTGATTGGCTTTATCTGTAAAATCTTTCGGATTAATTGGAATGATGTTAGTCTTTTTTTCCCGGATCTTAATTTTTATATTATAGTGATCGATGAGCAATGCTTGATTTTTTTTAATAAAATGGTTCCACAAATATCAGATATTGGTCCATTCCCATCCATAGGTGGAGTGGAGTGGGGAGTGGGAGACGAGTGTGGGACTGTGCGAGGGAGGAAGAGGTTTTGTCAATTCTAAGGTTCACGAGCAAAGTCCCAAGTGGACCGTAATGGCCCATTATTCCAATAAACTTAATCCTAGCCCGTTTATTCAATACGGGCCTGATTCGGAGCCTGTTTGGTTTGCTGCCAAATTTGACACAACTAAGGTTAGACACGTCAGAGTTTTTATGACTAGTATTTGCTTTGTGCCATAACTGATCCATACTTAGGGGTGAAAATGAGCCGAGCCGAGCCGAGGCACAAGTCAAAGACGTTTTTGCGTTCAAAAGATGCAAACGAGACGAGACGAGACGAGACGAGCCGAGCCAGACTAGGCTCGGCTCGCTATTTTACCGAGATCCAAAAGTGGGTTCGGCTCGAAGAAGCTGCTCCTCAGTGGTCAATTCGTAATAACTTCGTATAGCATACATTATACGAAGTTATACGAGCCGAGCTCGAACCCGAACTGAGCCGCGTGCTATGTGGGTTCGGCTCGAGCTCGGTAGCACCTCCGAGCCGAGCCGCGAGCTATTTTTCCAACCCTGGCCACACTTAGCCATCAGACCCATTTGTTATATACTGATTTTTTGCCACACTTTGCCACAAGTGTGGCACTGATTTTTTCCACCACAAAAGTGTGGCAAGCCACACTTACGTAAGGCTAGGTTAGGCAAAGTGTGGCATTAACCAAATAGGCCCTTGGTTTATCCGACTGAAGTCTCAAGTATTCTAGCTTGTCTGGATAAATGGATAGTTTTCAAGAGCTTTTTGGTTGGAACAACTGGGATAATGTCTTGTCCTTTATGATTTAAATTAAAATTAGAAATGACTATTAAAAAATAATTTTTTAGAAATAAAATAATATAGTACTTTATAGTTATTTTTATGGGGTTTAAATAATTCTTAAAGTTTCTAAAATATTTTAAATAATTTTTGTACTCTTCAAGGCATCTTTTTAGGCATTAACTTTTTTGTTATAATTTTTAATTAGTTTAAACCGAAAAGAACAAGATTTTCCTTCTTGGTTCGATTTGTCAGCAACTTGATTCTAACATGGAAGAAATGTGTGTTGTTTTTTTCACGAAATGATCCCTCACGTGTCTTATTCCAATTTCCAAGATAAGCAGTAATAGCCTAGTAACAATTACAAAAGCGGAAATACCAGGGGACAATATCTTGTCTGGATGGGACACCTTCCCTAGGGTTAGGCCCACCGCCATACTCCATCTCCTCCTTCCATGCTGTCATCCTCCTCACATCGCATTGTCGCTTACCTCGCCGTCGTTGCCACCACCGCCACTAAGTTTGAATTCGGGTTCGGGTTCGGGTTCAGGTTGAGGTGGTTGATGTCTAATGGGTTTAGAGGGATAACAGGGTGGCGGTGGATCGACGGTGGGGTGGGGATGGTTAGGTGATGGTGGCAGTGTTGAAGTCACGGGCTCGGTCGAAGGCGGTTGGGCAGTGGCGGCGGGTGGATGAACATTAGCGTCCGGACTTAGGGTGGTTAGGGCCGGCGTGCAGTGGCGGGAGGGAAAGGGGCGGGGTGGTGGTGGAGACGGTGGGTGAGGCGTGCGAAGCAAGAGCGGGGAAGAAGGTTGAAAGCATGTTGCTGGTGTAATGGAAGACGGGGGGATTGTCGCAACGCGATCCCGTCCCGTCCCGTCCCGTGTTCGACTCTTAGAAAAAGACATGGCATTACTAGAACCAATCACTTTTTGCCATCTTCGAGTACTAAATCTGATAATTTTCTTTGATGATAAAACTACAAGCATGATCTTTGAGCAGAGAGAGGAGAGGACCTTGCGGTCGCCGGGGCATGGGGGCAAACCTTGTCAGGGCGTCAGGCGGGAGCACAACAACGTCGTTGGCATGGTTGTGCAGTTGTGCTTGAGGAAGCATGGCCAGGAACAAGCGCGGCGCACCCGGGATTACGTGGGGGCGCGAACGGGACATGAGCAGCATGGCCGTGAACGCACAAGGCACAACCAGGTCAGTGCCTCCAACCTGTTATATGAAATGTCCGAGACTTGCCACAACAGAAAGAGAAGCAACAAAGTCTCCTCTAAGCTTGGTTGGGCACAATCATCTAACCAAACACAAGGACTGCCATGCATCTACCTTGCTCCGTTCAGCTGGGGACTGTCTAGAGGTGACTCGTGTGATCCAGGTTCAGGTGAGCCAAGCAACCAAGCTGTCGAGATCTTGGACCTGCTGTCCGAACCCCTCAATGTTTATAATACTAGTCTAAGATCAGAACAAGCACACACAATTTAAATAGAAATAAATCATTACTGAAACATAAAACTTTATTATATCGAGTTTATTACAATAGACTTAGATTTTACACCAGTAAAAATGTAAAACTTTGAAAATAAATCGTACTTGAATGTCCAATAAAACTCCATCTACAATGACCGGACGAAAACACGGTCCTAAATGTAAACCACTCGTTAATTCCACCGTCTTCGAAATCTCCTGTTGAATCAGAACCTGCACGTTGAAACAAGACACACATAAAAGATGAGGGTGAGTATGCTTCATACTCAACAAATATATGGGGATATGCATTTTTGGCTTTACCAGTAAAGAGGGGTCTTGGATCAATATGCTCAAAGCCCAATTTCAAATAATTTAGTGGCAATTGCGTTCTTGCCCCCTGTTCTGGAGTCCAATTGTGATTTTACCCTTACTTTTCCCACTCTGTGATTTTACCCTTGATTTTTGGGAATGAAGATACAGTTTGCCCTCATTCCGTTTACAGTAGCTAACTGTGTTAACTCAGCTATAAGTCTAATTGTGATTTTAACCTTGATTTTCGTACTTTGTGAATTTGCCCTCGAGTTTTTGAAACGAAGTTGTCGTTTGCCCCTAATGTTAATACTCTGTTAGTGCTAGTTGGATTAATCAATTTTAAAAAAATAATAGACTCCATGCTAAAGCATTGAAATGTCCTTGTACTGTTTTTTATCTAATCGGCTCAGTATGAAACGTGCACCAGTTTGTAACCTAGGCAGCCTCATTCTGACGGATTTCAACAAGGGATGAAATAGTCTGCGCGGCCAGGGATTCAAGGGCCCTGGGCGGCCTCGACAAGTAGGCGAGCAAAACATCCATATCTGCAACTCTGATATCTGCCTACGGCATTAGCGTACCGTGTGTCGGTGGCCATAGTGTAGATCTCGGCATCCGAGCAATCAATGATCCTTCTATATGTCATCAAATTTAATATAACTTATACCAAAATGTTGTCAAAATGCAATTTCCAAATCATCAATATTTGAGTTGAAACAGGGTAAAATCACAAAAGTACTAATAAAAATAGGGGCAAATTGTAAGGGCATATATGTCTTTTCACACCGAGTTAACACTGTCAACTACTGCAAACAGAACGGGGTAAACTGTAGCTTTGTTTTCAAAAATCAAGGGCAAAATCACAAAGTGGAAAAAGTAGGGGTAAAATCACAATTGGACTTTGGAACAAGGGCAAGAACACAATTGTTCCAATAATTTAACATATAAATTAAAGAGCAATTTTATAAAGTGTTTTTGTAAAAAAAAATGTTAAAGGTCTTTTTTCTACCTTTTTGGCAATCTTGTCTAGAATGGCAATCCTTCCTAAAACTTTACTCTAAAACCCTCTCGATCGAAACACACCACGTGCATCGACAGACGACAACCCACCACACAATGACCAACACAACAAAAAAATTTCCCAAGGCCAAAACCATTTCCTTGACTTAGACTGTCTATACTATTACAGAACAACCCTTTCATACCGTCTCATCACTACCGTTTTACTTAGGAATGAAAGTTACAACCTGCCACTAGCGGTTCGTAAGACCCACCGGTAGTGACAATCAAAAATAAAAAAAGGCAGGGGTAACGACGTCACCGTCGCCGGTTCATAATACAAACCGATAATGATAATATAATTTATATGAAAATTGTAGATAACAACGGTATCTACAACTTTCTAATATAAAATGTTTTTATTTAAAATTATTTAGACATCCAAATAATCGTTAATGCGAAGTGTAGTGATAATGGATTGCAGCTTGTTTTCAGATATTCATAAGTTTTTCATACGGAGTCGGATTGAAATAAAATTTATGTGAAAATTATGGCTCTCAAAGATAGGGAAAATATTTGATGCAAAGACTTTTCAGTGCACAAGTGCAAACAACCGTTCTTGCCTCTTGGATCTCATCTCGGTAGTACAGCTAAAACATGGGAACATGGAAAATAATCACCATGATTTTGCGCACAGTTGCATAAGTGGGAGAAGGGAGTTCCAATTCAAATCATCTGAACTGACCAGGTTAAATCTAAGGGGCCATGGTGAGTTTTTGCACTTGAGCACCTAAAAAACTTTGTACCAAATACTTTACCCTCAAAGATATCTATAACTTGGTAGTTGACAACCTTTCCATTTTAAGTCATTACAATGTCCAAATAACTATTATTACAAACCAGCAATGATAATTCACCGTAGCTCGTTATTGAAAATTCATAACTTTTAATACGGAGTCGTATGGAGATAATGACATTGTTTATTTTAGTTGAAAGTTGCTGAAAACTTTAATCTGAAAAGGTTGTGTCCCCTTGAAAGATGTTTTAAAGAGTTCAAAAATTATGAAATAGTTATGTTACAAACTCTAAGAAGAACTATCTAAAAGCTCACAAAAATTACTACAAAGTATTACACCATTTGGTTTATATAAAAATAACAAAATTTAATTTAATTTAACTTAACTCAAGCTGAAACAAACAAGGCCAATATCTACATAAAAATTGTAGCCCTCAACAATATTTACAACTTTGTAGTTGACAACCTTTTCATTTGAGGTCATTTAGATGCCAAATAATGGTCACAACATTTCGACATTTGGATGACAATGGCCAAAAGGGAAAAAAGATCCCAATGTTATCGGCAAAGATTCATAAGTATGCAATTTTTCTTTCATATAACACGAGTGCTAAGGTTGTATAGAAGGTTGTAAATTGTAGGGCTATAGATTCTGGGTATAGAAATATACTTTTTTTTTTTCCTATTTTCATGAATTTAAGGCCTAAATTTGTGGTTTAAAAGTCATCATCAATGTCGGTTCGTAACACAAACCGACAGTAACAAGAACTATCGTTACCGGTTCAAAAACCGAGGTTATCACTGCCACTTACGCATTGTCAGTTAAAATTTGACAGTGAAGACAGTTTCAAACGACAATTATATGGTGTTCTGTAGTAGTGCCATAGCCGTGGACACAATTATCTAGATAGTTTTGACTCTGCAGAGTTCATGCACTTTACCCACAAGGGACTTCTCGTTGCATTGTAAAGACTTAGCTGGATCTATTAAATGTACAAGAGCGGGTTGTGATTCCCCGGCCATGCCACGTGGCTCGCTCGTCGAGCGAGCGCACGCTCGCGCCTGCCTCCTCGCGCAGCCGCTCGTGTCGCCTGCCTCACCACCGCATGGCTCGCTCGCGCCACGCGCCCACTCGCGCCACATGCGTTTTTTTTTCCGCGGCTTTTCCCGCGCGCGCGGCAACGGGCGCGCGCGTTTTTTTGCCGCCCGCGCAGCCGGTTTTTTTCCCCTCCGCTGCTGCGTTTTGCTCGCGGGCGCGCCATGGGCGCGCTGTGCATCTAGTAGTTCACAAACATGAGATGTCCTTAAACTAGAGGCGAATTACACCTTTTAGCATCAACCACGGACCCAATAAAACATGCATTAACTACACCCACCTTTCATGTATCCGCAATAACCTTTCATGTATTCGCACTAGTCATCCCGGAGTTTTAGGGGAGGACCTTTGTTTCCCAAATTTCTCAAAAACATAATGTATAAAAAGAAATTTGTAAACATATATTACAAATAAGATTTACCTATGACTATTATTAAAAAGCTCTTGTGGTGGTGGTGGTAGTGCCAACTTTCAATCGCATCCGTCTAATCTTAATTCAAAACCTATCCAATAATCTTGACCCTTCACGTGTGTTAATCCATAGAATCGTCCCTGCTCCACGTGCCAATCCATCTTGTGCGTCCATCCTTCAAGCATACTTACAAGATTATCAGAGATTAGTTTGTTTCACGCTTCCCCTAATTCAGCAATCAACAACATTTATTTCTTTCCTTATCTATTGATATCAGTTGATGTCTTTCTTTTCTTTTCCCTGCCAACTTCCTTGTACGTACGTCACATCCCTCTGATTCAGCATTTAATATTAATTTGTTTCCTTCTATATTGATCTAGATTGATGTTTTTATTTTCTTTTCTATCAACTTCATTGTACATCGCGTCCACAAGACTTGTTCAAATTCAAAATTTTTCCATCTTATTATTGCATGCGCAATCCGTGGAAATCACTCCGTTTTCGAAATCTTCTCATCTTACACTGAGCAATCTCCGAAACAAATACAAATTTGAAAGGGATTGTCCACTCATTTCTCTACTATTTAAAAGAGGCTTGTGGTGGTTGTGGTTGGCGGTAGGATCAATTTTCAATCTCCACCATCCATCTCTATTCTCGGTCTCCACTGAATCATAGCCAACCAATCTCTTTTAAAAAATTTCAAATCATGTCTACCAATCCAATTATTATTCGTTCATTTCCATTCTATTAGTTGCACATTTCCTCTCCTATGCCTGCTCTTTCCTTATATATTCTAAAATAATTTGATTTTGAATTATTTAATTAATCTGATATTTATTTCCCCAAGGAATATTAATTCCCTCTTTATTTCTCTGTCTTGCAAGTGAGTCCCACTATTTCTTTGCTTCTCTTCTCCTTTCTTTTCACTCTCTCATGCGTCCTCTCCTTCCCCATCTCCTATCTTCAGAATTTTTTCCAAAATTCAAATCACCATTGATGGTACATTAGTTTTCTAGGCGTCTTGGTCAATTTTTGTCAATTCTTTCCTAAGCACCCTATATAAACGCCTCCCAAGCCATCTTTCCACCCATTTGCTCTTCTCTACAATTCTACGCAGGTAAACGACCATTATCCAATGGGAAAATACAACACTAAATTCATGTGCCTTGACATATGTGTGTATGACATGTGTGACCATCTGAGTCTATGACAGTGGGCTAGGATGTCACACGTGAAATCATGAATTTTAAAGAGTGTCATACATTATAATCTCCCTCTTATCCAATTCCTTTGAGGACAACCCTCTTTACCTTCCATTTGATCTATTTTGCCATTCCCTTTAAGTAGATCATCGATGAACTTGCTGGGATCGGATGCTGGAGCCTCCATCGTCCATCTTATCGTCACCACTGCCTTCCCATCGATCCGACGTAATCCAGAGGTATACCCTCCCTCACCCTCTGTCTCTGACCTCTCTAGGTCCAGTAGGATCCGTTCCGGGGGTTGCCTCACCGGATCTTGCCTGGAGCAGAGCTTTCGCCGCCCTTATCTTCCCCACGGCCGGCTACGAACCACCACCACCTCGACCACCTTCTCGCATGCGCTCTGCCTCCACCATCTCTTTCTTGCACAACATTTTGTATTTTGTTTTCCCTCTTTTTATTAGCATGAATTAAATTTAGATTTGTGTAGTTTTGTTAGACATCAATTTATTCAAAGAGTAACAAGCTTATTTATGTTGAGATTCGTATTTCATCATACTTCTTAATTTTCTAAATATGAACGTTATTGATTTGTTTTCCCTCTTTTTATTGCCATGAATTAATTTTATATTTGAATGTTTTTGTTAGATATGAACTTAATCGGACAGTAACTCTAGACAAAAAACTGATTTATTTTCTCTCTTTTATTAGCGTGAAGTAAATTTAGATTTGAATGATTAAAAATATATTGTGTTGTGATGGAGAAATAAATCAAAACCTGAAAATGTTTACTTTAGCTTTTATATTTTGAGATTCTATCCTTTTATTTTAGTCTCTATTTTGATATCAAGTTTCAATTCAACACACGAACACTACTCATTGCCTCCTAATTAAATCACCCATTATAATTTCACATGTTGCTCCGTTTAATGTTTTAATTTATCCCCTTTGTGTCCCGTTGCAACGTATGGGTATTTGCTAGTATTACAAACAACAATGAACTATAGTAAGCATCAGACTGGCTGAGTAATAACTATGTAGGAAGGAAACAATTACTTCCTCCGTTTCAAATTATAGTTCACCGTTGACTTTTGGATCGTATGGGTATTTGCTAGTATTACAAACAACAATGAACTAGTAAGCATCAGACTAGCTGAGTAATAACTATGTAGGAAGGAAACAATTAACCATTCGTCTTATTTAAAAAATATATGTAAATATCATTTTTTATGATTTATTTTATCATTAAATATATTTTAATCATGACTTATATTTTTGTATGTTAGCATTAATTTTTTTAATAAGACGAATGGTCAAAAGGTGTGTCTAAATGTCAACAGTAAACAACAATTTGAAACAGATGGAGTAGAATGCAATAGGATATTGCCACTTAGTAGGTTAAAAAGAAAGCTTACCAGTTCATATGGCCGGTGACGACAGGAACGGTGGGAAGTTGGTATATATGAAGGCATGCAGGATGTGGCGTTTCAACCCACATATCCTCTCAAGCTGCAATGTCTCGACGTCCAGCGAGAAGTACTCCGAGTACAGCGTGAGGCACTCCAAGTCTGGCACATCCCTGGACATTCTAGCGTTCCAGTCTTCCCTAGACCTTAGCAGGAGCAAGTGCTTGTCCGTTGAGCCTCTGATGTAATGGTGATACCCTGCATCCAATGGGATTACCTTGTGTTGCTGCCACTGGTTGGGACCCTCACCAACATCCTGCTTAATCATATAATGGAGGTGATATGTGCCATCACCATCGGCAGCTCCATCCCGGAGAAGGAAAATCCCGGGCCTGCCTCCCCCTGCATCCACAATGGCGACGGGCAGCCTATGGCCGTCAGGAGGGGGATCAGCAATGGAGAATTCCATCCTCCGGGCGTCAAGCACGAGGAACTTGTCCTTCCAGTCCATGATCCAGTAGAAGCATCCGCAGGCGTACTGGCGTGTGACGCACCCGATCCCCCACCTGGACGAGGCGCCCGTGATGGTCGGTACCAAATCGCTCCAGCGCAGGGACGAGGCTCGCCATTGCCTGGTGCTCGAAGAGAAGGCGAAGGTGACCAGCTTGGCTCTGCAGTGCACAATACAGATCACTCTGAAATAAGTCTCCTCCTCCTCCTCCTCCTCCTCCTCCTCGGCGCCGGGAGAGAAGAAGGGCTCGGACCAATTTGGGTCCTCCACCAACGAGGCCAGGTCGTCTGGGATTGGGGGAAGCAGGACGCCCCGCCGGTGCAAGGGATCGCCCACGGCGAGATCCGTGAGCACCGGGACCGGGATCAGCCCTTCGCCTCCGCTACGTCCGAGGAGGACGCGGCCATCGCAGACGTCCAGTAAGATCCAGCCGTCGGGGGAGGGGAGGAAGGAGAAGTCGGCGGCGAGGGAGACGGCGCGGGCGGCGGGCGCGGAGGAGTGGCTCGGGAGGGCCGGCTGGAAGCCGTCGTTGTCAACGAAGCCGAGAAGGGGCGGGGCGTGCTGCGAGCGGAAGCGCCGGAGGAAGGAGCGGTCGGTGACGATCCCGCGGAAGGAGACGCAGGCCGCGGACGTGCGGACGAGGTCGGCTGGGGCCGGCAGGCGCACGAAGATATCCGCGAGGAGATCGTCGCTGAGCACCGGCAGGGGCAGGAAGGCCTCCTCGAGGACGTCGTCGGTGAGCACCGGCGGCGAGGCCATTTCGCGGCCGGGTAATCGGATCGGAAGTTCGGAACTATCGGTGCAGGATTGTAGAAATATCTGTCGTTCGGTTAAGGAGATGGAGATTTACAACCTGGTACACAGCAAATCCCCCAGAAACAAATATTTAATTATAAAATATGTTTAAGTAAAAAATATTATATTTCATAAATATTAATATTTGCGCAAAACCGGACTAACAAAAACCACATGCAAATATGGTTTTGACTTATCAAAACACTTAAATGGTACCGTTTCAAAACCATGAAGATCAATCCCACTCCGTTTTACACCTCGGGTATTGGTGATGATCAGATAAAAGTTCAGAAACAAAATTGTAGCTTTTCTCAAATAAATACTCTCTCCGTTCCAAATTGTAGTCACTGTTGATTTTTGGACACGTTTTTTTGATCATTTGTTTTGTTTTAAAAAATAGTGCAAACATACAAAAATATAAGTTATGCTTAAAATATGTTTAATGATAAAACAAATCATAATAAAATAAATATTATTTATATATATATTTTTGAATAAGACGAATAGTCAAATAGAATATTCAAAAGTCAACGATAAACTACAATTTGAAACGAATGAAGTATTTCAAGTCCTGAAAAGCCTAGAACATTCGGGGAGTATTTGGTTTACAACCCTGTTCAGCTCGACCATTTTTTTTTCGTGCTCGACCTTTTGGTGTGCTTTTAGATCGAGTATAGCTCAACAGCTTGCTAATGGCATCCTGATTTTAGAAGCTACGAGTACGTTAGGGTTTAACTCTCGATTCTTATTCTTTGGTGAGATTTTTTTTCTATAGGATACACATAAACGCGTAGACGCATGTGTTTGTGTGCGCGTGAGATTTGTGTGGTTGAGTGATTTTATGTAGGGATGCAAGTGGAATGCTTTGCGAGTATCCGCGAGCCCGCTTGCTTCATTAAAATATGCTTAATGTATTTTAATGAAACAAGCAGTCTTGCGGATACTTGTGAAGCAACCCACTTACACTCCTATTTTTATGTGTGTCTTTCAAATTGGTTCACTAATTCAAAATTTCGATGACAGATCGACAGGCGATTCATGGGCACCTACCTTGGTGAGCCCGAAGTACAAAAAGAAGCGCACGTTGCGAGCTAGTAAGGTAGGCCCTCTTTGATAGCTTGTTTTGTTTTAGACTTTTAGTTTAGTTTTTGTTGGAAAAATTTGACCACCTTTGAAAGTGGTATGAAAAGGCTAAATAAATTATTAAAAAAATATTTTAAAGATCTTTAAGAAAAACCCTACAAAGTTATAAAAAAATTATTTCCAAAAAATAAAGTGAATGGCGTATATAAATATAACAAAGTTGCAATCCAAATAAAAACTAAACTGAAACAAGCTATCAAAGAGGCCCGTAGTTGGCAGAAAAAGATTCCATTTTCTGTTTTCATTTAAATTTACATATTTTATGATTTCATTTTTTTGTTAACATTAACCTTCTGCGCTCACCTAAATTTTAACTTCAGCCCAAACATAGTAAATTTATCAATTACTAGACGCGTTGGCGCGCCCGCGGCACGCCGAGCGGCCAAGCGCGTGGAGCACGTGCCGGCGCTCACGCGCTCGCAGCAGCAAAATGCGTGGGCCACGCGTGGGCGGCATCGCAATGCGGGAGCGGCCAACGCGAGCATGTGCGAGCGCGGGGAAAAAGCGGCGAAAAAACTGGCGCCGCGCGGGAATCGAACCGCGGCCTCCGCGGTGAGCGCTCGCGCTGCTAGCCACCCCGCCGAACCGCGCGAGCCGTTGCTGCCCGTGCGGGAGAAATTGTTTTAAACGTAAAAATGGAATGGACGGCCAGATCTGAACGGCGCGCGCGATCGGACGGCCTTGGCGGCGTCGGTCGGGGAGGGGGGCCACGTGGCGTGCGGACGACGCGCGTGTTCGCTATTGTACTTATTATAGATTTCGTCGTGCTCTTGCGTTGGTCTAGAATAAAAAACTGATAGAACTATCTAGTCACGAGGCAAAGCACACCCCAAGAACGGGGGAAGCCTTTGCTAGGATGAACAAACCCAGCATAGAATAAATACCGATAGTGATTAGGTCTATTGGATCATTTTAATGAACTAGAATCTCATCGCAAAAAAAAAGGTCCTTCAAAAGATATAGTTGGAGATAGTAGGTCCAGTTCTTTTCAGCTTA
This sequence comes from Raddia distichophylla, assembly GCA_005191435.1. NCBI lineage: Eukaryota > Viridiplantae > Streptophyta > Magnoliopsida > Poales > Poaceae > Raddia > Raddia distichophylla. The sequence continues at coordinate 1,473,938 of SPJY01002156.1, read as the reverse complement.
ACGGCTTAACAGCTTAACGACTTATCTACGTTTTGAAAACACATGCGTTTAAGTTTTTTGAATCCGTTTTTCGCTGTTTCGAAAATAGGTCCTAATGCTTTAAAAAGCAAGTCAAACGAAATGTAACTGAATCTCCTAACGCTTTAAAAAGCAAGTCAAACGAAATGTAACTGAATCTCGAGACTACCTCAAGAAGATTAGTCATTTTAGCTGTTCAGCCGTTCAGATCAGCTCAAAAGAACAGGAAGAACAGGGCATAAGTATTCTTTGGTGGGCTGAAGGCATTTCTGATGGTTGACAGTTGACACAACCACGTAGCTTGCTTTTGTGATACGAATTCCATCAATATGACGATTGTGATCTGCGTTGCCGCCGTTTGCTACGATATCTGCAATTAGCGTGAACTTTATTCGAAATTTCTTTTCTTTTAGACCTCATATCACATAATTATAGAGCCTTTATGGAAAGAAGCGCGCGCGCGCGCGCACAGAAGAACGAGAGTGACAACAGGGGATGTAAACAAACGGCTGAGAGACAATAATGTCTCGATAGTAGTAGGAAATTCTTAGCTATACCATCATTTACCAAAATAATATAGTTCTACACACGTGTAGCTATAAACCGAAGAGATGTCCATCAAAATAAGGAAATATATACGGCACCCAATCTAAATAGTCGTACACCGAGATCACACCAATCACCTGAGTTCCAACGACTGAGGACTAGAACGTTGCTCCGACTATGGTTCCATTGAATCTAACACAAAGAAGACAGCAAACCTGGTAGAAGAGAAGAATTTTAGCCCAGATTGGACACACTTTAGAATTTAGAAAACTGAATAGGTAAATTGATTACGAGAAAATGAGACAGGCAGGGCAGCTTAGATAAACACTAGGACTTCAAATGAACCACATACATTACAGACTCTTCTCAGTCATTGCTCCATTGGCAATATTGATCTCAACTGAATTCGATATGTGCAGCTTAGAATTGTTTTATTTTTACTAGCTGAAAATATACGGTAAATTATAATCTGAAAAATTGAGGGCCCTTGAAAAAAAGGCTTGGAGAGGCTGAAAAATATATTTAGAAATATTGTTTGGGAGTTTTGAGAAGAACCATTAAAAGTCTTTAAAAATAACTACAAAGTGCTACAATGTTTGCCTTGTACAAAATAACAAATTTTCAGTTGTAACTTTTACTTTTAATTAACAGCATGTTAAGAATAATTTATGCTTATTTGGCTAGAAAACCAATTTATCTTTTTTGGTCTATTTTTTCCCTTTCATACACCCTCCTCTAAAACTCATAAAAATAACAAAATGAAATGGACCAGCTTCGAAAAGTAGATTAAAAAACATATTAAAGTCTAGCTTAACATTGTGCTTACTTGTCAGCTTATTCATTCAGGTCAACCACTCCGAACAGACTTTTGAACTGAAAAAAAAATATTTGGCAATATTGATCTCAACTACAATTGGGCAATGCTTTATGTCATTATATTGTGTAATACAAGCTGGGCCACATAGCGTGATAGAGGCAGGAAAACACAGAGAAATGAATCATAAAAACCCTAGGCAATATAATAACTTCATGTTGCAGGGCGACTTCATAAATTACCTAAAAGTATAACAAATTTCTAACTGAAGTCATTGACGGGGGAAAGTCCAAAACACCCAAGGAAGTCTTGCAAGGGACATCAGCAAACTATAACTGTGTCCTGTGCCATCCAGAAAAAATGAATGCTTGTATTTGCAGTGCTCAAGCTTGGGATTGAGATTGAGGCAGATGAAAAGTACAAAATGTCCAAAAAAAACTGAGTGCCTCTCCCACCTCTAATTAATCTTGACTCCTGGGTTGATGATTTCAAATCAAACATCTTCTAAGTAAAAGCTGTTCTTTGTTGAATAGCATGACCATATAACACTTAATCAAGCTAACTACTTTGGTTTTGCTCATATCATGGTCATGAGATACTTTTACTACTCAGAGCAATTACTATCTTAATTTTGATCATACCAGAAATGTCGGTCTACTTTGGATCAACATAATGAGGTAAATTTATACATGAGAGGATAACTAAGAAAGAGATTTCTGGCTTAAATTTATACATAATGAGGTTTGCAAAAATTGTACTCACTCTATTTCTTTTTTGGAAGACGTATTTTGGGTGGGCACATGGATTAAGGAGGTGGTAAAATCAAGAGAAAGACATCGAAAATATGGAAGAGAATAGTTTATGAGAGTGCTGTGAAATGCAGGAGAGAGAGGAGTGTGTGCCTTATATTTAGTGTCATGGGGGTAATTTTCTTGTTATATGGATATGCTGTTAATAGTATGTAATATCATTTGTTTCTTGTGTGATTAGTGATTACTTCAGAGTATAGAACGGACAAGCAAATAAATCAAATTATGTTACTGAGCTGGATTAACTTCTCTACAAGCACAAAAAGAAATCACTAGTAAACCGTGTGAAGAAGAATTACCTATACTCCAACAATGAGCTATCAAGCATCAAACAAGCTGTGTTAACCATACAAGAAGGAAATCATTTGAATGCAATAGAAAGTTTACCACTCATATAGTCTGTGACGACAGCGACGGTGGGAAGTTGGTATACATGTGTGCGCGCATAATGCGGTAAGTCAACCCACACACCCTCTCAAGCTGCAATGCTTTGACATCCACTGAGAAACATTCCAATTCCACGTACACAAAATCCTTAGTTGACCTTAGTAGGAGCAAGTGCCTCTCCGTTGCGCCTCTGATGTAATACTGATACCCAGGATCTAATGGGATTACCTTCTCTATCTGCCATTGATTGGAACCTTCACCGACGTCTTGCTTAATCATATAAAGGAGGTGAATTGGGCCATCTGCAATTTGATCACGGAGAACAAAAATCCCAGGCCTGCCTCCCCTTGCCTCCACGATGGCGATCCGGCGCCTATGGCAGCCAGGCGGGAGGTCAGCAATGGAGAACTCCATCCTCTGGGTGTCAAGCACCAGCATTTTGTCCCTCCAATCCATGAGCCAGTAGAAGCGCCCGCAGGCATACTGGCGCCCGAAGAACACGGGCCTCCCTGGCGAGGCGCCCATGCCCGCTACCAAATCGCACAAGCGCTGGGATGCAACGGTTCGCCATTGACCGGTACATGAGGAGAGGACGAAGGCAACCAACTTAGCTTTGCACTGCGCCATCCAGATCACTCTGAAAGATACCTCTTCCTCGGTCGGCTCCGCCTCCTCCTCGCCGCGTGGAGCCAGGAAGGCTTCGCCCCAGCGCTCGAATTCCATGCGGCGCGGGTGCTCCACCGACGCGGCCAAGTCGTCCGGGATTTGGGGGAGCAAAAGGCTCCGTCGGTGCAAGGGGTCGCACACGGCGAGCTCCGTGAAGATCGAGTTCACCTCTCCGCTGCCGCCCTCGGCCTCGGGTGCGCGGTCGAGGAGGACGCGGCCGTCGCGGGAGTCCCGCACGATCCAGTCGCCGGGGGAGGGGAGGAAGGAGAAGGAGAAATCAGCGGCGAGGGCGACGGCGCGCGAGATGGGCGCGGAGGGGTGGTTCGGGAGGGCCGCATGGAAGCCGTTGTGGCCGAGGAAGCCGAGCAGAGGCGGGGCGTGGAGCGAGCGGAAGCGCCGGAGGAAGGAGCGGTCGAAGACGATCCTTCGGTAGGAGATGCAGGCCGCGGAGGCGCGGACGACGTCGGCTGGGGCCGGCAGCCGCAGGAAGATCTCCGCGAGGAGGTCGTCGGTGAGCGCCGGCAGCGGCGGCGAGGCCATTGCACCGAACGAGGAAACTGAAGGAGCTTGGGTCAAACATCAAATTTTCTTCCATATAAATGGGGTAGTAATGATACGACAGGAACAAGGATAAGTAGAAGACTTTTGAGAAGTTGACCGGCCAATATTATTAGCGAACTTGCCTGTACAGAAATCTGAAAGGTGTATGGTTGTCTTTCCACCTCAGTCTGTATTCCACCAACAACACTTTCTCGCATGATTTACCTCCTGTCGTTGTCGATCGGTCTTTATCTGTGCTCGTAACTTCTTTCAAATGTTTGATTTTTTCTCTTTCTCCTAAGTATCATGCAACCGCTTCTCCACCCTAGTTTTTGAGACTTCGCCTCCCAGAGCATTTCTTGATTCTGCTAGAGAGTCTGCTCTGCTCGGTATACAAGTATTACATAAACTTGCACAATGGATCTTCTCCACCCTAGTTTTTCGAGACTTCGCCTCCCAGAGCATTTCTTGGTTCTGCTAGAGAGTCTGCTCTGCTCGGTGTACAAGTATTACATAAACTTGCACAATGGAGACAAAACGATAACAAGGTTTACATAAGACCATGCATCGATATATGCGTTAGGCAAATACAACTACAAGATGTAACTTAACGGATACTAGCCCTTCCTTTGCATATTGTCGGCTCAGTCGTAGGTATAGTTTTTACATATCCAATACCTTCCACCATAAGTACAGAATATGTTTCCAGACTTCATGAGAATGCAAAGGTCAGCCGGCGGCGGGAGCCTATTTATATAATTTTATTAATTGAGAATTTATTTTTAATTTTCGAAATAAAAATATATAATGTTAACAAATTCGTATCGTGGATGTCCATTGCACGCTTTGGCCCAAGTAAGCGTTAAATGTTTGCCCATCCAGCCCGGCTCTTATCCCGCGAAATTGGGCTGTCCACTTTGCTGGGCTAACCTGAGCCCAGTAGAACCACCATGCCTGGTTTGGCATTTGGCGAACGCGAGTCCCTTGGTGCAACTTGCAAGTTGCAGCAGCTCATGATTGATTGGCCTGAACGCCTTGGCGTGCGATGCGTCGAGGCGCTCCCGTCCCGTGTACGTGTAAAGACTTGCAAATAAAAAGGCTAATCAACCGATGGCTCCCAATAATGAATGCACACACGGCCCACTTGCCGCTGCACTACGGATGGTCCGCGGCTCACCGCTCGATGGCGTCCCTTCCCGACCACATCTCCTTTGTGGCGGCTGGCGGCACGACATCCCGTGCTTCACCCCTCCTCGGCTCCTCGTGCTCGCATTGCCGACCCATTACCGTGTGAAAGTAAACAACAATGCGTGTAAAATAAATAAATAGCCACCACATACGTTTGCGATGTGTCCATGCTTAACTCGTAGGTATAGGCCTCGTATATTTCAGCCTATCATAGCGTAACATTTCATATATGTAGAAAAATTTATCTTTTTATATAGTCTATTTGGTTTAATAGTTTGTAATAATTTTTTTAGGTTTTTAATAGTCATCTTAAAAATCATAAAACTATTTTTAATTTTTTTACAATATTTAAACCCCTCTTTAAAGACTTAGAGGCTGTTTGGTTGCCTGCATCCAAAGAGTTTTATATCTAGAAATACAAAACTAGCGTATTTGGTTGTCTTCTTACTCATCCGAACCAGGCTCTCCAGATGTAATTAACCCCTCCGGGCCAGACTCTGGAGATACGGCTAAATTGGGTGTTTCCCCAGAGCCAGGCTCCGCACATGCAGCAACAACCACATGCGCGACACATTTGATTCATTTGTTTGCTATATCTTTTGATTAATATTTTCGATTACCAAACCGATTTCAAAAAATGGGTTATTGATATTTTTTCAAACAAAACGAGACCACACTTGCCATATAAATTTTAAAAGTTTAAAATTTTCATTTTTTGAATTTATTTATTTATGAGACTTTCTTTTGAATTTTTTATTTTCATAATTGATTTTTTGTTATTTTGATTTTCTAGAATTTATTTTAAAAAAATGTTTCATCCCTTTTTTGAATTTCTCCATGCCATTCTCTCCTTAGTGCAGTCAACCAAACAATATCTCTACGCAGCCTATACAATCTCATACACCTAACCAAACAACAACCATTCGCATCATCTCAGCCTGACTCCAACCAGCCTGGCTTAGCTCATACAGCTTGGTTCAACTGAGAAGGCAACCAAACAGCCTATTAAATTTTGCTACGGCGAAACACTACAATACGTTACGCTAAGCTGAAATTTACAAGCCCATAATATCCATGTCTATTTTTTTATCCTTTTCATAAACTTTCATTAATTTAAAACCAATTGAAAAAGGTCTAGTCTGATGGAACAATTTGTATACCTATTGGAACAATGTATTTGATCCGCTGGAACAATAGGCTAAACCAATTGGAATAATATGTCCAGTCTGATAGACCACAAACTTGTATAAATTTTACTGGAACAACTTGTCTATACTAATGGAACAATTAATTTGGCTTATTGGAACAATACGTCTAGTCTGATGGAATAGCTTGGTATTTGGTCTGTTGGAACAATAGGTTAAAACCAATTGGAACAATATGTATAGTCTGATGGAACAATTTGCATACCTATTGGAACAATGTATTTGGTCTGCTGGAACAATAGGCTAAAACCAATCGGAAACAAAAATGTCATGTTTGATGGAACAACTTGTATACCTATTGGAATAATGTATTTGGTCTGTTGGAACAATAGGTTAATCTAATTGGAACAATATGCACAGTCTCATGGACCACAACTTTTATACCTTTTGAAACAATGTATTTGGTCTGCTGGAACAATGAGTATAGCCTACTGAAACAAATCTATCTTATGCTGAAACAATTTTACCAATAAAGATAAAAAATCCAAAAAATAGGAAAAAAATAGAAAAGTATTTAAAATGAATTCATTAGAAATTTAGATGAATTATAAAATTTGTATTACGCGATTTGAACTCCAAATAAAAAAGATACAAAAAATGAGAAATTGAAAAAGAAAATAAATAAAACGTACGTTTGCTGGGAGAAGCTAGCTAGCCTAGCTTGGGCTGTACACGCGGTGGGCTGGCGCGGGCGTCCGACAGTCGGACATGGAGGCTTATCTATTTGTTTTGCACCGAGTGGACAATCCTTGGGTAGTCTCCTCATAATTTATTCACAGCACATGGACTACATTTTATATTTTTTTCTCATGCATGCCCAACCAAAATAGAGGGCAACTATCGCGATCACCAAGGACCTCTATTTTGACATGCCCGTCCCATATACTCCCTCTATTATAAAATAATAGTCGTTTTGAATATTGACACGGTCTCCAAAGTATAACTTTGACCATAATTTTTTTAAAATTTTATTTGTAATGCATTAAAAATATAATATTATGAATTTTTTTTTAAGATGAATCTATCTGTACAATTTTTATGTTTTCAACCTAAATAGTTTAAAAGTTCTCTATAGATACAGTTTTAAAACTTTGATATAGCACAAATTTAAAATGACTACTAATTTATAATAAAAGAGTAGTTTGTAGGGATTTGTAGTATTAGAGAGCTTAGCGAGAAACCCAAGATGACATACTAATTTAACCTAGCAAGAACCCGTAAGTACCGGTATGTATACTAGATGTTATTCACTAGTATATAACTATGTCCATCGCCGTTTGTTTTCCAGTTGCATGGGCTCGCTTTATTATTTGATCCATATAAATTTTGATAGTCATGTTGCATGTTCGAATTCGGTTTACGACTCCACGATGTTACAAATGATGAATGACAAAGACATCATTGCATGAAACATTCACTGGATTACTAGATTGGAGAGGCGGTGAGGAGCATTGTGAGCGGCTACAGCGACATCGCACGAGTCATGACTTGTTAGCACTAGCGCCACCTTCAGTGCTGGGGGCTGTCATGGCATCATTGCCTTGTTGGCTTGCTAGGCTGGAAAGTGATCTACGAGGCCAATCCCAGTGGTCTATTAACTCAATTTCTAGATTCATGTCTTCGTAATCTGACTTTTTGGTGAGTTTGATGATTGGCTTTATATTTGTTTGCGAAGATTTGTAACGATGATGTCGTCAACACAATGGCCATCCAATGGTGCCTATCTGTTTTCTTTTTGAATATAAAACTTTTATATTTGGTCTCTTCACTTTTGTATTATTTTGTATCTATTATTGTTGGCGCAGTGTTTTTAGAAAATATTTATCTTGATGTGGAAAAGAAAAGAAAAGAAATTTCGATAAAGGAATAATTACCTAAAAAGAAGTCATAGAAAAAATAATACTCCCTCCGTATCGAAATGTTTGACGCCGGCAGTTTAGAGAGAAAAGAGTGCAATTGTTTGTCGCTGTAGCAAGCTCCAGTACAAGTCAAATGAGGATGCCCGATTTTGCCCCTGCCTTTGCTAAGCACTTCCTCTGCTCATCTGCACACCTCAGCCACCGCCGCCGCCGGTCCATCCTCCCGTGCGTCGCCGCCGTCCCCTCCTCCAGCGAGCCGCCGCCGTCCCCGCCTCCCGCGCGCCGCCGGCGTCCCCACCTCCCGCACCGAACGAGGAAACTGAAGGAGCTTGGGTCAAACATCAAATTTTCTTCCATATAAATGGGGTAGTAATGATACGACAGGAACAAGGATAAGTAGAAGACTTTTGAGAAGTTGACCGGCCAATATTATTAGCGAACTTGCCTGTACAGAAATCTGAAAGGTGTATGGTTGTCTTTCCACCTCAGTCTGTATTCCACCAACAACACTTTCTCGCATGATTTACCTCCTGTCGTTGTCGATCGGTCTTTATCTGTGCTCGTAACTTCTTTCAAATGTTTGATTTTTTCTCTTTCTCCTAAGTATCATGCAACCGCTTCTCCACCCTAGTTTTTGAGACTTCGCCTCCCAGAGCATTTCTTGATTCTGCTAGAGAGTCTGCTCTGCTCGGTATACAAGTATTACATAAACTTGCACAATGGATCTTCTCCACCCTAGTTTTTCGAGACTTCGCCTCCCAGAGCATTTCTTGGTTCTGCTAGAGAGTCTGCTCTGCTCGGTGTACAAGTATTACATAAACTTGCACAATGGAGACAAAACGATAACAAGGTTTACATAAGACCATGCATCGATATATGCGTTAGGCAAATACAACTACAAGATGTAACTTAACGGATACTAGCCCTTCCTTTGCATATTGTCGGCTCAGTCGTAGGTATAGTTTTTACATATCCAATACCTTCCACCATAAGTACAGAATATGTTTCCAGACTTCATGAGAATGCAAAGGTCAGCCGGCGGCGGGAGCCTATTTATATAATTTTATTAATTGAGAATTTATTTTTAATTTTCGAAATAAAAATATATAATGTTAACAAATTCGTATCGTGGATGTCCATTGCACGCTTTGGCCCAAGTAAGCGTTAAATGTTTGCCCATCCAGCCCGGCTCTTATCCCGCGAAATTGGGCTGTCCACTTTGCTGGGCTAACCTGAGCCCAGTAGAACCACCATGCCTGGTTTGGCATTTGGCGAACGCGAGTCCCTTGGTGCAACTTGCAAGTTGCAGCAGCTCATGATTGATTGGCCTGAACGCCTTGGCGTGCGATGCGTCGAGGCGCTCCCGTCCCGTGTACGTGTAAAGACTTGCAAATAAAAAGGCTAATCAACCGATGGCTCCCAATAATGAATGCACACACGGCCCACTTGCCGCTGCACTACGGATGGTCCGCGGCTCACCGCTCGATGGCGTCCCTTCCCGACCACATCTCCTTGTGGCGGCTGGCGGCACGACATCCCTTGCTTCACCCCTCCTCGGCTCCTCGTGCTCGCATGGCCGACCCATTACCGCGTGAAAGTAAACAACAACGCGTGTAAAATAAATAAATAGCCACTACATGTGTTTGCGATATGTCCATGCTTACTTATAGGTATAGGTCTCGTATATTTCAGCTTATCATAGCGTAACATTTCATATATATAAAAAAATTTATCTTTTTATATAGTCTATTTGATTTAATAGTTTTTAATAATTTTTTTAGGTTTTTAATAGTCCTTTTAAAAATCATAAAACTATTTTATTTTTTTTACAATATTTAAACCCCCTCTTCAAAGGCTCAAATTTTGCTACGGCGAAACACTACGATACGTTACGCTAAGCTGAAATTTACAAGCCCATAATATCCATGTCTATTTTTTATCCTTTTAATAGACTTTCATTAAGTATCCGTGAAAACGTCGCTAGTGCCATTATAAATTTTTTTTTATCAATATCAATATTAATTTTTATTTCGTATATGTATCATTATAAAGTTGGTATTATCACCAATGCAATTATAAAGGGTTTGGGGGCTTATCTATTTGTTTTGCACCAAGTGGACAATCCTTGGGTAGTCTCCTCATAATTTATTCACAGCACATGGACTACATTTTACATTTTTTTTATCATGCATGCCCGACCTAAATAGAGGGCAACTAGCGCGATCACCAAGGACCTCTATTTTTACAGGCCTCGACCCATATACTTCCTCTATTATGAAATAATAGTCCTTTTGGACATTAACACGGTCTCCAAAGTATAACTTTGACCATAATTTTTTAAAATTTATTTGTAATGCATTAAAAAAATATAATATTAAGAAGGTTTTTTTAAGGATGAATCTATCTGTACGATTTTTATGTTTTCAACCTAAATAGTTTAAAAGTTCTCTATAGATATAGTTTTAAAACTTTGATGTACACAAATTTAAAACGACTACTAATTTATAATAAAAGAGCAGTTTGTAGGGATTAGTAGTATTAGAGAGCTTAGCGAGAAACCCAAGATGGCATACTAATTTAACCTAGAAAGAACCCGTAAGTACCGGTATGTATACTAAATGTTATTCACTAGTATATAACATTGTCCATCGCCGTTTGTTTTCCAATTGCACAGACTCGCTTTATTGTTTGATCCAAATAAATTTTGATAGTCATGTTGCATTTTCGAATTCGGCTTACGACTCCACGATGTGACGAATGATGAATGACAGAGACATCATTGCATGAAACATTATTGGATTACTAGATTGGAGAGGCTGCTGGGAGCGTTGTGAGCGGCTACAATGACATTGCACGAGTCATGACTTGTTCGCACTAGCGCCACCTTCAGTGCCGGGGGCTGTCATGGTGTCATTGCCTTGTTGGCTTGTTTGGCTGGAAAATGGTCTACGAGGCCAATCCCAGTGGTCTATTAACTCAATTTTTGGATTCATGTCTTCATAATCTGACTTTTTGGTGAGTTTGATGATTGGCTTGATATTTGTTTGCGAAGATTTGTAACGATGATGTCGTCAACACAATGGCCATCCAATGGTGCCTATCTGTTTTCTTTTTGAATATAAAACTTTTATATTTGGTCTCTTCACTTTTGTATTATTTTGTATCTATTATTGTTGGTGCAGTGTTTTTTAGAAAACATTTATCTAGATGTAAAAAAAGAAAAAAATCGATAAAGGAATAATTATCTAAAAAGAAGTCATAGAAAAACTAATAATATCAATTTTAGTTTTTCTACGTCAATCGTAATACCACTCAGTTTAGCTTGCCTCGGGACCGAGAAAATCTTTGAACCAGCCCTGGCGTGCTTTCGATGACGCAAAATAATGGGTACACGCTCGGTGCCCTCTTGCGAGCGGCTGCCCCCGGGACCGGGCCAGGGCAGGAGATATGTTCGCAGCCACCTATTGCCACTGACACGCGGGCCCAGGGACCCACCACCAGTCTGGAGCGTCGCGGCGTCCCAACGCGGCCACCCAGCCCAACTACCGTTAACCTACTCCAATCACTCGCACGATAATTAGCAGGATCCCCACGGGTTAATTACCCAATTTAGCCACCAATAATTAAGGCGGCCCCGTGCCGACCGGCTACCGTTACTCACGTGTTTCCCAACTTAATTCGCTGTCACGTGGGCCCGTAGTCGCTACCACGTCCCATAGCCCTCCTCTGGACCCACCTGTCCGTGGGGTTAGTCGGTTGTCGAAGTTAGCGCGAACTGTGAGTAAAAACATTAATGCGCCCCCAGGATTTACTAATCAAACCACACAGCTTCCCTCCCACTCCTAATCAGAGGTGATTAATAAAGACGTTAAAAACCCGGCGCAATACGGACGCAATACGAAACAGAGGGAGCTTCGGGGGGAGAGAGAGAGAGAGGGAGAGGGGAGGGAGAATGTCCATGGCTGAGGCGGCGCCGGCGGTGGCGGGGAGGGAGGAGGAGGAGGCATCGACTGCGGCGAGGTGCTGGCCGGAGAAGGAGGACGGGGAGAGCGAGGGGGAGGAGGAGGAGGCGATGGCGGTGCTGGACTTCGACATGCTGTGCGCGTCCGTGGCGCTGTCGGCGGACAGGAGGAAGGGCGCCTCCGCGGCGGCGGCGGCGGAGGGTGGCGGTGGTGGCGGAGGAGGGGTGCAGAGGATGTGGGAGGGGGACGTGGTGCTGGATTGCTTGGAGGACAGACGAATCGCGCTCGAGGCCGCATGGTAGGTGGAACTACCTCTTGCTCGTTTCATCAAGTTGTTGGGTGGATGGTTGTTCAGGGGGATCTGGTTTTGTTGGTCGCGAGGGGAAAGCTTGGGCATTTTCGTGCTTGAGTCGAATTTTCCATACGGGTTGGTTGATTTTGTGAGGATTTGGGAACGACGGGGCTTCCTTTGTTTCTGAGGGAAAAAGTTCTGCTAAATTAAATAATGAACATCCACCAGAATTTGGTGTGGAATTACGAATTTCACTTCTTGAAAATTCTTTTAGCAGCAATTGTGGAAGAGAAATCGTCATATTTAAGATGGTTAAGCTACGTGCGAAACATTCCGCAAAGTGCTGTCTTTCCCTCTGTTTAGGCTCTGTTCTAGAATGTCTTTGCAAAAAGATTCCTTTTTTTTTTCTTTTGTTATGGAGGACTGCATTTTGATAGTCAACTGTGATTAAACTTTGCTGAGCTTCTTTTTAAAATGTCTGTTTTGCTTGCAACTGTTTGCAGTTGCCCATGCTACAGGTTTGGCAAGAACATGCGGAGAGCCAATCTGGGATCTTGCTTCCTTCAGGTACAGATAATCCTATCATCAGCATATGACCATATTGCGTCCATTTCCTGCTTGTCATTTTCCTATGCAAAATGCTCAGCCGAATTACCGTGCAGTTGAAACATGCGAAACCACATGAGACTATTTTGCTGTTGATGCTGGTGGGAAGTAGGAAAACTTTCTGTTTGGAACAGGCTTTGATCCATCACTACAATATATATCGAGATTATATTCACATTGAGTATATTATTGCAAATATGGTGATCAGGGAGAGATGTAAAAGGCAGCATTTTTAGTGCGTGTATATATGCTTTTGCTTATTTTACCATAAAGGTAATTCCAATTAGTGTTAAGCTTGCTTTTTTTTTTGGTATTTTGAACATAGAATTTTGCATTCTGGTTTTATAAATTGTTTTATTAGTCCTCCATTTCTCGTGGTTTCTCTTCATGCCAGGGTGGAGTTGAATACTAGAAATGTGTGCCGCTGTCATGCTAGTTATGTAGAAAAATATAGCAAAGCTGTCTTTTTATTAGTCCTATGCTTATAGAATGGAGTGGTTCATGCTCAAGATGTTTGACTTGGCAATGTGAACAACATGTGCTTAGGTAATCCCGTATTCCTTTTGGCATGTCTTAGACGTGGCCAATCTGAATAGCATCCTACCTTTTTTTATTATTTTGAGCTTATGATTCAATCCTGTAAAGGATAGGTTTCCAGTAAACTGTTCTCTAGTTATATTATATATGTTGGAGAGCATCAGCCTGCACGTTGGACTTTCCAGACAGATCATCAGTATATTTACTCATTTTAGCCACTCAGTTAGGGCATGTCCAATGGTATCCAACTTAGTTCACCCTAAATTGGGTACCATTGGACATGCTTAGTCTTGAAATACGAACGTAATGTATATTTACTGTGATCGGTGCTTCTTAAACAAAATACTGTTCTCGAATGCATTTTAGCCACTTGGTTAATCTTGAATTACGATTGAATACATCTTTTTTGTGGTTGGTGCTTTTTAAGTAAAAATTGTTATTGGAAGTCCTCATCCCACTGAACATTAAATATGTGCATTTTTTTCTCCTCTAGAATTGTATTTCCAGCTTGTTATCCTTGTTAACATGGAGAGAGGGAGGAGTATATGCCATGTTAGTTGAACTTATTATACCGCCCAAAAGGCAAATATATATAAGGTACAAAGGGGACAACCCTAGAGAAGGAAAACACCTAACTACCCTTACGTGATCTAATGGCTACATTATCAACCCAAAGGGCAAATATATAGAGTACAACAGGGAAAATGGTAGCAAAGGAAAAGAACTAGCTACCCTTACATGAGCGAATGACTACATATTAACCTTGACAATCATCCTCAGCCTCAAACAAAGTGAAAAAGGAAACTACATTCCAGCATATCCTTTACTTTCCAGCAAGGTCTTCATAGAAATACAATCATTTGTTTGGTCTTTGCCATATATTGTTTTTGGCATTTTCGTGTTTACCATTATTTTTGCTTGAATGTATATATGTCGATAAGCTTATGTTGGTTTCATTCTTATTCACCATTTCACCATTCTGATGCAATATGATATTATTTCAGGGAATGGTTTACTTCATTTTACTAGTGGCTGTTTTGGTTAGCTTAATTGCCTTTTCTGTAACAAGGCATCATATATATTTATATATGGGGCTTGGCTCTGTTGTCTTGCTAGCAATCTACACTGGTTACTTTCGAAGAAGAATCAGGAAGAACTTCAATATCCGGGTAATTATTTCTTGACACTACCATTTTTAATGCAATATTCATGTTTCTAGGGTGCTAGCCTTGTAGTAGTAGTGCTTCATGTAGTTGATTATGGCGCTTATATTTTCTTGCACCACACCATTTCCAACAAATTGTAACTCCTCAATCTTGGACTCTTTTGAATCTTGTTAACATCATATTTCTTTACTTAAAAGAACAATAACTGAAAGCCGTAGGCTGTAGGCAATATTAATGATTTGACATATGCTCGTGAGGTTATCTCTATGGCAATAGCCAATAAATATGTTTTCAACTTCTGAATACATATTAGTCTATGTACTTTATTGAGATTATTATTTCAGGAATTACCAAACACAAAGCTTGGAAAAAGTGTAGTATTTTTTTTTTCTGGAAGTCTTTATTGCGATCAAACATATCATATACTCTTTTTTTGTGCTTACAGGGTACTGATAGCAGTCTAGATGACTGTGTTCTCCATCTCATCTGTCCTTGCTGTACGCTGTGCCAGGTTATATCCATATAAACCCCTTTGAAGTCCCAGTTCCCCAATTTATTGTTGCTGACCTCTTAACCTCACAGCTGCTAGCATTTTATTTTAATGAGCAGGAAGCTAGAACTTTGGAGATGAATAATGTCCAGTGTGGTATCTGGCATGGGCGGGGTGACACCATATGTTTAGGGAACAATGGTGAAGGAAACAAGGCTTTTGCAGCTCTACATAAGTCCTCATTTGTGCCTATAAAATTTCCGGAGTTGTGTGGCATGGACAGAGCATCAAATGGTGCTGATGAACATGAGCCTCTCGTCCCATCAACTCAACCAGAGCAGGAGTAGGATTTGACAGCAACTATGAGGATGATGGGTTTTATTTCCTGTTGTTCTAAGCTTCAGTGATAGTTGTCATCATGTATTGGATTTATGTTGGTTCAACCGTTCATAGTCGGTACCTACATTATGCGTTGATGCTCAAAGCTTTGCCTGAATGCAAGTGTAAATTTCTCTTGATGTAACAAGAGTTCCAATGGCATTGATATGAATGAAATTCAATCTTCTCCACTGGTGGCATTCCTCCGACCGATACTATTTCCTATAAAATTTGCTCTCCTACTCTTGGTTAAATTATTTCTTTTTTCATTTATTCAATTATAGATAATTATTTATATTAAGCACACACACATAAGGATATTAAATGCATAAAAAAACAGGGAGAGTGTTTGTGTGTGTGCGTGCGCGCGCGCGTTACTAGTGGAAATAATTACAGAACCAATCCAAGAATTTAACACAAGGAAAAAATTCAGCAACTTTGTTGAGTTAAATTATTTATGTATACATCATGGTTTCAGTTTACTTTGTTTTCCTTTGTTTGTTTTCATAGGTTCTATGAAAGAAAAACTAAAAAAATAAAATAAAAGTAGCAATAGCTAGACATAGTCAAAGTTAGAAAATCATTGGTGTGGACTGAAGTTACAAAAACTCCAAAATAACCGTGTCTTTCACTAAAGCATGAAACTAAATCAAAGTTTTGTGTCAAAAACTGCCAGTGGCACAGGGCAATTTTAGAGGAGGGCTTAAACACTAGAACTAATTAAAAAAAACCATTTGTATTTGTAATCATGCATCGACCGAAAATCCTAAAATTTCGGTATTATATGAAATTTTGGACAGTCCACATAATTTGAGATGGTTTTTTCCAAATTAAATGCGCCGAAATTTTTAAACAATATATTTTTATTCCACTCTGCCGATAACATAGATAATCGGTGATAGAATTTCAGCGATACAATTTTTCATGAGCCTAGAACTGAACCTAGAGCGAGAGACGGAGCTAGGACGGACATGATTGGAGTTCACCGCTACTGAGTAAAAGCATTGTTCTTTTCAACTTAAATTAAAATTAAAAGCTACAGCTGGAAATTTTTCATTCTTATATAAACCAAACTATGCAATCGTTTTTTGTGTGGTTTTGAATGATTCTTCCGAGAGTTTCTAAAATATTACTATTTTATATTTGTTTTAACTCTCCAAGACCTATCTTTTTTTTGAGCTAAAGCGTAGGTGATCTGCCATTTCAGTGAGAAGAAAAGAACTGTACAAAATTACAGGGAGGCAAGAGGAACACGGGGGAGGGGGGAGAGGGGAGGAAGCTAGCCAGACAGCAAAACAGGTGAGGTGGCCGCGGCCCAGGACACAACCCCCTCCTTGATAAGACCAACTATGCCATCCAAAGGCGTGGACTGCCCCTGAAAAACTCTTCTATTCCGCTCCTTCCAGATCTCCCAGGCGGTGTGGATGATTAGGCCATTGAGAGTCTTGAAAGCGCTCCGGGGAATTCCTTCGAGACGAGCTATCCACCAATTGCAAAAGGTGGAGGCCGGGTCCCAGAGGGTAGGGCCCATGAGGGAGAATCGCATGCAAATGGCCAAAGCGAAGTTACAGGAGCCCCAGAGGTGGTCGATCGATTCCAAGGGCCCATTGCAGAAAGGCACAAGCTGTGTGGTGAGGCCACCCCTTCTTAGCAAGCAGGTCAGCCATATTAATGCGGTAGTGACTGAGGGTCCAAGCGAAGAATTTGCATTTGTTGGGGGCTCGGGCGGACCAAATAGCGGACGCAGGGGGATGTCCCATGGTGCCTAGAAATTGCAAGAAGTAAGCTGACTTGGTAGAGAAACGGTCGTCGGGGAGAAGCACCATCGTATGGTGTCTGGGGTGTTAGAAAGGGTGGTTTGTCTGATTTTGCTACAAAGCAAGATGCACTCTCGGAAAAGCACGTCGGACGTAAGGGGACCAGAATGTAGGATCCATTGGTGAGAGGGCAGAAGTTGTGCCACTGAGTCTTTGTGACACTTGGCTTGATGGAAGAGATTTGGAGCTATATGGGCGGGGGTGGCACCCGAGACCCAGCGGTCGCACCAGAAGGATGTATTCGCACCGTTGCCAATTGTGGTCTCCGTGGCAGCCCTGAAGAGGGCAATCTCCGACGCAGTCATTTGCAAGTCAGAACCTAGCCAGGGTTTGGAGGGGTCAGTGCGGCTTAACCAAAGCCGACGCAAGTGGAGGGCTTGGTTGAAACGGTCCAAGTTGAGGACCCCCAGCCCCCCAAAGCAGTCAGACAGCAAACCGTTTTCCAGTTGACGAGGGCATGTCCAGTAGCGGGACCTTCATCACCTTTCATCCTGGCTATTGATCCTCTTCAACGCCTGATTGGCTTGGCCGCCCGGGATGGGGTCCTTGGCCAGATTGGCTCCTTCCCCCTCAAGCTGAGAATTTCCCTTTATGCGGATGACGCGGCCATCTTCCTTCGCCCAGATCACTCGGAGATCTCTGCGATCATCGAACTTCTCTAGGCATTTGGAGAAATCTCAGGGCTCAAGATCAACCTTCTTAAATGCTCCATCATGCCTATCCGTTGTGACGCCATCAACTTGGACGAGGTCCTAAGTCCATTCCCTGGCACCCGAACCAGCTTCCCTTGCAAGTATCTGGGTCTCCACTCCACTTTAAGCGCCTAGGCCGGACTCACTTCCTTTCCCTCATCCACAAGATCCGCTCTAGACTCCCCTCTTGGAAGGGCCGTCTTCTCTCTAAAGCAGGCCGGTTGACCTTAGTCAAGGCGGTCCTTTTGGCTCTTCCAACTTATTTCGCCACGGTGTTTCATCTCCCTAGGTGGGTCACCGGGGAGATTGACAAAATCCGACGCTAGCTCCTTCCTCCAAGACCTATCTTAAATGGGTGAAACTTTTTTTAGCTTATAACCTCTCAGCTAGTTTCAACTGCAAAGAACCTGACTAAATTTTATTTGTAACCTAGTGCTGGTACACCTTAGCCTAAGCGCTCTCAACCTAAATACGCCTCCGAACATTTGAGACCTTGCGCTTAAAAATGCATAGAAACAAAGGAAACGGTTGGAGATGGTCTTATAACTCTCAGCTAGTTTCAACTGAAAAGAACCTGACCGGACTGTGCCTGTAGAATATATGATCTAATCGTGACTAAATTTTATTTGTACCCTAGTGCTGGTACACTTTGGCCTAAGCGCTCTGACCCTAAATACGCCTCCGAACATTTGAGACCTTGCGCTTAAAAATGCATAGAAACAAAGGCATTTTATAACTAATGCATGTCATAATTTGCACGGACACCAACCACTTCAACTAACGTATCGCTAATGACATTTTAGAGGACTGGCTTCTTATTTGGGGATCGGCATATCGAATTGATACTTTATATGAGTTGCATTTCCTACCAACTTACTAACATGCTCAAGCCATCGCCTCGATTGGCCCACCACTCAACCATTCGCTCAATCTGGCAACCACGAGTCGTCTTCAACCTCAGTGCACCGTCCGCGACCTGCATCTCTAGGTTTCCATGGCGACGCTGGCATGCTGCATTGCTGCTTGCGCCCCTACGGGGAAGATGGACAGATGCAGCAGGAGCAAGCAGCTCATCTCCTTGCTTATTCATAGCTTGAAAGGGTGTGCATGCATGGAGACCTGCTTAACCAAAGCAACCCTACAATGACAGGTAACAAGGGCGACTGGGCGAGCTGGATCAGAGCCAATGCAAGCGCCCCCATGTGCACCAGCGATGCATTCTCCATTGAACACTGCGTAGTTTTCTGAAACATGATATTTTCAGAAACTATAATTTTACCTCAAAACTATGAAAAATAGTGCCCTAAACCTGATCCTTGCCCTGTTTTTTTCCGTTCTTTTGGGCTGATTAGAACGGCCGAACGACTGAAACATTGAAATAACTGAAACTCGAGAGCTTTTCGAGATAATCTCGAGATTCGGATCCATTTTGTTTGATTTACTTTTTAGAGTGTTAGGACCCATCTTTAATACAGTGAAAAAAGGACTCAAAAACCCAAAATATATATCTTTTCAAAACATAGATAAACTGTTAAGCTGTTAATGCGTTAAGATGTTAATTTCAAACGAACAGAGCCGAGGCGCTCCTTCATTGCCTAATGCTTATCCATTGCCGCACCACTCTCTCTCTCTCTGACATGGTTCTCGTTCACAATACACATGCAGGAGTGTTCAGAGTACCCCTGGCTTTCTGGATTAGAGGGGGTATTAGTGCAATCATTGAAAAGGATTAAGGCATTAAGCCTACTAAAGCTTGCAAAGTTACAATAATACTCTTCTTTGCTCTTACAAGGCTGCTACCTACTGGGCAATGCAGGATGATTTTCTTTGCTCTTCTTTTTGCCCTTTTCCTCCAGGTGGGATGGCCTTTTTTACTTCTTAATCCTCTGGGATAAGGACTGAAAGACAGCTCACTCTAGTCCCTGCTCTAGGGTTCATGCCTTTGCCAAAACATTAGCTGATCGCACTTGAATGCATACGCGTGTGCTCGTCTGCGTGTATCCACCGATCGACATCTTCAGTTCTTGGACGCGCCTTTTTCCCCCCTGGATCATCAATTATCCTACCAGCTTTCTCATGATCAGACTCGCTATCGCTTTCTTCGGCGACAGTACATTCGAATAATTGTATCGTGGAAAATACACTCGAGTAAAAGTTTTGAATGGACTTGAGGAAACAAATGCTCCATTGAAACACCTAGTATTTGAAGGGACATGCATTCACCAATTCCACTGGAATTTACTCGTGCAGTATTCCAAACCAGAGCTTGCGCTCAGTGCAATTTTGGATTTTTAAATTAGCTGTAATGCGACTAAATCTGAGCTAATAGCATGCCATTTTATTTGTAGATAATGGAATTACATCAGGCCTCTCCAGCTTAGAATGTATACGGTCCAAAAGTCTTGCATATTAAAAAAATAACTGAAAAAACAATGTTTAAAAGGAGATGAACATAGTTATACATTATACAATCTATTATTAGTTCTCCAACCAAAACGATTGACGAAAAAACTCATAAATACTACTTTTAAAGATTGACACGCCTTAATGAATGTTATGTGTTCCTCATCCTTCTGAAGTGTTACCTATTGTCGTAGGCAATATGTCCCTTTGAACATAGCCTTATGAAAGAAACATCTTTGTATTTGTCAAAATTTAAATCATTTCGATCACACGTACCAACTTTTCAGAGGATCGACCGCCTTCCTCACGGGTCTCCCTCATGGCCCCCTCCAGGCGAACCCCTCCAAACCCTAGCCGCCCCCGGCGGTGGCTGCGCCCGCCGTCGGCGGGCCACACGGCACTCTCTCCCCCGCCGGTGCCAACTCCCCAGCGGGAGAAACGAGGCCGGGGCCTCCCTCTTCTCAGGGCCGTTCTTGAGTTTTCCGGGGCCCGGGGCGAAATCATAGATGGAGGCCCCTAACATAAGTATTAAAATTTTTTTATAATACCATATATCAACTAAAAAAATCAACATTCAATGTATTGTACAAATTATACCGATAAATAAAAGTACAAGTACAAGTAAGATTTTTTACCTCAAATAATTGTGGAGGTTACCTTAGAAATGTCTTCTAACATTTCTAAATGCAAAATCATCAATTATGGCCTCTATATTGATGTCATCCAATAATTCCTTCTCAATACATAAAGTTGCTAGACCGTTTAACCTTTCTTGAGACATTGTAGACCTTAAATAGTTTTTCAATAATTTCAACTTTGAAAAGCTTCTTTCAGCTGATGGTGGTTCATCAAGATTATTCTAATTTCTTGGATCATAAATATCTATAATCACTTACTCACCTGGCGAGCGTGTGGACGTGTGGTGATTAATCTAAAATAAAGACGTAGAGTAGCAATGCCGATGCCGCGAGCCCGCACGCGATGGGATCTGCAATAGCATTACAGCAATTGTAAGATTCGTTGGAACTCGGGAGACAGAGATTGAATGTGGACGAAGCACAAACCATGGAACGGCCCTGTGCGTCCGTGCGGCGGCGGCGACGCTAGTTCGACTGGAAGTCTGGAATTGGAATCGACATTCAACATGCCTGCACACAGCCATCAGGATTCAGGCATCGGCCGGCCACCATATGGGCCCTTGGCCAGTTGGGCCATTGCCCCAATTGGGCCTTTGGCTGATTGCATGGCTTGCTGTATCGCTCAATCGCTGGAAATCTGGGATTGATCGATGTAGGCAGCGGCCAGCGGGAGCCGGGAGCGCTACGCTGCTGTCTCGCGCGGGGGGATGGGGCCCCTATCCGTGGGGGGCCCGGGGTGGTGGCCCCGCTCGACCCCCCCAGGAACGGCCCTGCCTCTTCTCCTCCCTTCTGCATTGGTGGCCGGCGGCGGATGGTGAGGTGGCCGCGCACGGTGTTCCTGGTGGGCGCCATGACGTGTCTGGCGGTGAGCGCGGCGACGCACCTCCTGGCGAGCCACTCCCGCCGCTTCAGCCGCTTCTTCTGGCAGCTCGACTAAGCCGGCATCGCCATCATGTTCGGTGCCCGGCAGCGGATGGCAGGCCGCGTCGGGGCCAGCTGGCCGGTGGCGCGCGCCTTCCCAGATCTGGCCGTGCCCTCCCGCGCGCTGTGGGGTCAGAGCGAGGGAGATCTGGGCATCCGCGGGCGCACACGCAGAAGCGAGGTGCCTAGCGAAATGCGCGACGAGGGCGGCTTCCACGGCGAGGCCGGAGGTGAGGAGGAGAGCTTGGGCTGCGTCGCGTCGGCCGCCGTCTCCGTTCTCCTCTCAGCGCCGGCCGCCGCCCCCTTCACCGCCTGCGCCATGGGTACGCCAAGCGTCCGCCGCCAGCGCCGTTTGTAGCCGGTGGTGGCCGTCCCCGGCGCCGCCACCCCTTCCTGAGCTCCTCCTCCCTCCTCCTCTCCGTCCTCCTCCAGATCCGGTGGCCCCCTTCACCGCCTGTGCCATGGGTCCGCTGCCAGTGCCGTTGCCATTGGTGGCTGTCCTCGGCGCCGCCGCCCCCTTCCCAAGCTCCTCCTCCCTCCTCCTCTCCGTCCTCCTCTAGATCCGGCGGCGCCCGGTGTTGTTTTCGCCAGATCTGGCCGGGACGGCGCCTCCTCCCCTCCCCTCCTCGGCAGTGGCGCTCGTTGCTCCTCCTCCCTAGCGTGGCGCAGGCGGCAGAGGAGGCGGAGTCGTCCCCCCTGGTCGATCGCGGGCGGTGGGTCCTCTCCCATCCTCGGCGGCGGTGCGACGGCTGTCGGCGCAGGGGTGTGGGGGCGACGGTTTGCTGTAGACGGCGAGGTGCCCATGCCATCCGCCTCCTTCGTGCTTGGTCCCGACTGTGCTGCCTTGTCCCTCCCCCTCTTGTTAGGGACCGGTGGCCCTGTCGGCCTCTTCCGAGCCCGTTGGCACTTCGGTTGGTTGTGCTCCGTTGGGGCGCCGCTCGCTTCCCTCCTCCTTCTTCACCACCTTCGCGCACAGTGGTGGAGCTCGGTGCCGGCTTTCCCTCTTTCTTCCTTCTTCTTCCCCTTCTTCTGGGCCCGTCTTGGCTGAGACCGCCCGGGGGGACCGCTCTGCGAGAGGCCGAGTACGTGGGCAAGAGGCCCGGTTTGGTCGGTGTGTTGGCCGGAGAAGGTGTGCTCCAGGGGTGTGTATCCGGTGGCCTCGTAGCTCGGCGTAGCTCGGCACCGGCTTCTTCTGCTTCTTTCCCCTCCCCCTAAGCCCGTCTCGGTGGAGGCCGCTTGGGGGGTCCGCTTTGGTGGCTGGCCGAAGTGGTCGGAGCAGGTGGCTCCAGGGGCGTGTGTCCGGCGGCCTCTCAGCTCCTCCCGTGGTGGCGTGGTGGACCTTTGCCCATCCTCGGCGACACGGCGACCCCTGCTGATGACGGGGCTCGTCTCAGGCCGTCTAGGTGACGTGGCGTCTGGTCTCCTTCGCTTCCCGTGCGCTGGCCACTCGGTGTGGTGGCCCCTCTCCAGCGGCGTTGGCTGACGACCTCTTCCCAACGGCGTCCTCGTTCTCTGCCTCTTGACTTGGTCCCGTCCCCGTCGTCTTGACCCTCCGTTTCTTCGAGGGGTCGGGTGGTGTGGGCAGCCTCTTCCGCGTTAAGGAGCGGCGTTAGTCTGCGCTTTTCGGCTCTTCGTCTTCGGCCAGCGGCTCGGTTCTTCTGTTGCTTTCAGCCTTCGGCGGCCTCTGCCTTATGTGCTAGTAGGGCTAGTGTTGGGCAAAAGCCCTGCCCTTTTGGGCTGGTGTTGGCGTCACCTTTGGTGTCGTTCCCTCCTTGGAGGCATCACTTTCAGACCTTCCTGTGCTCTGGGTGAAAACCCTATCGGCATTGCGACGACGGCGGGTTCTCCCCGTCGTTTACCTTGTTGGAGGCGTCGTGGTTGTCGTCTCGCGCTATGGGCTTCCGCTGGGTCTGCTGTTTTTAGGAGTCGTTCGTCGCTGCGTGAGTGTTGGTGGTGTTTTTCCTTCTCCCTCTCCTGTATCTCTCCCTGTTCAGCCGTTGGCCTAGTGGGCTTCGATGGTGTTCCCGGCGGTGACCGGAGGTGTGTCTGGCTTTGGCCAGGGTTGCAGCGGAGCGCTGCGGTTGTACCCCGTGTTTGCACGGGTTTTTATTTTATTTTCTCTTGCTTATCAATGAAATAGGTCGGCAGTTCTCCTGCCCATCTTTCAAAAAAAAATTTTAAATCATTTCAACAAAACAATATGGACCAAGAAAGAGCAAACATGCCAACTAAAATATGTTTTTTAATTGAAACACACATTCCTGAAAGCCAATTCTCCCTTGTATGTTTTATACTCTGAGGTGCAAACAAATATAGAGCTTTATGAACAATGTGCCATATAGATCTAGTGAACAGACAATCAATGAATAAGTGTTGTACTATTGTATGATCTCCTTATTGCAAAAGTAACATTTCTGACTACCCATCCAAGGTCTTCTTGCTAAATCATCTTTCGTAAGAAATAACATCGCTCTCTTCGGATACCAAAGAAACATTTTTATCTTGATAGGGAGTTTTAGTTTCCATAATAACTAATTGCTATAAGGTACATGCTGATCAATTAATTTCATATACATGGATTGTACTAAAAATTACCCATTTTTGCAAGGCTTTCGGCAAATTGTATCCCTATGTTGTCTAATATGGACATTGCTCATATCATTCACCAAGGTATGACAATAAATAAGATTTTGTCCTATTAAGACTCTTCGAAAGGATACACAAGAGGAAAATCATTGAAAGCATTTGCTATTATAATATGTTCATATCTAATTTTACAAAAAAGGTTAGGATATTTATCTTTAAGAGGAGTGTGGCCAAACCAACTTTCCTACCAAAAACAAATCTGAAAAACATTTCTTAAATAAAATGATCCACACCAGAAGAACTTTAAGTAAGGCCTTTCCAAAAACGAGTCTCTAGGATGCAACTCAATCTGAGATAGTCTTGCTAGTTAAGAATTTGTTCTTAAGCAATCACCGCCACACACCCTTCTTACGTAAAAGTTTAAACAACCATTTACTAAAAAGGCACTTGTTCTTGAATACACAGACCCCTTGGTCTTTGGGACAACATATAATTATTCCATCATGTCAGACAGTATTTTCTCTTTGTACCATCAATTTGATATAAACCTAGAAAAATCTAGCTTTCTTAGCTTAGCCCGTGGAATTTCAAAAAAGAACATCATAAACATTGGTAAACTACCGAGGATGGAATTGAGAAACACCAATCTTCCTCCAGAAGACAAGATCTTCCCTTTCAACT
This sequence comes from Raddia distichophylla, assembly GCA_005191435.1. Taxonomy (NCBI): domain Eukaryota; kingdom Viridiplantae; phylum Streptophyta; class Magnoliopsida; order Poales; family Poaceae; genus Raddia; species Raddia distichophylla. The sequence goes on along the minus strand of SPJY01002156.1, from coordinate 1,448,737 downwards.
GTTAAGCTTCTTTCCGAACCTCTTTTCTATAACTTTTCAATCAAAATTGTTAAATTTCTTATGATTCATCGGAATGCCTACATATTTAAATGGCAAAGATCCCTTATTTCACCCAAAAAGATGTGTGTATTGATCTACATAGTTCGTAGCGTCACCATAACAAAATAATTCACTCATATTTAAATTAATGGAGACCAGTAAGCTACTCGAAGACACTCAAAAGCAATTTTAAACTCACCACTTTAGCTAAGTTGTGATTAAAAAAAAATAGTATTGCAGAATAGACTTCATCTGCATATTGCAGAATAGACTTCATCAACCAAATATGGGATAGTTCCATGGATAAGATCTGAACATTTGGCCCTAGCAATAGAAATTGGTATCATACCTGACACAATATTGAACAAAATTGGTGACAATGGGTCACCTTGTCGAAGCCCCTTACCATTATTAAAGCAAGGGTCATTATCATCATTAACCTTGATACATGCGCTTCCTCGATTGTAAAACTATGTATCCAATCACACCACTTTTGGCAAACCTTTCATAAGGAAGGCTTGTTGAAGGAATGACCATTTAATTGTGTGTGGCAGAGTTATTCGGAGTGGCTGAGCTGAATGAATAAGCTAACTGAGCCGAAGTTAGTTGTCTATGGGGCTGAATGGATAAGCCGCCGGAACGAATAAGGTTAAGTTACTATGAACATGTTTTTTTTTTTGAGAAGGAACACATGCCTCATTCATTGATGAAACTTCCACATACAAGCAGACCCCGCAATGCAACAAAAATAACAACAAGGTCCGACAGGGGACTAAAATTGAAGCTCAGGAAGAAGCTCATCCATCTCACCACGCCGGCGTTGACGTCAAATCTTGCCGGCTCCGGCGACGCCACCATGAACCATCTCGCAGGCCCAAACCACGACGGGTGACGGAGAAAAAGAGCTAACTCAAGGGAAATCGTGTTCGTGCAAACCTCCGATACAGCCCAACGCGAGACCGAAACGATGAATCGAACGCCGAAACCCGCCGCCATCGACCTCAGCTCCACCAGCGACGGAATCTCACCACCTCTCCCAACCTTCTCACTTGCTAATCCTACCAACGGCGAGGTTCCAACCACAGGCACGAAAACCCCACCGCCGAGGCATAGACTGACCTTGATTCCCAAGGACGGGACGACGATAGAAGTGGAGCTTCGAGCAAAGGAAGACGCCTCCTGCCGACGACAACAGCGCCAGAAGAAGCCCCTGCCGCAGCTCAAATTTCCGGAATCCGCCGCCATCAACACCTGTAGGAACAAAATCCTAACAAACACCAAGCTACAACTACTCCTATACATCTCCCCGCTCAGATCCGCAGGGCTCCGCCCGCAACCACGAAGACGAGGCCACATACGGCGCAAGACACCGGAGGATTTGACCGGTGGCCCAGAAGTTTGCTCTTCCACTGGTTCTACTCCTCAAACCTACCCCTAACCTACTAATAATACTACTCCTAAAGCATCTCCCTGCCCAGATCCATGTTTCCCCTACACCGGCGGCGACCCGGAGGCCAGCGCCAGCGAGGGAGCCCGCCGGATCTGAGCAGGGAGCTAGCTCCTCTTGTTCGCCTTTTTTTTTTCGCCTGGAGTCGCGCTTCAGAGAGATAAGCTTTGGTCCGTGTTACTATGAACATGTTGACCTTACCATACGATTTCTCAAAATCTAATTTTAAGATAACGTCCCCACTAAGATTATTCTTATGTATCTCATGTAGGGTTTCCACAATAACATATTATTCCATTTTATTTGCATCATGGAAGCTTGACCTAGGCCAGTCCAAAATATTTTTCAGACCACGCTTGCAAATCTTACCATGGTTATTTTGTCTAACAACACACATCACAGCTGTGGACTGACCCGTAAGATGCCGAGCATGTGGAAATCATGTTTAGAGCGATGAAGTTGTCAGAGAAAAACAATCATGCACGTGTAATCAAACCATCTTTAATTAGTGCGGGCACGCGCGCGTTCCAAACCATGTTAGGCTAATTACGCTCAGGTATATTCCGCTTTTAGTTAAGTTCCTAAGCGCTCTACACATATAATCACATGGATCCTATACCAAAGTTAGAAAAGAATAAAGCAATCTTTTTCGCTTAAAAAAGGCCTCTTTAGTTTAATCCTCTTGGCCCATGGCTTTTAGGGTTTAACACGTCTACAACTCCTATTCCATTTCTTAGTAACGAAGCTACGGCTAGTACCTAGCCCATAAAAGCAACGAACTTCTCCACTATGCATATGGCGATGATCACTTTTGCGAGATCTCATATCAACAACAAGGGCTCAATCATGTAGATTTCTAACATTTCTCCCTCTATTTATTCTGAAGGGAAGAGATAGGCCGTATGGGTATGAACTGATCACGTCTTTGCTTAATTTGGGTGGGCTGTGTCGGTCTAATTTAATTAATGCATGAAAATCCTCCACATTGTTATGTAATGGGCCTAATGGCTGATTAATGAAGATGAAATTATGGTTTGCCTTTTTTAACTAAAACAAAAAAATTAACCCATATTGCTAGCAGGAATTAATACACAGTTTTGCCCTGAACTTTTTTATGCATCCTTCATTATCATAATGTTTTCTTAAAGGAGAAAATACCTATATCATTGCAGAGTTACGAACCTGATACCTTGTATATATGCCATCACTTGTAAATTATCTCTTCTATATGCCACTACAATTGCTCGATCATTGTTCTATGTGCTATCGGTGAAAACTTAATTTTTTCTAACCTATGTAAATATTCTTAAAATCTTTAAAAACAGAGGTATATGCAACAATATCAATGAACAGTTTGTTGGCATTAGATTAATCTTTCATGTTCAAAATGTTTTTAGGTGTAAATTTAACATAAGAACTTTTCAAAAAATAAAAATAAAAAATAGATTAAAAGTATAGTATATTTGACAACACTATCACTTTTATTTAAAAAAGTATGTTTGCATAGTTTGAACTGAAATGATAAGTTTTTAACAACACAATAAATGATAATATCAGAGCGACTGTAATGTCAAATAAGGAAAAGACGGCTAAGTGATGGTATCATTGGTATGTATGGGACTATTCAATGCAATGAAATTAAAAAAAATTGATCATTCCTTAAAATGTAGGGATAATTTTTATAAGAATGTTGGATTTGAGTGATAGCATAAGCGGTTTCAAAAAGCCTGAATGTTGGGTTTAATTGCACTTCGATAGTTTTGATAAACCACTTTGAGAAGTAGCAACATTTGACTTCAAAAAAGAAAAAAAAAAGCCGCAAGACAAACAAAACAGGGTTCACAAATAACAAACAAAAAGGCAGCATAATTCATTGATACTCCTGCCACTGGCTTGCCTCTCCTTGTCCTTGTAGACGAAATACTAGAACAGTACCAGAACACATGAAAAACTATACGACATGACGTCACTGAGCCCTTTTCGCTAGTTAGTGGGTGACGCATTAACACAAGCTAGAACTTGCTAAGATTAATAAACCTCGTAATATCGTATTCTGATATGGGAAAGGCTCCATCGTTTCCCTTTAGCTGAAACGCCAAGCCTTTAAAATTTTCTGCACGCGCCCAATGACCCAAAACCACACCAAAAGCCATTTCCTTCCTATAGGAAATTAAATAAAAATCGACGAGCATATCAGACTTGCTGAAAGAAAGAAAAAATTGTGTTCTACAGAGCGCACATATTGTTCTCAGATTTTATTCGCGTGGACATCATTTCACACACTCTCTCTTTTTAGGTTTTTTGGTTGTCTTCTCTCATGAGCCTGATTCGTCTGGCTCAGCCAGGCTGGTAGGATACGGGATGTGCAGATACAGAGACAGTGTTTGGTTGAGTGTTTAGTATGCAAATATTTTGAAATTTAAATATTTTGAAATTTATATAGCGGGTGTGGTCTAGTTTTGTTCGAAAAAAAATGTCAGTAACCCTTTTTTGAAATCGGTTCGGTAATCGGATATGCCAATAAAAAGATACAAACAAAAAAAGAAAAAAAAACTTACCTGCCACATAGCAGTGGATGCATGGATTGATATGGTGACTGACTGTGGTCCCTTGCGCAGAACACGAGGCCGCCATGCATTGCATCTAGAGAAATGTCCGTTTTCTGCGTTTCTCCAGAGCCAAGCTGTATGGAGAATCTTGTATCCATAGAGCCAGGCTCAGAATCAGATGCAGACAATCAAACACAAGAAAAAAGTAAGATTCTACATCTGTAGATACAAATCTCTGTAAATGCAAGGTAACCAAATATCCTATTTGTTTCTTGTTAGGAAGCAAGATGTCATTTTCACTCGGCCGATTAATTTATGATGTCGTTAGGCATGCATGCAACGAAAGGAGAGGCACCAAGAATATATATGTATCTCTCTCTCACAAAAAATGAATATATATGTATCTGCGGCGAGGTGGCCAATCAATCATTAATTTGCAAGTTTGCGGAAAGTTGCTCGTACACGAGCACTGAAATACTTGCATTATTGCAAAGGCGGGCTAAAGCTTCACTCTCCACTAGCTTAGCAGGTTCGCGTGGAGGCAGCACAGAACGTATGCGCGACCAATCAAGTTTGTTGTGCATGCATCGGTTGCTTTCTCGACCTCCATTTCTCCGTGTTTCAATGTGCACTGTACAAACAACATCTCCTCCATTTCTCTTGAACATTTCTTTCACAAAAATAGTACGAGCACCTATTTCCGACGTGTATAGTGCTTTTATTTAAGAATAACAAAATCCTTGTACAAGCATGGCATATTTTCCCGTTTAGTAGGATATTTTCAAGACACAAATGAACTGCCATGGGTAATTTTGTTTCTAGTATATCTACTCTCTCCGTCCTCAAAAGAATGTCATTCTAACATTTAAGGCCCTGTTTGGAAGTGGAGTATTTTTGTAGTTTCTATGCAAAACCATGGTATTCTCAAATACTATGGTATTTTAGACCATGAGTTGTTAGGAAGCAACCCCAAAAACTCTGTTTTGAAAACCATGGTATTGGCAATACCATGATATTTTTGAAGTATTGTAGACTCCACTTCAATCTAAAGTTTTCTTATTTATGCTAGCAAATTATGGTATTGAAAAATCATAGTATTTCATGGTCATAGCAAAACACAAACCATGATATTACAAAACCATGGTTTTAAAAAACTTTGTTGCCAAACAGACCCTAAATGGAGAGACTAATATCCAGATCAAATGACGTATGTGCTCCTAGTTTTTTACGAAAAAGAAACATAATTAATGCACATGCAAGACTAACAATTGACCATTGAGAATGGTGGGTGCTTGGGTGGAAGTACAATAATAAAAGGCGTGGAATCCATAACACAAGATGACATTTTTTGCATGAGGTCTAATTAATTACATGAAGTTCGTAATTTTGCATTTACATGAAACTCTCCCGCAACAAAAAAATCATCTGCTTCTATTCAAGAAAGAAAGAAAAAGAGGATAAAAAACAGAGGACAAAAACATGGATCACTTCTTGCGGTTCCTCACCAAGAACCCCTCCATGATCACCTTCCTCTTCGTCATCTCCTCCTCCTCCCTTGCGGACGCCGCGTCGCACTCAGGCGACGCCACGCTGTACTCCACCGGTGATCCCGCCCTGGACCACCGCAGCGGGAAGAAGCAGAGCGCCGTCGAGGTGAGTAGCGTGGCCCCGATCGGGCCGCAGAGCAGCAGCATCACGAGGCACACCACAACCGCCGCCGCCCCCGCCACCGGCGACCCCCTCTTTGGCCGCTTCGCCGGCGGAGGCGGCGGCGCTATCAAGAACGACGAGGACGAGAGGGACGAGGGGCAGGACGACGACGACGACGTGCAGGACGAGTCCAGCGACGCCGAGGTGCTCAGCGCCGACGAGGACGGCACCGACGGCGACGCGCCGAAAACCATGTCGTAGACGGCGTCCACGTCCACCTCCCGCCCCCGGCACGGCGACCCCTCCGTCCCGGACGGCATCAACAACTTCACCGCCGCCGCCGGCGACTTCTTGCCCTTGTTCCCGGGCAAGAACCTCCCCCGGAACGCCGGCAACCCCCGGTTGCGGCCGCCTCGTCGGCGGGGAGCCACCACCGCCTCGTCGGCGACGGCCGCCGCGCCGCCGAAGCACGCGATCTTCATATCTAGAACACGTACGGCTGTGGATCTGTAGGATCGTGGCGTCTTCTTCTCCGTCGCGTCGTCTTGTCGAGAGCGCTCAGAGCGGGCGCGGCCGTGTGAATTTATATGCGTGCGCGGCGGTGGTGTGCGTGCGGGGTAGAGTGGTTGGGGTTCGAGTGAGAGTGGGAAAACGGGAAGGAAGTAGACGCGGCCGCGAGGCGGAGACGTCGCGCGGTTTGGGTTGCGATGCGTCGTGACTCGCGAGTCGCGACTCGAGTCGCGTGAGGTTTGGGCGCGGGGCGCCGCACTCTGCGGTTCGGTGCGGTGTGGTTGACTAGTTGACTGACCGAGTCCCAGACTCGATCGACCGGACCCTACCAGCTGGTTCGGTCAATGCGCTCTGGCTCTGCTCCAGTTGGTCGCTGCTCGCTACTCGGCTTGCTTTTTTTAGGTATACAACGAAACTGGAAACGCACACTCGCACACACGCACTACAGGAATCGCTCGCAGAGTCGACTGCCAATTTATGTGTCGACGGCCAAAAAGTAACCGTCGATACATGTTGACTAGTATCGACGGCCAAGAAATAACCATCAACACTCAGCAAGCACTTGGGTCTCTCTCGACGGTCTATATCCATGCCGTCGAGAGTGCCTAGACGGAACCAACCGTGTCATAACGGCGTCTACATATATCGACGGCTGTCCGTTAAACCGTCGACATACGGTGCGTCGGAGAGGTTGTTTCGACGGCCATGCAGTATGAAAACAATTTAATTTGTGCTGTTTTTTTAGTTTTATTGTGATTTAAATTTCGTTTCAAATTTCTTTGAGTTTTGTTATGATAATTACTTAAATACTATGAATGTCGTGTGTGATGATATGTTTTTTGCTATACTATAAAATTCGAACACATGTTTATTGATCATGGAAACGGATGAAATAGTAAACGTTTACTGTAAATTCTCCGAAGATCTTCGATTTACAAAGGAGTCATCGTCATGTTAGCTTTAAATTTTTTGATTTTTTTTTTCTATACTTGTAATTTTATGTAGGAAACATCAAAGTGTGGTGTGATGATTTCAAATGTTTTTTTCAAATTTTTTTAAAATTCAAATAGAGTCGTTTGACCGATTAAACCCTGGGGGGAGCTGCCCTCGAGACTAAAGGCTCTCTCGACGGCTTTATAATAAGCCGTCGAGACAAAGCTAGTACCTCGACGGTAGTCAACAATTGCCCTCGGCACAGATATTCTCGACGGCTTTTGATGAAGCCGTCGATACAGTTAAGCACGACGAGAGTACCGACGGTTAGCCATAAAGCCGTCGATACAGGCGCTGTTGTCTCGACGGCTGAACCTTGGCCGTCGACACAAGCTAGCCGTTACGCACAGTGTCGACGGTTTTGTTGGGGCCGTCGAGTCTGAGCCTTTTTAGAATACGCCCTAGGGCTCGGGACTTGGCATTTTTGCCAAGCCCCGAGCCCTCGCCTCCCAGTCGCGCCGCCGCCACGCCTCCGTCGCCCCGACGCGCCGCCGCCGCCGCCGCCCCGCCGCGCCGCCGCCGCCGCCGTCCAGAAGGGCCGCCGCCGCCGTCCCGAAGGGCCGACGCCTCGCCGCACGACCGCGCCGCCCCGTCGCCTCCCCGCCGGCCAGTGCCTCCCGGCCGCCCCGTTGCCGCCGTGCCGCACGCCCGCACCGACGCCGCGCTACTGTCCCGCTGCCTCCGTGACCTACATCGAGGTATTTCCCGCCTTTTTTTAAAATGTTGGTAGTGTAGTGTCGACGGCCACTAATATTCCGTCGAGACTAATTGCTTATTAATCATGATTAGCATAAATTAAATATTAAAAAATAGAAAAAATTTAAAAAAATTAGAATATGTAGTTTAAAATTTAGGGTTGTTGTTATCATTTATTAATTTATTTATTCTAACTGTTAATGGTGATTTGCATTATTTATCGTGCGATTAGGTAGTGTACGTGAATTAGTGAATGTTACCAAGCCGTACGTCACCCGTTCGGAAACGGCACATCTCGTATGAAACACGGACGGTGATTCGTTGTGTTGTAATACGAGATGTGACACGCGTTTCCGAATTGTCCAGTGGAGCCCCTTTTGGGCGTCCCAGTGGACAGCCTACGAATGACCGTTCGAGCACACGTCGCGTTGTGGTACCGGAGGGTTCGAGATGAGGTTTTCGACGGCATAACCCTAAGAGGTTCTCCTGTGCATAAAATAAGTGCTTCGGAGTTTATAACGACTCCCTGGCCATCGTTGCACTAGGAGAACCCTTAGGGTTATGCTGCCGAAATCTCGTCTTGAACCCCCGGTACTGCAGCGCAACGTGTGCTCGAGCGGTCGTTCGTAGGTGGGTTTAGAAGCCTTCCAAAGCCTAATGTAAACCCCTCATGTGCGACGATGGCTGGCAACTCAGATGGAAGAAGACAGGAGTTGGATGTACGAAGGATGGCAACGGAACGGACACCACTCGGACGAATGGTACGACAAGACCGAGATATTCTTGAATCGTGCTTTTCAGGATGCTGTAAACGAAAACATCCAGGTAACTTGTCCATGTGTTGATTGCGGGAACTGTAACAAAAGAACCCGCGCTCAGATGGAGATAGACCTGTATACGCATGGCTACAAGGCCGAGTACCGTCGATGGGTCTATCATGGGGAGAGTCGTTGGGCGGAGGCACCACTACCGCCACCCCCAACCGACGAAGGTTTCGATGAGATTGATCGGGTGAATGATATGATGGATGACTTCGGTCATAATTTTTCGGACGCTGAGCCACCCACAACGTTATCTAACTTCATGGAGCTTCTTGAGTCTGCAAAACAACCTCTGCATGATTGCACAACGGTGGCCCTCTTGTCTGTTGTGGCTCGTATCTTAGCAATTAAGTCCAAATACAATTTCTCTATCAACTGTTTTGACGAACTCATATCGTTGTGGTCGCAAATATGCGACGAGGGGTATATATATGCATTGTGGGGTATTTTGGGTTTGCAGGTGCTACTGTCGCTGCTGTTGGGGGGCAGCGGTAGCAGCCGCAGGAATCTGTGATTTTTTTTTACAAAATATAAAAAATATTTTTTTCTGCATTTACTCTGTCTCGACGGCTAGTTTACGGCCGTCGATACTACAAAGAGTGGAACCTGTATCGACGGCCTAACTGTAGCCGTCGAGAGTACCAACAAGGGGATTTACCGACGGCTTTAATGTATCGTCGAGACTATCGGCTAGGTCCACGTCATCTGGCATCGCCTCTGTGGGTCCCACTGTAACTAGTGTCGACGGCTTTTAACGGCCGTCGAAACAGAGGCAACCGTGCCGGTGACGGCATCCTCGGTGCCTGTATCGACGGTCTTGGACTTTGCCGTCGATACTAGTAGTGTCGACGGCCGGGCCGTCGACACTAGCGTCCTCTCTCGACGACCTTTACTCGACGGCCGTTTCTCGACGGCCAGCCGTCGACGCTAAGTTTACTCGACGGTTCTTAGATTTTTATCGACTGTTGCTGCCTCATGTAGTGACGCATGCATTCGCACACATGCATGTAGGTGTCTACGTACTATGGACATGAAGGTTAAACCGAGGGTCTGTGCTATGGACTAAATGTGTATGCGTGTATATTCAACCCTAGGTTCAAAACTATAGTTATGGTGAAGACGTCTATATCTGATCGTGTGTCCATTTTCAACGGCTATTAAGTCCACGTCAAATTTTTCACGAATATTCAGTTAGTAAACCTCTCAATTTTATGACATTCTTGTCATTTCTCAATATTTTTTATTTTATTTTCTAATTATATGGACAAGAATGCCTCTCTCTCTTATCTCAATCCTACCCCCTTTCGCCCTCTCTCTCACCTCAGGCAACGCCCGCATGGCCATGCCATTGTCGAGCCACCCTGTTGCGCGCCTCCTCTAAATCCACGTTAGTCCCAAGCCCGTCGTCACCAGACTCCCGGCTCCACCGTTCTCCGTCACACGACCTCTAGTCGGTGCAAGCATCGTCGTCAGGCTGCATGAGCACAACCGCCAAGGCTGATAGTGAATATAGAGAGGATGCAAGCCTACATATGCGGCAAAAAGTAGCCGTAGAGGTCCTTGTTTCCGGCTAAGGAGATGGCATTGAACCTAGGCGTGCCGTCGGTGCGGTTGGCGAGGACGAAGCTGGAGACGTCGACTGTGGAGAGGTGGACGAGGAAACCAAAGTCATCGAGGATGGTGTCGGAGAGGTCGAAGCTAGAGAGCAGATGAGGAGGCCGAGGTCGTTGGGGATGGCGCCGGAGAGGTGGTTTGCGGAGAGATTGAGAACGGCAAGGTCAAAGAGTACCAAGAGGCATGGCCATGGTGGTGTGGCTAGAGGCGAGATAGAAAAAGAGGGAAGAGGGTAGGAAAGGGGAGAGAGAGAGAGAGAGAGAGAGAGAGAGAGAGAGAGAGAGAGAGAGGATTCATGTTCATAAAATTATTAAAATAGGAAATAAGAAAAATAAGAAAAAATGATGGGATGTCCGATCTCGGATGAGCTACTTGTGCAACGAAAGATTGTCAATCAAGCGTGGCTCGCCCTTCTCCTCTCCTCATGCTTGGGTTGTGTTTATCATGGCCTTTGGGTTTATCGTGTGATTCTTGTCTCCCTCTCCAAGCTCAAGTCAATGGCCACCACCTTTAAGTCCATTGTCATATATTGAGAGCCTCTGAAGGGGGATTCTATGAAGAATAGCTTCAACGTTGTTCCCCTCGAAATTGATAGGGTTTCTGATTACACTTCAAGTTAGAGAAGTAGTAGAAAACACGTCGCACGAAGATATACTTTACGATAACCCTAAACAACAAAAATGCCAGGGGACATATGCAGATCCAGTTGTATTATCAGAAACAAACTCAACTAGCAGCTAAGGCGAAGCAACGGGCACTCCTAGAAAAAGGATGCCATCAAGAAAAGGAGTTGGCCTTGAAGGAGATTGAAAAAGATGAAGCGCAAAAGATCTGATGCGCACTAGGTCGGCTCGATCTTCTGATGAGAACGATACGTCGATTTGGTGCGGTGACGACGCTATCAATCCACGGGATCAACAACGAACAATCGCAAAGTCTCCACACGAGGCGATCAAATGAGCCAGCCATAATCGATCCTTGAACCTACTAGCAATAGAGAACCAGCAAGAACAAGATGATAACTAATAAATCAACTCATGAAAGGGTGAGGTTCTGTTTCTCGTCACGGGTGGTCTAGTCGACACACGCGAACACGAGAAGGGACACACACGGGGCCAACCAAACACAACAAAATCTAAGAATAGAAGAGAATCGGCGGCCACATATATAGCGGCGGCCAGGGTAGTGGGGCAGCCACCACCAAACCCTAGTGATACATGGGCCATAGGCTCAAAAATACGGTTACGCAACAACCTGAAATCATGGCCTGTGACATTGTTCTACTTTTTCTCGTCACGCCTCGATGATTCTGGACGTGGGGCTAGATCCATTGGAAAGCTTATCTCCTAAGCTTTTCCAACGAGTGGTCTCACGCTGAAATCAGAGTTCGGGAGCCCGAGTTACGCCCGTTTTAACTTGACGTGTTGCTGGATGGTCGAACCGGGCTGGTTGGAATCTTGGGCTTTCATATGGGCTGTCCTTTTATAAATTTTATGATTCAAATTTTAAAGAAGACCAAATCCATCGAAGCAGAGGAGCTATCGGAGAGAGCTCCCATATTCAGGCCTTGTTTGTTTCACCTTAAACTAAATTAAATTAAATTTTAATTTTTTTTGTTATTTTTGTATAAACCAAATGATGTAACTGCCACCGTCGTCATAGTCCTCACGGGGAGAGGGGAGGGTAGGATGGCGGCTAGCGGGACCTTGCTAGGTAGAGAGGACGCCGAGGACCACGACCAAACAAGGAAGACGCTGCCACTGCCATCGAGCACCACGAAGAGAGGAAGGGTTGGCTGGACGGCGATGAACGGGATCTCACCCGGACAGGGCCCGGTGAAAGCGTCAGGGCCGAGGGGTAACCGAGGCGCTGCACCAAGCCGAAGGTAGAGGTGTCTATCACACCGCAACAAGCATCACTGTCCGAAGCCTGCCGTACTCCGCACTGATGTGGCAAACCGACCATCGATGCATCGCCGATGCATAAACACGCTCGGAACGGAAGACAAGGCGTCGGAACCACGAGGCCACTGTAGGACAGCCACCAAGGTGCCGGCCGGCCACCGATGCATTGTCCAACCAAGGCAACACCAGAACCGGTGATCCTGACGCCAAAACCGAAGGCATAAAGCCGCGGCGTACACCAAGACGCTGGGGCACGCTACTGGAGCTCACCGGCTCCAACCACGCCAGCGGTAGGGACCATGCCAAACCTAGACCTCCTGCCGACGGATCTAGCCAGCACCATCGACGTGGACCCCCTCGAGTGGCCTACCGACAAGGCGAGCACAAGGGGAGGGGTTGGAAGGGAGAGGTAGAAGAACGGGAGGGGACGACCACTAGCACCGCCGTTCAGGCCGCACGCGTCAGCCGTAGGCACACAGCCGGCCAAGACGCAGCGGGGGGACAGGCTCACCGCCGGCTAAGGCCCAACGGGCCACCGAGGCACATCCATGGAATGTAGGGGGGCGTCGCTGCCCATGACCCCGCCTGCCGAAAGAGCCTAGCCCAGATCTGGTGAAGGGTCATGCCGGATCATGGGAGGATGGGGGAGCGGGGCGGGAGCGCATCCACCGGGAGGCTTGCCGGCGGCGAGCGCCGCAGGCAGGACGAGTGCTTGGCTGAGGTGGGTTGGCGCCACCGGCGAAGAGGAAGGTCGGGGAGACCCTTCTACGGCCGAATCTGGGAAGGAGGTGGCCACCAAGGAAAGGGAGAGGACGCGTTGGATCTGGGGGAAGGAGGGCGCCGCCAGCGAAGAGGGAGGCCGGGGAGACCCTCCACCGGCCGGATCTAGCAAGGAGGTGACCACCGGGTGCCGTTGGCCGCCGCTGGCGCGCAGGGAAAGAGGAGGGGAGGCGAGGGGAGGAAGGGAGGAGGGAAGGGGGCCGCCGCCGGCCCGGCGGCGGCGGTGCTCGAGGGATCCATCGGTGGCGGCGGCGGCTCTGGGCGGGCTGGTTCGCCTCCGAGTCGATTTTGGCTGGACAGGATCATCAGTGGTCGGATTTGGACATGACGTGGTCGGGGACGGTGGTTTCGGCTCGTGGAGGACATGGCCACGACAAGCTCATGCAGTAATTAAACATGAGGCGATCTGGAACAATTTTGTTATCTGCAGCTCAACCAAACATCTACTATTGCACGAACTCAGCCATGCTTCGGCAGGCCTGCATGCCTCGGCCAGATCCGAGTGAACCAATGCGGCAGCCAAACATTAACAGGAGCACAACTCCGGCAACGTCGCTCGTTTGACCGTGCCTTCCAGCCTCGTCGCTCGGACATGAGAATCGCACAAGGGAGCGGGCGCGCCGAGATGACCCTACTCGGCACGTGGTGTCGCGGTGACGCGGGTGCGGCACCCGCTCCTGTGCCACACGGGAACGGGAGCAACGCGGCCGGCGACGCGACGTGTTGTGACCACCAAGTCCACCAAGCGTGTAGTAATGCTTTTTTGGAAGGACAGCGTGGTATTTACTACTGGTTTCGTCAGGTTGGGGAGAGTCAAAAGGTTCAGGCGAACGCACATATGCCCTAGCTGACCTCGCCTGCCCTGCACAGAATAATCCTGACATCCGACCTCTCTGGCCAGGCAAAGCAATCATCGATCATGCATTTTATATGTGTTTTCCTCGTGTTGTTGGAACACCGCGAACAAACATGAGCTTGATAAGGGGAAAAATGGGTTTGCTAGGCGTTAAAAAATTCTGAAGTTTGAGTCGAATTCATGCATGGTCTCTGATGGATGGAGAAGGGGGCAGGGAGCCAGGGAACAGATATAGAGGGATCATCCGGAGACAAAAGAAGAGAATGGAGCGGATGCCAAAGAGGTGATGCTAGTCGACAAGAGAGAAAAAGAAGAAGGAGAAGAAAAAGAAGAAATAGTGATGAGAAAGAAGAGTCGACATAAGTGTAGTAGTGCAGCGGTTTAGGAGGTATCGATGTCGAGTGTGAGATGTGTTAGGCATTGTAAATGAGACATGAGTTAATTAGGAGAGGGAGGTGGGATGAGGCGCAATTGTCTTAGAAGTTATTTTCGATCATGGCCCACAGTTGATCCTAATCTACAGTGGACGGCCCCGCCACCATGAATTCGGGAAAGTTTCCGGCATAACCAGAGGCTAACCCACACAACGAGGTCAAGGCAATTGCACTTAGAAAGCGGGAAACTATTGGAGGAAGTTCATGCTGGTGGCTAGTGCGGGGCCTGCTTGCTGGAGGCTAGCGAGAAGGGCTGCGTGCCCCAACAACGAGGCTAGCCAATGGCTTGGCCCTAAAAACTAACGATCGGATTTGTGGTCGGGGTGGGTGGCTGCAGTCACAGCCGCCCTCATGCGTTTCGTCCCTTCCACCACTTTGCGACATTTGGATCGCTTCAAAACCCAGCTGGTGGAGGTGGTGGTAGGGTTGCCACCTTCACTACTGCCGACCGAGCTGACCGCCTTCTTCACGGCGAGCCTTCTTAACTTTCGAATGCCAATTGGTCTTGTCAAAACACGGCGAGGTTTCACAACTTTCGACAATCAATAAAGTCAATGACTAATAATAACAACTACCATATAACTTTTTAACTTTGCAACTTATGTTTATTTTTAAACGATGGAAAATCAATCTGACTTGTCATGTGATGGGATGCTGGGATCAATGATGCCATGTCGAAGCATTTATTTGTACTTGTTCCTAGATGGGTCATGATACAAATAATTAATCAAAGTACAACGAGTCTATCTCATTATCTTTCCGTAAAACAAAACTACGGGTAACCTCATTATCTTCCCAAAAACTAAGGCGAACTACCTGATCTTTATTTTGATCGAATGATAAGAGCCCGATGCAAAAAAAAAAGAAGTATATTGGGTCTTTGATACGTGCACGTTTGAGCGAACTCATGATAAATAACCGATATGTTGGATGAACAATAATAGGCGTCGAAAAATCCTTGAAGGTATGTTACAAGAGATCTCAAATTCAGGGCTTGTTTACATGACCGCCTTCGTTCGCCATATCAATGCAGCAGCACGAATGCGCGCCTTCTCTCAGGACACTCGATTTTGGCAAAGGAAAAACATTGCGTGCAAACCACACGGTCGATGAGCAGGTGTTCAACGGCGCTGAAGGTCACAAACCAAAAAAAAGACAAATTCGAGAGCACACCAACACACGGTAAGACGAGTGATGGTCACGAACCAAACACATCCTCCATTCTCCGATTGGATTGATGACCAGTAGCAAAACAATATCCACGTTTTTAAAAAAGGATTATTCGATGTTTTTCTTGGTTTTTCTTTCCTTTTTTCACAAAAGGCATACAAGATTATTTGATTTTTTGGGTAAAATTTTCACGATGCTCCTGTCAAGGATGAAGAAATATGGAAGCAAACAGCCAAACACAGGCTCCTAGTTTTGGGTTAGACGACATATCCCTGTGGACCAGAGTGAAATTGAGACAACTCCCACGATTGCAGGATTTTCAATCAAATAATATGGCTTGTCGTCATTATCCTTCCACTGATGCAACAGCATCCTTCTCATCAGAAAAGTAATCTTTCCTGCAAAGGAGATGAACATAAACCATGATATCTTATTCTTTTAAGTTCTGAAATGGCAGACAAAAAAACAAAAGAGGATTGAGGAAACATGCCATAGCTCCATAAACAAACCTTATTTTACGGGAAAGCTGATACAAGCCTGTGCCGGCCATTGCAACGTTAACACTGAAAAGATTCCAGTTTTTCTGTAACATTGTAGCATTACAAAACAAGATGAGAAAAAAGACTATAACTGAAAACACAGGACTATAGCAACAAGTGCTCTCAGAAAAAAAAAATTCCATAGAAAGAAGAAAAGAGTTTGAACAATTAAAGTACAGATTATATTACTACAGACATATCAGATCATTTCAATTCAGGAAATTTCAGAGCAAGGTATATAATAAATCAGTATGGTGAGAAGTTTTTGAGTACTTGTTAATCTGGAGTTCAGAAGTACTCAACAAATGGAAGAAGGCTCAGGAGTGTGAAGCATAAATCTAACAAGCAACCGAAAAACAACATTACAGTCTAGGGAGCAGTTCAAAAAAACTATAACACTAGAAGATTGATGCAACTAAACTAATATCTTTGTATCAAGAAAGGTTGAAATTTAAAACAAACATTCCAGATGAGATATCCATAACACCTTATATGTATCAGTGCACAAGAATGAAAAATGATACTACATCCAGACAAGAAATGATGGTTACCGGTGTGATAACCATGCTGTAGCGTGACCAGATGACTCCAGTGCAAGCAACAGCTGCACACCATACAAAAGAATAAGCATGTGAGCTGTACAAAAGTATGAACAATAAACTAATGACCATGTTTGATATGTTGGAACAGAATTGACTGAATAACTTAAAACATACCAACTTGCTGAGGATAGGATATCTTTTCGGGTGGCTTAGCAAAGTCGGCAACGTTTGCGATGCTGATACCCCATTTAAATGTAGGAGCCCAAAAATGAACTGCAGTCAAGGTCAGCTTATTATCTCACTTTCAGTGTCTCAGGTCACAATGATAACTTGGTAAATGTGTCATCCAATAGATATCCATCACATTTTAGTACAAATGAACAAAAAAATGGGTCGTTTGAATTATTCATGATTCAAACACTGTACAGGAACAACTATTTACCACTATACCACTTTATAGAACTTCACATTTGAAGGGGTTATCAGTACAAGAATGCAAGATCTTTCATTGTCTAATCTTCCATTCAAAAGTAAAAAAAAAAAAAAATTGACAAGACTTCCAGGACAAAGCGCGGACAGGAGAGCAATCGAAACCGTGCAATTGACAAGGAGATAAAGATTCTCAACTCTGTGGTTAGCTGAAGGACACTAGCCATGTACCCTGATACAGTCCAGCCCTTTGACACCATTTATTATAGATAAAGGAAGAAGAAAGCTGAGCTAGCCGAGCCAGCCAATTGAGCCAGGAAGAGCAAGCCATGCAGATGAGCCAGGAAGGAAAGGCTGCGCGGCTGGAGGAGACGCCGAGGCAACATAGTGCAAACGCAGCAATTTTATCTTCCATGAAGAGCAATCTTATCTTTCCTAGCTTCCTTAAAGGCAACGCAGTGCAAACGCAGCAATCTTATCTTCCCTGAAGACTATTTTATCTTTCCCTAAGTCGGCTAGCTAGGGGTTAGTTCCCCAGTGGTTTCTTTCCTTTCCCCATCATGTAAAACACTATAAGAGAAGAATATATAGAAGAGAAAAGAGATGCAATTTGTGCCAACGAAACAGTCTGAGGTGGTGGCTCTAATGATAGCCAATTGAGGCAGTGGCTCTGATAATAGCCAATCTAGGCGGTGGCTCCAACATCAGCTAGCTATCCCAATTCTGCATATTGCCGTCACGATGAAGCCCTCGTCGTCCAGCATGGTAAGCCGGCCACTGCCAGGAACCCAGGCGTTCGATCGAGCTCATGCCCACCTCTATTGTTTTGTTTGGATTTGTATGAGAGGCCCTTGACAGGAGATTACTCGCACAATATTGCACTTTGCTAAGGGGTAGATGCAAATGGGAGGCTATAGTATCAATCTTGCTAATATCTGGCCAAACTATTGTTTGTCAGTTTGCTAGCAACTGTGGCTAATCAAGAACAAAATGGAATTTAGGAAAAGGTTGTTATCTAAAACATAATTGATACATAACACTTTTTTATTTTGATGCAGCAATGGGGCTATTTATTTCTTTATGGAGAGAAGGAGAAGGTGGAACTGGGTACTACAAAATGGGCTATCAGGCAATTGAAGTATGAAGTGCAGCAGTTGTCTGCACGAGGGGTTTGAAAAATTGTCGGCTAGGTTCTCTTGGCATCAGGTGTTATCATGAACTATCAAAAGCCTGACTGTTCTTTTGTATTTCCACTGACCCACTGAGTCTAGATGTTGGTTGATTGTGGTTGACAAGGAAGCATGGTTGCTGCTTTCATACTTTTTGAACTAAAAGATGGAATGCCCAGCTTCACCCTCTCTAAACCATGTTGTGCCTGGCAAATGGCAATAGCTTTCTAAATAAAGGTGGGAAGTATCAGCTATCCTGAATTCTATCAATCTATGGGAATAATTAACGGCTATCAGGTAAAACAAAAGAAAAAATGATAAACCGACAAAGAAATGACAACAGGAAAATTAAGGTGAATACGAATGTCACTAACTGGTTTTGGGGCCAGCAGGATGGTTCCAAAAGGCCTGAAGCTTTGAAGAAGCCATTGAAACTAATACAGTCTTTCGCACAACCTGTTTTCACCCACTTAATTGTATCCTGCCTCCCTACAAGCAGGAAATACAAAATCATGCCTGTAAGTTTACCATACATCACAAATCCCATAAAAGAAGGTAAATTCATCCCTGATGAACCTATTCAACAACCAGGTATAAATAAAAATAAGCAGAACATGCCAGTGCAACGATTTGGATAGCATAGGGATACCATGCAATACTTTATGACAACCCAATTTCAGGGTGCAAGAACTTAAAATACATCCATAAAAAATGGCAGATAACCATTAGCATCAACCATGGACGAAGTGGGTACAATCCCTAGTTCTCTACATGGTTAAACCTAGTTACAACGATCTGAATCGTTGACCATAGATTCTGAAAAGGCTATGAAAATAAGATCTCTGCCACTTAAAAAGCCTCTTGTGGTGGTGAAGAAAAGCGATACCGTCCAGTCAAGCATCCACGCTCCACGATTTCCCCCTACCCATCTCTGGAGTCTAAACAGCCCTCTCACCCAACCCCTCACACGCCGTCTCACACTTCCCAGCGCCCCGCTGCCCACTCCACCAATCCTACCCACTCCTCGCACTCTCCCCGCCCTACCGCTGGCAGCTTCGCTGCCATGCGCCCTTCTGCCGCCGGCGGCTCCGCAGCACCTTCTCTGCCCACGCGTGCTTGGTCTCCCGGTTCGGCTCCCTCTGTACCGGTGTCGCTGCGGCCGGCCGGAGCCGGTCAAGGCCCGCCGTCAATTTGGGAGGGAGCCGGTTCTAGGAAGAGGAACCGCGCGGCGCCACGCATAGAAGGAGGAGGGGAAACGGTCAGTGAGAGAGAGGAAGGAGAGAGGAAGGAGAGAGGAGGAGGAGGTATGAGCAAGAGTTTCCCAGCCGGTGCTGGTGCTGCCGTCGCCGCCCCGCACGACCCTCGATTCAGCCGTGCCATGCACAAGACTCAACGGAAAAAACTAAAAACTTAGGAAACAACGAACTAGTCGCACAAAACTTAATTCTCACAGCCATCCCGGGCCGCCGTCACCGAGGCCGAGAAGAAAGGAGCTCGGGGCTGCCGCCGGCCGCGTTGGGGGAGGAACGGGGTCGCGCGCTGCCGGATCTGACGCCGAGGGAGAAGGGAGGAGCCGGCGGCCGGGCACCGCCGTGCCAAAGGGGAGCGCAGAACGGGGAAGAGCAGGAGGGGGCCGTACCGTCGTCGTGCCGAGGGGGCCGCGGGGAGGTCGCGCCGCCGCCGTGCCGAAGGGAAAGAGAGAGACGACCACAGGGATGAGAGAGGGCTAGAAGGCCAGAACAGGAGGATGACTTGTGGGGCCTTTGATAATACTCCCTCCGGTCATAAAAGTCGTTGCTTACTTTTGAAACATGTCTTTTAACATTCGTTTTATTCGTTTTATTCATTATCGTTTATTTTGTTGTGATTTGTTTTATCATTAAATATACTTTAAGCATGATTTATATTTATGTATGTTTGCACTAATTTTTTGAACAAGACGAATGGTCAAAAGCGTGTCCAAAAATCAACGGTAACTTCTTTTTATGATCGGATGTAGTATGTTTCTTTATTTCTCTCTGTTGATTGGATCACCATGTCACATGCTACAGTGGCAAAACCTAGGGATGACAAAAAACCCACCAGGTCGGATACCTGGGTAGGTAAGAAGATGTACCCATGGGTTCTTCGATCTCTGGCCATGGCACGCTACGGCCGGGGCAGCAGCTGACCATGGTAGCACTGTGTGTTAGTGTACCCCATATGTTTGTTGAATCTATATATAAATTAAATAATACATAACTCAGTTCTCTCGTCCCCTCGCCACGTGTCCCATTTTTCTGGCCGTTTCGGCCACGTCTCCCGAATTCCGGTGGCCGTCGGATCGCGCGGTCGCGCCCATCCGAGCGCCCAGGATGCCCAGCCTGACGTTTTTGCAAAAAAACCCTTCGGTTCTTCCGTAATCAACCCGCGCTCCGCAGCCGCCGGTGGACCCGCCAAAGTGGCTGCGCGCGCTGCCCGTAGCACCGGAGTACAGCCCCACCCTCGCCGAGTTCGCCGACCCCGTCGCCTACATCCTCAAGATCGAGCCCGAGGCCTACCGCTACGGCATCTGCGATATCATGCCCCCCTCTCGCCGCCGCTCCTCGAGGCCACCATCCAGCTCCTCAAGGCCTCCTTCGCCTCCAATGCCGCCGCCGGCGGCGGCGGCAACGGTGGCGCGGCCCCCGCCCCCGCCTTCCCCACGCGGCTCCAGCTGGTGGGCCTCTCCACGAAGAACCGCCGCGCCGCCAACCGCCGCGTCTGGGAGAATGGGTCCGCCACTGCTGTCCCCCGCCGGCGTTTGTACGGAGAACGGGGTCCGGCCCGCCGCTTCCGCCGCTGTCTCTGGGAAGAACGGATCGAGGCAGGGCCGGCCCCGACGGCGCCATGGCTGCACTCCGCCTAGGACGATGCCTCCCCGCCGACGGCGCTGTCTTCGCCCGGTTAGCCGCCTCCCTGGACTTCTCCGTCGTGCCCTCCACCTTCTCTACCCCTCAGCGCAGCGATGCACACCGTGCGCTCCGCCGCCTTCTCCTCCCCCGGGCCGGCGCCGCCGCCGGCGTGCACGAAATTCGGCAGCGACGCCGCGTCGACGCGCTCGCCCCGGTCCTGGGCACTTCCTGGAGGCGACGGCGACGCCAAGAAGGACGCGTCACTGCCGTCGTCGCTGCCGCCACGTGCGGAGGCGCCGACGCCGGAGGAGGACGCGACGCGCTTGCGCGAGAAGACCCTCCAGAAGTAGAGGTAGACGAGGCAGACGAGGCCCACGTTGACGGCGACGAGGCAGGTAGTGAGCGCGCGGCCGTGCGGCACCCAGCACGTGACGGCGGTAGTGGGCACTGTCATCTCCGCGCCAGCGCCACCGGGGACGCTCGAGCTTGGGCTCTGGTCTGACATGGCGACGGATCCCAACAACTCAGCTGATCACGTCGACCTGAATGATTGGTTTGTTTACTGATCTTAGTTAAGGTGAGCTGTATGAATTAAGATCTAATTAAATCTCTTTAATTCAGCCACATCAGCTGGTTGAAACAATTTAGATGAACGTATTGGTGCATATGAGGTTACCTGCTTGGTCTTTGCTGCTCCACATCTTAGTTGTCATTTGCATAGTTGCAATTTGCACGAAAGGAGTCGTCTCACAAAAAAGTATGTATTGTCTCGGTTTTTTCCAATTGAGATCCAACAAAACAATTGAAGTACAGATTGTTATGAAAGATTAGTTGTTTGTTTTCCACAGTTTTTTCTTTGTTGGATCTCATATCGTAAACGTTTCTATGCCTAATACATTACTCCGTTAAGCATAGCTGGATGATTGTCTTTTTCCACTGAACCTGACGCATTTTGTTGGCTTATTGCGTCATGTTTCACTTCGCAAAGCTTATGTGTTTTCATCCTATATGCCTTGCAGTATGAGGCCTTCATTTATTATCCTGGTTTATGTTGGTAACATGCATCGTACGAAATACTTTACGAGATTGAGCTCAGGAGGTGATTTTTTTGGCTGCTATAGTTTGGATGCTTTTGATCATTTGTTTCAATTTAATTCTGTAATTTCTATTTATTTCTTCCACTGGATTATTTATACTGTCCTAGGTCGATTTAATACTGTAATGTCTATTTATTTTTCCACTCGATTATTTATACTGGCCTAGGTTGAAAGGGGCGCGAGAATGCTATAGGCCTGTTCTTGAAGAGCTTAATCGTCTTTGTCCTAATCGAAGCCGGCATAGGTAAACTTGCATTGAAGCTTGCATTGTTCTATGTTGCTTCAATAATTTATGTTCACTGCAAGCTATGAAGAACCGTGTTCTGTATTGATCAGCCCTGTGTGGTTGTGGTATTGTTGGTAACAATTAGAAATATGTTTTCTAACAACTTAAGATCCTACAAGGCTACAACGCTGTGTGATTGTACCTTTGCCAGTTCAATTTGTTCACCTTTCGTCGCAAGAATGGATTTTATATTTGTTAAGCTTCTTAGGCCTCCACTCCATCGTGTTTAGTACTTGCTGTTTGGCTTGGGATATTGGATCCGGAGATACCTACTCTGCATAATATACATAAGTGTTCAATTGAATTTTTTGTGTGCATGTATATTGACTGTGGACAATTTTTTGCATGCTATTTTGTTGCCTAATTCATTGGACGCATGAACAGGTTTCATAAGCTAGAGGAATGAATTTTCATATTATATGATGGTATGTTCGAGTTTCTATCCCTACAGCATTTCGCGTTGTCACTGATAGAACAATATGTTAAAACTCCATTTCTTGCTTCGTTTGCTTCTATTGGGTTGCTATTGCCTGTCGAGGAATCCCTAGCCATTGTGCAATATTTTTGTTTGGATGCTTCCTTCAGGCTACACATTTATGAGCATGTGAATATGGGTATGAGAAATATAGATTTACGTACCCAAGTTGTTTTTAGGTGTTTGTAACTAGGTATATATTGGCTTTCATCCTGATCATGCTGCCTACTATTTGGCACATCTAGCTGGTCATGTTGGTTGTTGTCCAGTGTTCCTGTTAGTTTTCTGCATTTTTAGAAATTTGATGATGTCTTCAATGATAGTTCACTGTTGCGGTCTGTTCTCTGTTGCATGATAGATTCTATGAGGATCCATTAATTTTCGCCCTTCGCCATTGCAGCGGAATACTTGGCCTTAACTTTTTCAGCTTCATAGTAATATGCATCAAATAGTATATGCATAATACTTTTTTATAGATGCAATGTTTTTCATTAATTAAAGAATGTTTTTTTGTTAAAAATAGAGATATAAGATCATGCCACACATGGTTACTTCTGCATAATTAATAGTTGTGATATTGATGTTGCAGATAATAACAGTCTATGTTTTTGACTTGAAGGGCTTTAAAAATTTATTATAGGAACTACTCATGGCTGCTTCCGTGTCCCGCCTGAACTGTGTTGGCTAGGCTCAAGAGAATCTAGCCTCAAGAGAATTGTAGATGCTCTGTATTATCGAGACCGGCTTTCTTATTCTTTATAGGTTGATGCTCATCGCCTGGAATTTTTCTTATGAATGCTATATCACAATACATGTAACAATCTTGGGCGGAGCTAAAATTCCCACCTGCTATTGTTGTGTGATTTTTGCTAGCTACGGTAGTTATTCCAATTTATGTGGTAAAACAAAATTTAGTCGATTCGTTTATTAACAGAAAATTTGAAAGCTCACTAAATCATTTTGCTTATGTCAAAGGGCTGATAAAAATTCTTGAAAATTCTTGAACATAGATAATTTGAGGCCTTGATCTTTGTTATCTTGCAAGTATATGCCTTTTTTTTTGCGTAACTTAAGCCATGTTCTTTTCGAATGTTTAAATTAGTAATCCTTGCAGTTTGGCAAAAAGTAACTCAGTGCAATTCAAACTCGGCGGGCCATGGGCCCGCCTACTCCACTAGTTGCTTACAAAGCCGGGGAGAGAGCACCAAGCTTAGAAGAAGGAATACTAGGTGTTCCATGTTTGGGAGAGAAGGGATTCGGGGTGATCTTAATTTGAGAAAAATTGTTGGGCTCCTATTCACCCCCCTCTAGTCGCCGATTTCGGTCCTTCACATCCCCTATGGACAAAGGGGTGATGATAATGAAGGCAAAGTGCAAGTATTGCAAAAAATTGTACTCATATCAAAAAGGGTCAAGTACTTCTCATCTTGGAAGGCACATGACAAAGTGTACAATATATTTGAAGGCTTTGTCGAAGAAGCAACATCAAGCCCCTCTCAACTTTGCTCCTTCAAAGGCAGGTGATGATGGATCTGGCCTTCCGATTATCCTGTCATCTAGAGATTTCAATCAAGAGCAAGATAGAAAATTACTAGCTAAAATGATAATAACCCACGAATATCCATTTAGGTTGGTTGAACATACCTATTTCAACATTTGGGCTAAGTACTTAAATCCTGCATATGAGTACGTGGGTAGGAAAACCATACAAGCTGAATGCATGAAACTTTATGAGTCTGAAAAGGAAACTCTTAAAAAGAGCCTTAAAGGTGTTGAAAACATTGCTTTAACTACTGATTTATGGACATCCAACCAAACAATCTCTTATATGTGTTTGGTTGCGCATTATATTGATAGTAATTGGAAAATGCAATGTCGTGTGCTAATTTTTTTTGAGTTGGAGCCTCCACACACTGGACAAGTGATAGCTCAAGTTGTATTTGATTGTTGCATTGCTTGGAAAATTGAGGATAAAGTCATTTCTATCACTTTAGACAATGCTTCGAACAATGATGCTGCTGTCCGAAGTTTGAAGTCTAAATTTGTTGCTAGACATAGACAAGGCACCACTTTCAATTTCATGCCCAAGTATTTCCATGCACACATCATTAATTTGGTTGTAAATGATGGGACAGCCATCTTGACACCTTTGATAAGCAAATTAAGAGAATGTGTGAAGTACATAAAAAAATCTCCATCTCGCATGCATAAGTTTGTGGAAGTTTGCAGAACAGTTTTAGTGTCAGTTGGGGAAGGTTTGAAACTTGATGTAGCAACTAGATGGGGTTCAACATACAAGATGTTAAGTGCTTGCATTGCCTATAAGGTTGCTATACAACAGTATGGTGAAGAAGATGTAACTATTTTTAGGTGGGAGCCTACAAATGCAGAATGGGACTTGTTTGTATCCATTAAGCCAATTCTTGCAGCTTTAGCTAAAGTTAGCACTGCATTTTCAGCATCAACCTATCCAGCATTCCCAACCAGGCGACGAGCAGTTCTAACCAGTCGACAAGCAGTCCTGACCAGCCGGCGAGCAGTGCCGAACAGCCGTTGAGAATTCCCAACCAGGCGGCGAGCATCTCTGACCAGTCGGTGAGTAGTCCTGACCAGCCAGCAAGCAGCTCTGACCACTCGGTGAGCAGTGCCGAACAGCATCCTGAACAACAATTTGCTCGATACGGATCGGTTCGAGCATAAACACGCACGTCTACAAAATTTCCAGCAGTAAGGACGATCAACGTTTGGTCTTTCATTGTGATCGAGATCATTATTAACACGTGCAACTTTTGCACGGTAACCATGACTCGACGACCATCTAACCGATCAAATCGGCTAGACCGACGGTTACTCTGGACGACACTTAGATGTTCTAATCATATTACCACAGTGCCATCTTTCATGTTCTAGCCAATATCTAGGCTAATCAAATTAGCCAATCAACTAGACCGCATGCACATGCAAGGTATAAACCATGAATCATCTAGCATAATGTACGTACATGCACATACAACAGCAATATAGAGCATCGTACGTATTGCATCAAGCTGGATGCAGCGCAGCGGACTAATGCACACAAACAAGAAACAGTGCATGCATGCGAGCAATATCTAGCTGCGTAGAGCAGCGCCGAGCACTGTCGAGCGGCGACCTGGCTCTCAGGCAGCACACCATCACCACACAGCAGCCTCAGCTAACGTGTTCAGCAACACACATCAATGTATGATATGGGAGAGATTAACGAGACAATCGTGGATGTTATGAATCATGATGATGCACAAGTGATGCGGGAGGAACAGTTGCAATTGGACGACGGTTCAAGTGATGAGGAAGACAGGGCTATTCTAGAAGAATGGGATAGAAGCAACACAAATGAGCTTCTTATAAATGATGGTCATAGGTCGTCAACTGCCATTGGGCGAGTGAGGTGCGCGAAGGCCAAATATATGGTTTAAAGGAGGCTATGCAAAATGCTGTCAAGATTTGGTGTATGAAATTGCATGCAACGACAGTTCATAATAGACAAATATGACAAAAGCAGGTACACGGTCCGATGCATGCAAAATGATTGCGAATTTAGGGTACATGCGAGTAATTCTAAATTTGCTTTGAAGTGGCAGATTTCAAGCGTGGACACACACACATGTACCTTGAGTTACATGCTGGAGGAACATCGTAACATGAGTTCAACCTGGATTACTGCTATGTTGAAGCAAGAGATCATTAAGAAGTAGGATATAGCAGTACAATTTATTATTAATGTCTATGCAACGAGGTTTAAATATAGGGTAGACTATGGGAAAGCATGAAGAGCTAAACAGAAGGGCTTGTAGTCTCATTATGCTATCTATGAAGCTTTATACGACAACCTACCTCGCTTGCTGGAGGTATTAAAAACAATAAATCACAGCATATATTTTAATATTCAAAACCATGCATCAGATGACCATGCTGGGTTGAAGGTCCTGAAGCGCGTCTCCTTTGCATTTGGGTGTTGTGTTGAGGCTTTCAAGTATTGCCAATCGGTGCTATTTTGCGATGGTACATTTTTAATCGGGGAGTGTAGGGGAACAATTATTTGTCTAAAAAAAGTATAGGCGAACAATTGTAACAGCTGTAGACATGGATTCGAATGATCAGTTGTTGCCGGTTGCATTCGCTTTCGTGAAAGTGGGAACTATGATAGCTAGTTATGGTTTTTGACTGAGCTTAAGTGCGGTGTGGTTGAGAACAGGGCAGACATATGTTTGATACATGACCGACAACAAGGGCTTTGCAGTGCAATAAAGACCCAGTAGGAGGATGAGGGCTATCCATTTCATTAGCCGGACATGAGAAATAGGTGGTGTATGCGTCACATTGCCGCTAATTTTCACAGACAGTTTAAATGCAACAAGACCATGGTCCTGTTTAAAGCCTTATGTAAGCAGAAGCAGTAGCGTAAAATTGATCAAATATGGGAAACTCTCAATGAGCTGACTTGCAGCACAATCCGAGAAATGACACGACAAGCAGCAGTAGGTACCACTGATATTATTGAGCCCTTGTCTTCGCTGACAGGAGTGGATGCACCAGGGCTGCTTCGTCGCCGTGAAAGAAAACTAAGGTGTTTTTCAGACTGGATTGAGAATGAGCCAAGTGAGAAGTGGACCTTACTGTATGACACCGATGGTGTTCGGTTCGGGGTTATGACAACTAACCTAGCCGAGGTGTATAACTGGGTGATTAAACAGCTACATACGCATAATGCTTCTAGGGAATTGTAAATGATACATTTCATTAAAACAAGTGAACAATCTATTGTGTGCTTCGAGTATATTTCCCCTTCCTTAGTGCTTCAGCGGAAGCACCTGCTTCACGAGCTCTGACAGCCCTCTCTCAGTTCGCTTCACGTTCAGCCTCACGAGCACCGGCTTGGCATTCACGTTCGGCCTGAGCATCTCGGCCTGCAAGCCTCTGGTTATACTCGCGCCCAGCTTCATCAATACTCATGTGTAGCGCGAGGTCCTCCTTCATCTTAGGCATCTTCTACTTGTCGAGGTACTGCACTAACTCGCATAATGGACGCTAACAATTTTGAAAATATCAGATCAATGTGTTAAAAAATGTGTAATCCGAGAACGATGGCGCTAAAAAACTTTACTCACCGGGCGTTTCCCTTTCCGCCGCATCTTTTCAGACGGATCGAACGCAAGGTTTACGCATGACCAGTACCTACGCCTGAAGGTGTACGATAGTTCGAGTGACTTTCTCAAGCGACAGGGATACCCACACAAACATATTGCCACATCTACGCTGAACGGGATATCTGTAGGAAGAGATAGGGACGGGGCCTAGGGGAACGCCATACCCTCCGCCACTTTCTTCTAAAAAGGTCACTTCTTCCTATTCCGTCGCAGTTTTACTGGGGGAAAATAGGTTGGATGCGGGAGGGTTTATATAGGCACAGCAAGCCAGTAGTTTTGCGAAAACGACGTGTTTCTGAAAGCGTTGTGACAACATGAGTAGGCAAAAGCTGCTCGCCCAGTGTGTTCTGAAAGTGATGTAACAACACGAGAGGAGGTAAAAGCTGCTCACCCAGTGTTTTTGAAACCGATGTGACAACACGAGGAGGCAAAAGCTGCTCGCCCACGCGCTATCAGGAATTCGATGCCATTTTCCTTTAAAGCAGGCCTAGGATTTCAAGCACACACATCCTCTGAAGATTTGTCGGTCGTATCGAGAGCTCACTACAACACAAATCCTACAATGATAAGAGATCATGAGTTCTATAGAGTATGGTCGAAGTGCCTCCACTGGGTGGATATGGTCTTGCAGATTTTTGATCGTGTTGCAGATGATTTTACGGGCAGTAGATTTTACCGATGTCCCATGTTTGAGGTGCGTATATCATCATAGTTAATCTTATTATGTTAAAAAAAGGTTATCGCGAATATACTCTACTTTTCACAGGTACAGGACTGTGGCTTTACAAAATGGATGGATGATCCATACCCAATGGCTGCATGACATATATTATAAACTGTCCGCACGCAATAATAGAACAGTTAGAGCACCAAGTAAATAGTCTACTAAGTGCTCAAAGACACAGTGACAGTGAAGACAAGCAGTTCTTGACTCACAATATGAGGTGAACCCTCCATGTACGAATTTTATATGTCTTTGTGGTTGTTACTATCCCAATAGGCCGAAGGAACTATTGCGCTACAGACGAAGGATATTTCGGAGGGAGTATGGGCACATCGAAGATCCGGACTTCGAACAAAACCATTCATGCAGTACTCGATAATGCATTTGTCTATGTCATTTTTAAAATCAAACGCATTAAAATGCACGCGTACTTGTATTCCGATCAACGGCATAGGCTGGCACGTATTAGCTCATTTTGTGTTGTCAACAGCCGCCAAAAAAGCGAAGCCTCACTTTAGCTTGTGCTATCATGTCAACAGTCACCGGCAAAGCCTGCCGCGCATTCAATTGTGATGTGCTATCAACAGTCGAAATAAACAGTTGTCGCGATTTAACTCGTCTTGTCCTGTGAACCATCAGATATTTTTCTTTCTCAAATCGGATTATACGTAATTTTTTTTTAAAAAATAATGTAAATTATTTTTTCCTTTATTATTAATATCTAGCCGCCCTAGCCGAGAGCGTCTAGTATCTTGCCATCCTTGCCACCCTAGCCGAGGGCGACTACTACTTGCCGCTCCGACGGCGCCTAGGGCATTTTTCAAATTGAGTGCAACATATGGGCATTTTTTGTTTGCCGCATTTTTTTTGTAAACAGTGAAAAATTACCACAATCTAGAGCTCCCTCGAACAAATCATCCCCAAATCCATCCATCGGAGCCCAAATCCTCCCAAACATTGAGCAATTGTGCCCAGCCTGGTGCTGTGCCTGGGCGGGCCCGCGCTGCGGGGGCTCTCCACGGCGGCGCCCCCACGGGCGTTCTTCTCGTCAGAGCCGTACCGGCCGCCGCCGCAGCAGCCGGCGGGGTAATCGTCGCAGCAGGAGTTCGGGCTGGTGCTCATGGTCGTGGAGACCACGTCCAGCGGGGACCTATGATATAGTATCTATCTCAAAGTATTTACCAAGCATATGGGTGTCTCCTTGATATATGCATGTGGATAAATTTTGGGAATTTGTGTTTCAGTAGCACACACTCAAACAACTCATGACCCGTGACTTTGTGTGTGAATCAATAGCATGATATATGCACTTATGTCGTATTGGTTTGTTTCGGGTGAGTCTTCGTGTCTAAACCTTGTGTACAAAGACTGATAAGATGGTTGCAGACACATGCTTGTGACTGATGAATTTGTTTTTTTTTTTGAAAAAGGGCCAGACGCCCTACCTCCATTTCCATTAACTAGAAACGAAAGCAAACAACAATGTAGCCAATAGTTTTTGGGCCAACCGCAAAACAACCAACATAGAGGAGGTGACACAACACCAAGCTCTACATTGTTTTAACAAGCACCCCACAGCCAAAAAGACCTCAGTATCACCACAACTGGGAGGGAATATTACATCAGACAGAAAAGCTAGAAGACAGTTTCAAAAGCTAGACATAAGCAGAAAATCAAACATCATCTTCATTTCTTCCGCTTTTCAAACCGCTCGCAGCCTTGAAAATGCCCTCAATTCCCATTTCCAGAAGTTCTTTATCATCAGCCTTAACCAAACCTGTCCAATATTTCAAAAGAGAACAGATTATGTAAACAGCAGACAGATGGTCATTTATACGCATCTTGTCAAAGCAAGATTGGTTTTTTAGCAGCCACAACGCCCAGCTAATGACTGCCAATCCCATAAACCTCTAGTTTTTTCGATG
The DNA here is from genome assembly GCA_005191435.1 of Raddia distichophylla. Taxonomy (NCBI): domain Eukaryota; kingdom Viridiplantae; phylum Streptophyta; class Magnoliopsida; order Poales; family Poaceae; genus Raddia; species Raddia distichophylla. The sequence continues at coordinate 1,418,029 of SPJY01002156.1, read as the reverse complement.
GCGAATAATACATCTTTCCCAATTTTTGTATTGACTTAAACTATTGGGTATCCAATTCACCCCACAACTTTTAGCTAACACACCCCAAGTCAATTCTGCTATATGACACTTGAAAAATAAATGATTTTGAGTTTCAACGTCATTACAGAATTCACAGATAGGATTTCCTCCCCACCCTCTTTTCCTTAGCTGGTGCCTGGTCAGCAAGGCATTTGTTTTAAGAAACCAGACAAAGATTTTAACCTTCAAGGGGATTTTGGCTCTCCAAATACCCAACATTTTGTCATTCCTTTCATTTTTCAGATATTGCTGATACACAGTTTTAACATTGAACTTGCCCTTACAATTCAACAACCATCTGGAAGAGTCACTTTTGTTGCACAAGACAATTGTCTTGGCATCTCTTAAAATTTTCAACCACTGACTCTGTTGATCCTCAGTCAGCCATCTCCTGAACTTCATATCCCAATTCTTTTCAGCACAATCAGCCACAGAGATAGGCTGATCCAAGCAGATATTATAAATCTCAGGGTATTCTTTAGCCAAAACCTGATCTCCTATCCATTTATCATTCCAGAAACTGGTTTTACAACCATCCCCCACTTTTCTCTTCCTATTATTTATGTATATGTCGGGGATAAAATTACGGCCCATTGCCATGGCCCACTCCCTGACGGCCCATTCGAACAGCCTACTAGGGCCCAGCTCCCTAGAAGGTTCTATCTGGCCCATATGCATCCTGCCGAACAGCTTCCTGGCTGGTACGGTGCGTAACGGCCTAGGATTCGTGTTTGAGTCCGACTCGAACAGAGTTCTGTACGGCTACGTGAAGACCCGGACGTGGTTTCCCGGATTGGATTAGGAGTCGTGATCCCCAAGAATTGGAGTCTACCTTATCTACCTCGGGACGTATTTGGCATGTACGAGTTCGTTACGGTCTCGTAGTTAGCCCGGCCCGATATTCCTCGGTAGGTCGGTTGCTCCACACTATATAAACAGGGCCCCTACGGCGTTTAGAGGGCATCGGGACCCTGGCCAGAAGCTGGTGACTTAGCACCTGATCATCGTATTGTTGCATACTACACCCTGTACACACATAATCTCGCCGAGATCTGTTCGTCTCGTCGAGGATCCTCTTGTAATCATCTCTGATATATAAGAAAGGCTGGACGTAGGGCTATTATCTCTCCCGAGAGGCCTGAACCAGGATAAAAACCCCTGTCTCCTGTTCGTTGTTGTTCGTGGTTGTTCGGCGTGTCTCCTATCTCACTTCTAAAGAACCTTAGCGACTTGAGATCGATATCTCAACCGTCGACAGTATATATCTCTTATTTGTACCAAGTCAGACCAGATGGGGGAATCAGTATGTTTTCTCTTATATTGAGACATCAGCCCATTCTTAATGTACTTTGCTTTTACAATTTCTTGCCAAAGCCCTTCTTCCATTTCCAGTTTCCACCACCATTTACAGAGAAGACTCACATTCATTACCCTCAAATTTATGACTCCTAGTCCACCTCTTTCTTTTGGCTTGGTAATGTTCTCCCATTTACTTAAGTGATATCTCCTTCTGTGCTTAAAAGAATCCCAGAAGAAAGATCTTCTGATTCTGTCAATTTTATCAATCAGCATTCTAGGTAACAAAAACATAGACATAGTATACAGGGGCACACTGGATAAACAAGCATTTATCAGAGTTAATCTTCCCCCTTTAAACAGAGTACTGCACTTCCAAGCACTTAATTTTTTCCTTACTTTACTAACCATATCTTTTCAGTTGGCAACTAAATTTCTCTTATAACTGATTGGCACACCAAGATATTTGATGGGAAAACTCCCAATCTGACAATGAAACATATCAGCCACCTGTCTAGTTCTGTTATCATCCCCATTAATCAACATTACCTCACTCTTAGTAAAATTTATTTTCAGACCAGACATCATCTCAAAAAGATGCAGCAGTAATTTGGCATAAAACAAATTCTTGTGGTCATCCTTAAGAGTAATAATGGTATCATCTGCATATTGTAAAATAGCAATCCCCTTATCTATAAGGTCCTCAACCAGGCTAGTAATACTCTTCTTCTCTTGAGCTATCTGGAACATTTTACTCAAGCAGTCCACCACTATATTAAACAGGTATGGTGATAAGGGATCTCCCTGTCTTACACCTCTCTTGCTTTTAAACATTCCCCCTGTTTCTCATTGACACAGATACTCAAAGTCCCTTTACTTAATACCTGCCAGATCCACTCACACCACTTGCTAGAGAACCCCCTTCATTTTAAACATTGCATAAGAAAGCCCCAATCAACCATATCATAGGCTTTTTCAAAATCTAGCTTGAGAATCACCCCAGGAATTTTCCCACTCTTTGAATGATGTAGAATTTCATGTAAAGATAGAACACCATCCATTATATTTCTCCCAGGCAAGAAAGCATTTTGATTTTTACTGATAATTCTGTAGACAACTGCTTCCATTCGCATAGTTAGTGTCTTAGTCATCCATTTATACAAACTATTCAACAAACAGATGGGTCTATATTGTTTAATGTTTTCTGCATCATCTTTTTTTGGAAGAAGTATGATTACTCCATAGTTCAGCCTTTCAATATAACACTTATTATTGTAAAAACTCTCAAAGCATTTCAAAGCATCCTCCTTTATTATTTCCCAGCAAGTTTGGTAAAATTCAATAGGCATTCCATCTGGACCAGGGGCTTTATTTTTGCACATTAAGAATAATGACTTTTTGATCTCATTCATGCTAAAAGGCTGAACTAACAGTTCAATTTCTTTAACTGAGACTTTTTCATTTTCTTTCCAAGCTTTCTTTTTAATTCTGAAGCTACTACCATTTCCTCTTCCAAACAGATTTTTATAGAAATCTGTAGCATGCTTCAGCAAATTCTCATCCCCTTGGATGATTTTGTCCTCATCTTTTAAGGTCTCAATATTCTTTTTCCTTCTTCTACCTTTAGCTATCACATGAAAATATTTTGTATTGTTATCACCCTGCAATAGCCATTTGCTACGAGAATTTTGGTACCAATTTAGTTCTTCTTCCTCAAAAATTTTAAGCAAAATTGCTTCACATTCCATCTTAGCTTTCCTATCAGCCACACTCAGAGTGTTTGTATCTTCCTTTTCCTCTAGAATTTTCAAATGTTGCTTGGCTTCCTCTTTTTGTTTTTTCCTTAAACCAAATAGATTTCTTCCCCAACCTTTTAAAGATTTTTTGACCTTCTTGACTTTTAAAAGGAAGGTGCTTAAAGGGTCCAACCCTCTAATGGGTTCACTCCAACTTTTGTTGACCACCTCCAAAAACCCCTCCATTTTCAGCCAAGCATTCTGAAATTTAAATTTATTTGCTTTCACCATATCATCCACCCCAGCCTTGACAATCAAAGGATTATGGTCAGAGAGCAATCTTGCTGCTTTATGAACCTTGATTATGGGAAAAAGCCTTTCCCAGTCCAAGCTAACCAATATTCTGTCCAATTTTTCTTTAGTGGGGCAAATATGATTATTGGACCAAGTATACTGATTCCCAGCATTACTCAGCTCTTTCAATGCATAAGTGTCAATAATATCATTGAACAAATCAGAATACTTGGTTAGAGAATTGCTTCTATTCTTATCGTCCACAAATCTCAAAATATTGAAATCAACCCCCATTACTAATGGGGCATCAACTTGTTTGCAGAAAGCATCCAATTCAGATAAGAAGTCCAACTTTTCATCTGTTTGAGCAGGACCATAAAAACCTATCATGGCCCATCTTTTCTTCCTTTTTTTTTATCCCATATGTTTAATAAAAGCATGTATTCTCCTTTTTTACAGTTTGAAATTTCAAACTCACTGTCTTTGACACCAACAACAATACCACCCGATTTCCCTCTAGAAGGTATCCAACTCCACAGAAATTGACTGCTATAATCAAATTTATTGAAAATTTTTTCCTCATACTGCATCTTTTGAGTCTCACAAAGACACAGAATATCTAACCTCTGTTCATGTATTAGCTCTCTAATATATGAACTTAAACCTTTCTTATTAATACCTCTACAGTTCCAAAAAAGAATGTTTGTTTTATTCATCATCATTTGATATAACATGTATTTTACCTCCTTTTTTATTATGACCAACATTTGATTGTTTTGCTCTCAAAACTCTCAAATGTGGTCTCACAGCCAGATCTCTTAGCTGAACTTTATCTCTCCTCCCGCCACCCCTACCAATGACTGGAGAGAATTCCTCTTCTATTTTCTGATCAATGATTTCCCATTCCCCAGTTATCTCAATTTTATCATTTAAAATCTGCCTTTCTCTTTTTTTTTTCAAGTTTCCTTTCATTCTTATTTGCCAACATTGCTCTAGATGCCTCCAAGGCTTTAAGAACCTTAATTTTTTTCCTATCTTTTTTATCAATTTTAACACCAACATTCCTAGCAATTTGAACTAATTCCTCATTATTAAAAATGTTAAAGGAATTAGAGCTGTGCATCATACCTTCTAGATTTTTCTTCTTTATCAGGGTGGTAGCTTTATCCATCACATGCATATTGGAGTTCTTCAGTCTAGAGCTTCTTCTAGTAGGGCAAACCAGCTCATCCTCTTTCAAAATATCCTGCTCTTTTCCCCTTTCAACACCCTCATCCACTTCTTTGCCAATAGTGGTATCTTCATCTGATGCTTTGTTCTCAATGATTTCTTTAATCACCACGTTGGAAGTTTTAGTGAGAAAAGAGCCATATTCATTTATATGTTCCTGATCTTGATCTGGCCTGTTGTTTGGATTGGGGCACCTCATCAACCAAACTTCTCTGCAAGAATTTATTTTATCCAAATCTTCTTTATGTTTCACCATCTTTGAGAAGGCAATCGTTTCTTGCAGAATGATGCTGTCCTCCTCCATGCTTTCAGACTCTTGAGAATTATCAAAGTTAATATCAAAATTTTCCTCCCCTTGTATTTCAGTTTTCCCCTTATCCAGATTAGACTTAGGAGGAGCAGAATTAGGTGCTTCCTTCTTGCTATCCTTCTGCTTGGGATTCTTCCCTTCTGTATCATCCCCTTGTTTTTGCCTCTTAGGTTTATCCTTTTCTCCTTCATTGTTTACCTTAAGACCATCATCAGGAGGGCCTCGTTTCATGAAGCCAGCTGGCCATTCTATCTCAAAGAAAAAGTCATAAATCAACAGACCAATGGTTCCTTCCGCAGAATCAGGTATTTCCTCAATATCTCTACAGGCAATTTTCACCCTTACTGCATCCAGTCTGAACATACTTGAAGCATCTATCTCCAGAGGTTTGCCAACCAAATGGGCAACACTGTAAATTGTCTGTTCAGACCTCTTATCCATTGGAATATTCCCAATTCTGACCCACACCTCACTGAGTTTACCTTTAGCCCCCACATCAGGCTTCCATTGCTCTACCAAAAAAGCTGCATCTACAAGTCTCATATTCATTACACCCATAGAGCTGACTTCTTCAATTTTTTTTGCAGTTGGAAATCTCATCAAGAATTGCCCCTCCTTAAAAGGTTTCACAATGCATCTCCAAGCATTTGAACCCATAAGAGTTCCAATATCCAATTCCACATCTCGGGCAGATGCATTCCCCCTTGTAATCTTGATGACTGCCGTGCAGTTTTGCTCTCTGCTATTTGCTTCAGAAGACACATTTTCGATGGCAAAAAAGCCCTGACCCTGACCAGCAAAACCACAAAGCTGCGGCGCATAATCAGAAGAGATTTTGATCATACACCATTTGGCCACATGACCATCCAATCCACACCTACCACAGCATTTTGCATTCTGACAATGAAAAGCTATGTGACCCATTTTCTTGCACTTGAAACAAGGACCGATCTGCTTCTCTGAGACAGATTTGCCATAAGATGGGTCATCTCTATTTTGATTCCAATTTTCCTCATCTATGTTAATGTTTTCACCATCCCTTGAAACATCTTCATGCTTTCCTTTCCAGATCTTTTCTCTTTCTTTAACCATTTCCACACGATGACTCCATCTATTATTTGGATCATCTTCTTTTTCTTGATCCCCTCCAAGAACATGGGTTTGCCGTTCTCGGCAAATCTCGTTCTTGAGGTTCTGAGTAGGCGAGTCACTCGTAACAACATGTTTCTCCCTGTCCCCTTCAGCAGATGTTCGCCCAACTCCAGAAATCGGATTGGAAACTTCTTGCCAGAACCCTTTCCCCGCAAATCCCTCCCCACTCAACTTACCAGGATTTGACGAGGAAGATCCCTGTTCTTGGCCTCTAGTTGCGGATCTGGACCAAGAAAAGCGCCCTCTGACGCCACGTCCCCTCCCCCACCCAGCACGACCTCTTCCACGATCTCCGCCCATCACTGTTGGATCGCGATCTCGCCCTCCGTTGTTCCACATCTCGCGCAAGATTGGCTGAGGATCTCTCACCACCTTAGCGTACGATTTCACCCGGGGTAAGAGCGAACTCGCCCTGGAAACCCTAGACGCGCTGTTCTTGGTGGAACCCCAAAGGTGAGAGAAGAGAATCACCAGATCTGGGAATCGACTTGTTTTCCGATCCGTCCCCAAAGAACAACCCACTCTCGAGGGTAGAAGAGGGAATTCACCTTCTGAGTGCTCTCCCCCCGACACGCCATTGCATCTCCACCTTCCGTTCGACGACGTGTCACTGCGGAGATCCTCGCGCACTGCAGGGGGTGGATGCCATCCTACCGGGCCCTCATACAGCCGCCATTTGCGACCCGATCGAGCTCGCGACCCATCAACTCTCTCTCTCTCGCCACGTCGCACGTCTCGGAGAGTCCATCAACAGCTAGCTGCCGCCTCGTCTTGATTTGAAAGTTAGAATTTGTAGCAGGAAATTCTGAAGGACTTAGAACTTTTACCGTCTGATTGCCAGTTATGACACATACTTGGGCTAGCTATGTTGGATAATTACTTCTTGGTGGGAATTTTGTAGATGTATTGGATCAGGTGTATTTTATCCGCTGTAAAAAAATTGAATTTTTTTCTAGTCCATACGCTACATGGCCCACTGACCTTAGCATTTGTAACTTAGAAATTAGAATGAAAATGCATTTAGTAGAAATTTCATGATTTAACAAATTATTCACATATGACTGATATGGCACAATCAAGATATCAAAATATGTTTTAGGATATTATATCAATTATTATTCATGGACCTCTTTCAACTAAGAACTACATCATGGTCTATGAAGCTATGATTTCTGGAGCGCAATACTAAAAAACAGAGAACCTGGAATGAATGAAAGGTTCTTTAACATTTATTTTGTAATGGTTAGTTCCTCTACGGAATTTAGCTCTGAATTGTGTGTTTTCGCTCTGGCGTAAGAACATTTCTTATTTCTTATTGTTATACTGATTTGGCAATCTCAACAAAGCATCAGACAGCAAAGCTTCATCCTATTATTCACAGGCTCGTCCACAGATATAACCCAGGGTTGCTAAGGGATACTCTAGCTTTTCATGGTTGTGCTGAACTTTTCCATGTTTGTGCAGTTAGGATGGTTACATTCTGGTGAGAATGCTGAATGAATTACCTTCAAATATCTATCTACTGAATTCCTTTGACTGGTAGTTACTTTGATCTTTACTAGGACATTCATACGTAACTTATTCAATACAGGAGGAATCAGATGATTAGACGAAGAACTGTAAAGGAAACACTATTAGTTGATCCTATCTCCAGGAAGTTAAGTGGTTTATGTCCACTCATGCCAGAAGAGGTGAGGTTGCTTGTAATGGTATTCTCAAGTTGAATAGCTCACTAAACTGAGATGAAACTGTTTAGGTTATACACATATTTGAGGAAACTCTTCTATGTTTAGTAGAAATACCGTAACAGTGCTTCAGACCTTTGTGTTTTGCTAGCAGTCTAGCATAACATATCATGTATTCACATTAGAAATCTGAGGCTGGCAAATAATAAGCAACAGATGAAGGTAGTTACTTGTTGCTTTTTCTTTCCATGGGGTAACCTTTATCTTATGTATACTCGATATTTAACCCTTATGAAATAATAAAGAATATAGAATTGAGCTTGAGCTTGAGCTATTAATTAAATATTAGGAGATAAATTATTCATTTATTTTAATCGAGGATGCATGATCCTATTAACCATTGGAGGATGAGATGCTGCAAACTTTATCAGTATACATAGATGGTGTCGGGGATAAAATTACGGCCCATTGCCATGGTCCACTCCCTGACGGCCCAGTCGAATAGCCTGCCAGGGCCTAGCTACCTGGAAGGTTCTATCTGGCCCATATGCATCCTGCCGAACAGCTTCCTGGCTGGCACGGTGCGTAACGGCCTAGGATTCCTGTTTGAGTGAGGAAGAAGAAGAGAGCATCCCCTAGTCTCCTCCTCGTCATCCCCAAGGTTTGTGCCCTCTCCCATGGTTGTCTTGCCATCCCCCATGGTGGGATGAGGGTTGAGTGAGTTGGGAGTCTCCGGTTTTGTGCTCTTGGGATTCTTGCCACCGGGAGACGTCGTCCTCGCCGAGCTTCATCAAGCGTACCGCAAGCAAACCCTTCTCCGTGAAGGTCGCCGTGCTTCCCACGGTGCTTCTCTCCGTTCGTCGGGGTGTGCTAAGTCCGCCGTGTGTCGGCGGCCATCTCCGTGTGTCGGGGGTGCCAAGGAGTCCGTGTGTCGGGCCAAATCCTCCATGTGTTGGAGGTACCTCATGTGTTGAGGTGAAATCCACCGTGTGTCGGTGGTCGGTGCCGTGTGTCGGTGCCGGTGGGGTGTGAGAGCTCTCGCGTGTGAGAGCACTCGCTTCCTTGTGAAGGTTTGGAGCTCGCCTACCATGTGTTGGTGAAGAGCTACCACTAGTGGATTGAGGGCTAGGGACGAGTGAGTCCCGACTTCTCTGTGTGAGAAGTTTCCTCAACGGAGACGTAGGTGTTCATGTGTTGAGCACCGAACTTCGGTAAAAAGATCGGTTTGCGCCCCTCTGTCTCATTTACTTACCGCACCGTGATATCCACTGCCTGCGAGTGCCATCGTGCCTCCTACACTTGTGTATCGATTGCTTCCGCTAACTAGACTTGTGTAGGAATTCACGCGTTAGTTGTGTGACTTAACTTGCTAAGTGACTAAGTGCAACAAAAGTAAAATTTATAATAGTCCGATTCACCCCCCCCCCTCTCGGCCTTAGGTCCCTTCAACGGGCTCAGTGGCATGCTCTTGGTGTTCGTCGGTCTGGTCGATGGCTAGCTCTACTGAGGGTTTTTCCAAAGGATTGATCTTAGGATAAATCCAACATCTGGTATCAGAGTCGGATCGCTGTGGGCCATGAGATGGGCCGGATAACAGCGGGCTCTAACAAGCGATATAAAAGCTTAGTTGGCGAGGTTATTTTTTCCTTCTTGGGATAGACGAGAGAAGAGTTGGGTTGGGTTTTCATTGGGCGGAGGTTTGGGGCACTGTCCTTAAGAGCATCCCCATCTCACCCCCCAAAAAGGCCTCTATTTCAAAAAATTTCAAATGCAGCAGGAGGGAATTTGATGCATGTGAGAGGAAATTTGCACTGCGCAGGTTACTGTAGCAATTACTGTAGCGATAGAGAGAAATTTGATGCCCCTGCTGGGGATGCTCTAACACTGCAGAGCCGCAGATTGTAAATCATAATCCATGTAATAAAGAGCACTGGACTTTATTTAAAAAAAACAAGCAGTGTTGTGTGTAGGACTATAGGACTAGACGAGGACAAGTATTTATATGGTAGCAATATGCAGTGTTGTGTGTAGGACTATAGGACTAGACGAGGACAAGTATTTATGTGGTAGCAATATGGAAGGTTGGATTGGTTAGGTTTTAGGTAGGGTTGGGGTCACGTTTGAAGTGATGACAAATCTGAACAATTAGAAATTTTTGAAAAATTAAAATTCTTTAAGATATCATGTGTGTGCAATATACAACCTCATTTGTGTTTATGTTTGTAGTCTGTCGACCTAGCCCATAAATTATTCTTAAAGTTCCAAATAAATCTTAAAGACACGTACGTAGAATAGTTGTGAAATGTTTGGTACCACATAAAAAAGTTGATGAGTACAATTAAACCCTGAACATTAACACCCCCTTATGAGGCGGAGCTCCCTCTCTCCATTAAATGGATCAAATTAGGAGAATGATGTAAACCCTGTATAAAGTCACACATGCGCGTGACTTGTGAACATACCTTAGCACGGTTAACCTCCCTCATTTTACATTAATGCGGTCTTATTCTGCTTGCGTTTTTGAGGAAATCATATTGACGAGCACTAAAGTTTATTTTTGGTGTGTTGCTATTCTCGTGTGTTGCGGTCTTACATTAGTGCATTCTGGTGTGTTGCTATTTCAGTTTATTATTTTTTTCGCTAATCCTAAATTAGCAAACATCAATAGTCAAGTTGAGGAGGATTACTCATAATTTGATTGCTTAGTAAAGTTATATCCTTGTGTAGGCTTTACCAAACTAAAAACTAGATTTTGGTGGTTGTAATTTCGGACATTCCGTAGACATGTTCTCCGAATGGTTCCCTGATGTTGGTGGCGTCCTCTGTTGAAGTTGGACAACTAGAATCAGTAGCTTGGAAGGCAAATAAAAGGCAAGTTGTTATCTTTTGGATTATTTCACGTATTTTTGCCACCAAAACTTCTTTTTTTTGAAAAAGGGCCAGACGCCCTACCTCCATTTCCATTAACTAGAAACGAAAGCAAACAACAGTGTAACCAATAGTTTGTGGGCCAACCGCAAAACAACCAACATAGAGGAGGTGACACAACACCAAGCTCTACATTGTTTTAACAAGCACCCCACAGCCAAAAAGACCTCAGTATCACCACAACTGGGAGGGAATATTACATCAGACAGAAAAGCTAAGAGACAGTTTCAAAAGCTAGACATAAGCAGAAAATCAAGCATCATCTCCAATTCTTCCGCTTTTCAAAATGCTCGCTGCCTTGAAAATGCCCTCAATTCCCATTTCCAGAAGTTCTTTATCATCAGCCTTAACCAAACCTGTCCAATATTTCAAAAGAGAACAGATTATATATACAGCAGACAGAGGATCATTTACACGCCTCTTGTCAAAGCAAGATTGGTTTCTTAGCAGCCACAACACCCAGCTAATGACTGCCAATCCCATAAACCTCAAATTTTTTCGATGGTGAATAATACATCTTTCCCAATTTTTGTACTAACTTAAGCTATTGGGTATCCAATTCACCCCATAGCTTTTAGCTAACACACCCCAAGTCAATTCTGCTATATGACACTTGAAAAGTAAATGATTTTGAGTTTCAACATCATTACAAAATTCACAGATGGGATTTCCTCCCCAACCTCTTTTCCTTATCTGGTGCTTGGTCAGCAAGGCATTTGTCTTAAGAAACCAGACAAAGATTTTAACCTTCAAGGGGATTTTGGCTCTCCAAATACCCAACATTTTGTCTTTCCTTTCATTTTTCAGATATTGCTGATACACAGATTTAACACTGAACTTGCCCTTACAATTCAACAACCATCTGGAAGAGTCACTTTTGTTGCACAAGGCAATTGTCTTGGCGTCTCTTAAAATTTTCAACCACTGACTCTGTTGATCCTCAGTCAGCCATCTCCTGAACTTCATATCCCAATTCTTTTCAGCACGATCAGCCACAGAGATAGACTGATCTAAACAGATATTATAAATCTCAGGGTATTCTTTAGCCAACACCTGATCTCCTATCCATTTGTCATTCCAGAAACTGGTTTTACAACCATCCCCCACTTTTCTCTTCCTATTATTTATGTATATATCTCTTATTTTTACCAAGTCAGACCAGATGGGAGAATCAGTATATTTTCTCTTATATTGAGACACCAGCCCGTTCTTAATGTACTTTGCCTTTACAATTTCTTGCCAAAGCCCTTCTTCCATTTCTAGCTTCCACCACCATTTACAGAGAAGACTCACATTCATTACCCTCAAATTTATGACTCCTAGTCCGCCTCTTTCTTTTGGCTTGGTAATATTCTCCCATTTACTTAAGTGATATCTTCTTCTGTGTTTAAAAGAATCCCAGAAGAAAGATCTTCTGATTCTGTCAATTTTAGCAATCACCATTCTAGGTAACAAAAACATAGACATAGTATACAGGGGCACACTGGATAAACAAGCATTTATCAAAGTTAATCTTCCCCCTTTAGAGAGAGCACTGCACTTCCAAGCACTTAATTTTTTCCTTACTTTGCTAACCATATCTTCCCAGTTAACAACTAAGTTTCTCTTATAACTGATTGGCACACCAAGATATTTGATGGGGAAACTCCCAATCTGGCAATGAAACATATCAGCCACCTGTCTAGTTCTGTTATTATCCCCATTAATCAACATTACCTCACACTTAGTAAAATTTGTTTTCAGACCAGACATCATCTCAAAAAGATGCAGCAGAATTTTGGCATAAAACAAATTCTTGTGGTCATCCTTAAGAGTAATAATGGAATCATCTGCATATTGTAAAATAGCAATCACCTTATCTATATGGTCCTCAACCAGGCCAGTAATACTCTTCTTCTCTTGAGCTATTTGGAACATTTTACTCAAGCAGTCAACTACTATATTAAACAGGTATGGTGACAAGGGATCTCCCTGTCTTACACCTCTCTTGCTTTTAAACATTCCCCCCTGTTTCTCATTGACACAGATACTCAAAGTCCCTTTACTTAATACCTGCCAGATCCACTCACACCATTTGCTAGAGAACCCCCTCCATCTTAAACATTGCATAAGAAAGCCCCAATCAAACATATCATATGCTTTTTCAAAATCTAGCTTGAGAATCACCCCAGAGGTTTTCCCACTCTTTGTATGATGCAGAATTTCATGTAAAGATAGAACACCATCCATTATATTCCTTCCAGGCAAGAATGCATTTTGATTTTTACTGATAATTCTGCAGACAAATGCTTCCATTCGCATAGTTAAAGTCTTAGTCATCCATTTATACAAACTATTCAACAAACAGATGTGTCTATATTGTTTAATGCTTTTTGCATCATCTTTTTTTGGAAGAAGTATGATTACTCCATAATTCAGCCTTTCAACATCACATTTATTATTGTGAAACACTCAAAACATTTCAAAGCATCCTCCTTTATTATTTCCCAGCAGGTTTGGTAAAATCCAATAGGCATTCCATCAGGACTAGGGGCTTTATTCTTGCACATTAAGAATAATGAATTTTTGATCTCATTCATGCTAAAAGGCTGAACTAACAGTTCATTTTCTTTAACTGAGACCTTTTCATTTTCTTTCCAAGCTTTCTTTTTAATTCTGAAGCTACTACCATTTCCTTTTCCAAACAGATTTTTATAGAAATCTGTAGCATGCTTCAACAGATTCTCATCCCCTTGGATGATTTTGTCATCGTCTTTTAAAGTCTCAATATTCTTTTTCCTTCTTTTACCTCTAGCTATCACATGAAAATATTTCGTATTGTTATCACCCTGCAATAGCCATTTGCTGCGAGAATTTTGATACCAATTTAATTCTTCCTCCTCAAAAATTTTAAGCAAAATTGCTTCATATTCCATTTTAGCTTTCCTATCAGCCACACTTAGAGTGTATGTATCTTCCTTTTCCTCCAGAATTTTAAAATATTGCTTGGCTTCCTCTTTTTTTTTCCTTAAACCAAATAGATTTCTTCCCCAACCTTTTAAAGATATTTTGACCTTCTTGACTTTTAAAAGGAAGGTGCTTAAAGGGTCCAATCCTCTAATGGGTTCACTCCAACTTTTGTTAACCACCTCCAAAATACCCTCCATTTTCAGCCATGCATTCTGAAATTTAAATTTATTTGCTTTCACCATATCATCCACCCCAGCCTTGATAATCAAAGGATTATGGTCAGAGAGCAATCTTTCTGCTTTATGAACCTTGATTATGGGAAAAAACTTAGCTCTTTAGTGGGGCAAATATGATTATTAGACCAAGTATACTGATTCCCAACATTACTTAGCTCTTTCAATGCATAAGTGTCAATAATATCATCGAACAAATCAGAATACTTGGTTAGAGAATTACTTCTATTTTTGTCTTCCACAAATCTCAAAATATTGAAATCACCCCCCATTACTAATGGGGCATCAACTTGTTTGCAGAAAGCATCCAATTCAGTTAAGAAGTCCAACTTTTCATCTGTTTGAGCAGGACCATAAACACCTAACATAGCCCATCTTTTCGTTCTTTTTTTATCCCATATGTTTAATAAAAGCATATAGTCTCCTTTTTTACAGCTTGAAATTTCAAACTCACTATCTTTGACTCCAACAACAATACCACCGGATTTCCCCCTGGAAGGTATCCAACTCCACAAAAATTGACGGTTATAGTCAAATTTATTGAAAAATTTTTCCTCATACTACATCTTTTGAGTCTCACAAAGACACAAAATATCTAACCGCTGTTCATGTATTAGCTCTCTAATATATGAACTTAAACCTTTCTTATTAATACCTCTACAATTCCAGAAAAGAATATTTGTTTTATTCATCATCATTTGATATAACATGTATTTTACCCCCTTTTTTATTATTTTTATTATGACCAACATTTGATTGTTTTGCTCCCAAAACTTTCAAATGTGGCCTCACAGCCAGATCTCTTAGCTAAACTTTATCACTCCTCCTGCCACCCCTACCAATGACAGGAGAGAATTCCTCTTCTCTTTTATGATCCATGATTTCCCATTCCCCAGTTATCTCAATTTTATCATTTAAAATCTGCCTTTCTTCACTTTCAAGTTTCCTTTCATTCTTATTTGCCAACATTGCTCTAGATGCCTCCAAGACTTTAAGAACCTCAATTTTTTTTCCTATCTTTTTTCAACAATTTTAACACCAACATTCCTAGCAATTTGAACTAATTCCTCATTATTAAAAATGTTAAAGGAATTAGAGCTGTGTATCATACCTTCAAGATTTTTCTTCTTTATCAGGGTGGTAGCTTTGTCCATCACATGCATATTGGAGTTCTTCAGTCTAGAACTTCTTCTAGTAGGGCAAACCAGCTCACCCTCTTTCAAAATATCCTGCTCCTTTCCCCTTTCAACACCCTCATCCACTTCTTTGCTAGCAGTGATATCTTCATCTAGCACTTTGTTCTCAATGATTTCTTTAATCACCACATTGGAAGTTTAGTGAGAAAAGAGCCATATTCATTTATGTGTTCCTGATCTTGATCTGACCTGCTGTTTAGATTGGGGCATCCCATCAACCAAACTTCTCTGCAAGAATTTGTTTTATCCAAATCTTCTTTATGTTTCACCATCTTCGAAAAGGCAATCGTTTCTTGCAGAATGATGCTGTCCTCCTCCATGCTTTCAGACTCTTGAGAATTATCAAAGTTAATGTCAAAATTTTCCTCTCCTTATTTTTCAGTTTTCCCCTTATCCAGATTAGACTTAGGAGGAGCAGAATGAGTTACTTCCTTCTTGCTATCCTTCTGCTTGGGATTCTTCCCTTCTTTATCATCCCCTTGTTTTTGCCTCTTAGGTTTATCCTATTCTCCTTCATTGTTTACCTTAAGACCATCATCAGGAGGGCCTCGTTTCATGAAACCAGCTGGCCATTCTATCTCAAAGAAAAAGTCATAAATCAACAGACCAATGGTTCCTTCCGCAGAATCAGGTATTTCCTCAATATCTCTACAGGCAATTTTTACCCTTACTGCATCTAGTCTGAACATACTTGAAGCATCTATCTCTAGAGGTTTGCCAACCAAATGAGCAACACTGTAAATTGTCTGTTCAGACCTCTTATCCATTGGGATATTCCCAATTCTGACCCACACCTCACTGAGTTTACATTTAGCCCCCACATCAGGTTTCCATTGTTCTACCAAAAAAGCTGCATCTACATGTCTCATATTCATTACCCCCATAGAGCTGACTTCTTCAATTTTTTTTGCAGTTGGAAATCTCATCAAGAATTGCCCCTCCTTAAAAGGTTTCGCAATGCATCTCCAGGCATTTGAACCCATAAGAGTTCCAATATCCAATTCCACATCTTTGGCAGACGCATTCCCCCTTGTAATCTTGATGACTGCCGTGCAGTTTTGCTCTCTGCTTTTTTCTTCAGAAGAAACATTTTCGATGGCAAAAAAGCCTTGACCCTGACCAGCAAAACCACAAAGCTTCGGTGCATAATCAGAAGAGATGTTGATCATACACCATTTGGCCACATGACCATCCAATCCACACCTACCACAGCATTTTGCATTCTGACAATGAAAAGCTATGTGACCCATTTTCTTGCACTTGAAACAAGGACCGATCTGCTTCTCTGAGACAGATTTGCCATAAGATGGGTCATCTCTATTTTGATTCCAATTTTCCTCATCTATGTTAATGTTTTCACCATCCCTTGAAACATCTTCATGCTTTCCTTTCCAGATCTTTTCTCTTTCTTTAACCATTTCCACACGATGACTCCATCTATTATTTGGATCATCTTCTTTTTCTTGATCCCCTCCAAGAACATGGGTTTGCCGTTCTCGGCAAATCTCGTTCGTGGGGTTCTGATTGGGCGAGTCACTCGTAACAACATGTTTCTCCCTGTCCCCTTCAGCAGATGTTCGCCCAACTCCAGAAATCAGATTGGAAACTTCTTGCCAGAACCCTTTCCCCACAAATCCCTCCCCACTCAACTTACCAGGATCTGACGAGGAAGAACCCTGTTCTTGGCCTCTAGTTGAGGATCTGGACCAAGAAAAGCGCCCTCCGACCACACGTCCCCTCCCCCAACTAGCACGGCCTCTTCCACGATCTCCGCCCATCACTGCTGGATCACGATCACGCCCTCCGTTGTTCCACATCTCGTGCAAGATTGGTTGTGAATCTCTCACAACCTCAGCGTAAGATTTCGCCCAGGGAAAGAGCGAACTCGCCCTGGAAACCCTAGACGCGCTATTCTTGGTGGAACCCCAAAGGTGAGAGAAGAGAAACACCAGATCTGGGAACCGACTGGTTTTCCGATCCGTCCCCAAAGAACAACCCACTGTCGAGGGTAGAAGAGGGAATTCACCTTCTAAGTGCTCTTCCCTCAACACACCATTGCATCTCCACCTTCTGTTCGACGACATGTCGCTGCGGAGATCATTGCGCACTGCAGGGGGTGGATGCCATCCTACCGGGCCCTCATACAGCCGCCATTTGCGACCCGATCGAGCTCTCGACCCTTATTTGTACATAATTCTAACTGCCAGTTTCAAGTTCTCAACATTTTTTTTAGACCTAGGGTTTATTTAATCTAGAACGGTAGAAACATAGAAGAAGAGAAGGTTTAGAGCTAGGGTCCTAACTATGCCTCTGAGCCTTGGAGTCACCAGCGGGCGGGTGCCTATTACGTGATAATTGTTTCAGTTACTGTCAACCCTCGATTTTAACTTACCTTAAGAGTCGGAATTCCATGCACTAGCCCCTGGATCAGTACACTAGTGCGGAAGATCACCCAGCTGATATAAGCATGCATCAATTAAAACATAAATCCCTGAATATTACATACCAAGTTACGCCCATAGATGAATTTAGTAAAGCGATCATCAGCAGCCTCAATACAAAATGAAGATCAGAGTTTTGCAGCTATCCCAAAATATGTACCCAAAAGAATATCCTATCGGCGAAGTGTCGGACAAACGATTGGAACTTCCCCTACGACTCATCAGGCCCACCGAAGTCCTGTCCATCGTCTTCATGGAATTCGTACGGATCCACCTCGATCCCATCGTCTAAAAGAATGTAAGTAGGCGAGGTCAGCGTCATCCAAACGCTGGCTAGTTAACACTTCCCTTAATGCACTTAGTGTATAGAAGGCTATATTTTGGGGGAAAGGGTTATTTTATTTGCGGAAGGCTAGTTTTTAAATGACTTTAAAAACTTCCTATCTAGCATCATATATTAGTGGTCTTATTTTCTAAAGGGATTAGCATCGAACGAATACACCCCGAACCCTCAACGAAACCACCGACTCTTTCGACTAACCCTGAATAGACCAAGCCTCGACCAACATACACTCGACCTTATACATCACCACACCAAACTTCTTGTTGCCCCCAACATTTTCCTAGTTTCACCATCCTTCCAGGATTTGACAATCCTGTTGTGGACCACACTTGCCATAAACTGCCACTTTGGCCTAGGGGTTGGCAGCCTCACTAGCCTAGCTTCATCCTAGGGAAGTGTAGACGTCATCACATCAGGTGACGACCCATGCCAGTCCCTATCGAGAGTGGTCCCAGAGGGCCTCCGTAGAGCGCACACAACTGGCGATCCGAAACCCGTATTCCGCGTGATGGCCACGCATTGTGTTGGAACCATCCTTCAGATGGCAGCGATCACCCCGCTATGCGTGTTCTTCCGCGCTCGTCCTGGGTAAGCCCTAGCTAAACCCAGCACCAGGCACCTCGTGCCTTAACCATCCATCAGGATGTCATCTAGGGGCAACCATCCAACCTTCTAGGGTCCACCTCCTTAAACCCAGAAATTACTACCTCAGGTCTATCCCGACCAACTGTCCAAACCAGACCGACACCCCACATAACCATGCCCACAATCACATTCAGCCCATCATGCAACTACTAGCCCTAACTGTCACATGTCATAACAATTTTAATGAAAGAATGAATGACAGGTGAATATCGGTTCACCGTTCCGTGGATAGTCGCCAAAAGATTTACTTAATCCTAAGCAAGTCTAAGCAGGTTTTACCCATTAGAAAGGGTTAAAGTTGTTACCAAACTAATCTTAGGCTAACAAGGATCATGACAACCAAGGCAGTCATAAAGGCTAAGTAATCCAATGGCATGCTTGTATAAGTATTACATGATTAACAATTAGGTAGGTTATTAAACATGCATTTTTAGTAATAAACAATATAGTTTGGGGAAAAACTGGTAATGAACATGATATTAGCGATGTTAATCTGCACTAAGGAAAGTCTCAATCTTTCCCTAATACGGGTAAACATCTAAAGAGCAGATGTTAACTCGCCTTGCTCGGGTGGAAAGTCCTCCTTAGCGTCTCCAAACCTCTCCTCAGGGTCGCCTACGTCTAAGCACATATACAATCCAATAATTAATTACTTACAGATGCAAGCAGAAATCATGATGCATGCACGTGCCCTAGGTTTTACCTTCGACACTATTATATAGAATCAGGTAACAAAGCTAAGTTTCGTGTGATATGCAATGTATGCCCAAAGGTACTAATTAAATAATAATAACATCATCACATATGGCCTAGCTATACCCCAAAAATTCGCTTTCGTACGATTGAAACAATAATCGTGTGTTTAGGGTTTTAAAGCGACATACGATGATGGCACACTGAAATACGACCTTTATACGAGGTTAAGTTTTATCGGTACTAGCATTTTCTATGTTTTTCCTAAATTTAGGGTGTAACCCTAAGTTATAAGTTATATTAATGCATTTTTTAAAATTATCTCGTATTTTAAATAATAAGGAGTTTACTAATTATTTGTTGGTTTTTAGCAATTAATTTTCTTTAAGGAATACCTTGGACAAGCATTTCATTTCTAAAATGTTCTATATCTATTATGGCATTGATCTACCCATTATATTTTCTAATGAATTTTTAGGGTCAGATTCAATATTTAATATAACCAAAATCACCCTAGATATAATTTAACCATTTTCTATATAGGAAATCTACTCATTCAATAAAACAGTGCCATTCCTCCATTACAGGGGTTGTTTTCATATTTTTTATAAAATCAGAAATGGCCTAATGTATTTTTCTAGAATTTTTGGGAGGCTCTAGCTATTTTAAATAAATCAATATCTAGTTCTGGAGTTAATTAACTGATAAAATCGGTGCGAAATGAATAAAACACAATGGGCCGAGACGGCGAACGAAACGGCCCAATAGCGGATTCGGCCAGTGGCCTGGCTGAGCGCTACGCGCGCCTGCACCACGTGGTATATGCCGAAGGCGTATTTTGAAGGTGCGCAATCCCTACGATGCTGACGCCGCACCCCACTGCGCGTCCACTTAGTCTGACCGGTGGGCCAAAGGCCAACTGTCAGTGGCTCGAGTTGTACGGGCTTAAGCGTGCGCGAAGGGCTTTCCTGGCAGGTGGTGCCGCGTGACAGCGACTCAGCTCACTCGTTCCTACACTAAAGGCCCTAACGACGCATGCGCTGAGGCCAGAGGTGGCCGGACGCGGCGGCGAATCCGTAGGCTCACCAGAGAAGTCGTGTCGTGCTAAGGATCTACAGGCTATGAGCATGGACGACAAACAAAGGACGGTCACGGAAATGCTCACCACGGGTCGCGCCAAAGATGATCGAGCTTGGAGGCGGCTAGCGGCGAAGGACCCAACAGCTACCGAAACAAGGGCTCCGCGGACACGTCACCTCCGGGTAGCTCCCCTAAAATTGACCGAGGGGAAAGCTTAGGTAGGAGATCAGAAGGCTCGGGGCGAGAAGAATCGATCTGTAGCTCACGGAACCAACAAAATTTCATCGGCGCCGGTGCGGGGAAGATTTAGGGGAAAAACAAAAAAGATGCCGGCGAGGGGGTGCTTTCGGTTTTATAGTCACGAAGCGTGGTCTTTAGCCCGATGGCACACACGGAACCGTGGCAAAGGAGATGCGCGGCGCGCGTGGCGCGCGCGATGATGTAGCTAGCGGCGCGTTTGTGACCGATGCGGCGCACGGCGTGGTTCAGGGCAGTGCAAAGCGGCAAAGCAGAACGGCGGGTAGGGCCACACGGCAGTGGAAGAGAAGGAGAGACAAAGAAAGAGAGTGGCCCACATGTCAGTGAGAAATTGAAATGAATTTTGAAATTCAAGCAGATTTTAGTTTTGCCCAAAAATGGGATGTTACTGTTACATGAGAATTCCTGAAAGTTTCTCGGTGCTTCCTATCCTAATGGTTTGCCAAACCAATTGCTTGTGTTACCCTATATATCAACTGAACTTCCCCGGAGATATCCTCACACTACGTGAATCGACATTAATCTCGAGCGCATAAATTAGTTTTGACGGCTAGCAAGAAAATGCCGAGCTTACGCTCCTATTCTCGACGGCCATGAGACAGTCATCGAGCAAACTCAACCCGGGCAGGTACTCACGACGGCTCTAAATCAACCCATCGGCACTCTTCCGTCGTGCCGCTAGAAAGCAATGGCGTCTAGTTATGTTGACGTTCAACCATTAGTTGCCGAGATAGTATATACTTATTTACTGCTCCCAAATTGAGTTATAGTTTATTAGATGTTAATTTATAATTAAAAAATGAAAAACATTTGGTAATTGAACCTGATGTGTAATATCTAAATTTGGATTTTTCTTATTTTCCTAAAATTTGTATGAATTATTGTGTATGTGTCGACGGTTGAGTTATCGATCTCAAGTCAACTAAGGTTCTTAAGAAGGGGAGATAGGAGACACGCCGAACAGAGCGAGCAACAATCAACGAACAACAGGGAAACACATGGTTTTTATCCTGGTTCAGGCCTCTCGGGAGAGATAATAGCCCTACGTCCAGCCTTTCTTTATATCAAAGAGAATTACAAGAGGAAGCTCGACGAGATGAACAAGTCTCGGCGAGTATATGGGTGTACAAGAAGTTGTAAGCAAAGGTCTCGTGCCCTCTACACGCCGTAGGGGCTTGGTTTATATAGTGGTAAACAACCGACCTACCGGAGGAGAATCGGGCCGGGCTAACTACGAATACGTAACGAAAGTGAATCATGGAGAGAGATAATGGTGGAAGAAAACCACATGGGTAGTTTATCAAGTTGCGGACTCCGTGTTAAAGAGGGAAAGATATAGGTTCTGTTGGATAGTTTGTTTTGTAAGATTTAGTTTTGTTGAGCCGAAATTTGCTATTTTGTATAAACCATTCCGTAGAACCTTTTGTAACAATTATTTTTGGTATTGTTGAATTTACTTAAAGATATTAAAAGTATTTTTTAATAATTCGTAGTCTTTTTATGTCTTCTTTATTAATCCTTTAATTTTGGCCTCAACAAAACTAAACATAATAAAACAAGCCACCAAGTAGGGCCGTAGATCAGTATACATGCATGCGCTGCACTATTGGGGAAAAGCGACCAATATAATGTTTCGAAATGAATAGGTAAAAAAAGACCTCAAATTAAGAATCTACTGCCGTACAATGTTGGCGTGCATGTCGGTGACTCCGGCCTTTATTCCATCAGAAACGCGCGTCACGTTAATCTGTTCTTTACTTCCATGAGCCCCTTGACAAGACCCAATCGGCTTTAGTGGCACTTTTGCCCTGTTTCCACCTTGTGTGGAACATCAAGGTACACAAGCTGGCATCAAAGGCATCATTGATCCACCCCACTGAAGATGGAATAATCAATCGGAGGAAGCAGCCAGCTTGCTTGCGTTGCAGAAGATGCTCTCGCAGTCGCAGGCTGATATATACAGGTGTCAAGAGGAAGACACACTGATTAGTAAGATCTGCATGTATAATTGTATATATGTCATACGACATGATGGCTTGCATATATATGTAGCTTCACACTCTAATCCCACTTCACAACGCCACCGGGAGTCGACAGAATGTCTTGCCATCATGAGTCACCGGAGGTTAGAGCCATCCACGTCGCGGACGCCGCTCCGGGCGAGACGGCCGTAGCGGGCATTGAGATCAGCGCCACCGGGAAGCGTGGAGTCCCCGTGCTCATCGCGCCGTACCAGAGCGCAGGACGGGGTGGCGGCGCATCCGCTGCTCCGGAGATGAGCATGGCGTTCCAGGGCTTCCTCGTCCTCCACGAGGAGGACAAGGACGACCCGGCGACGCAGCGCAAGAAGTGGTTCAAGGAGATGCGCGGGTGGCTGATGGTGCTGGCCACCGTCGCGGCGTCGGTGACCTACCAGGCCGGCCTGAACCCGCCCGGTGGGTTCTGGCAGGACGACGAAGGCCACAAAGCAGGCAACCCGGTGCTGCACGACGAGGGGAGGAAGCGGTACCTCACTTTCTACTACTTCAACGCGACGGCGTTCGTGACGTCGCTGGTGATCATGGTGCTGCTCATGAGCGAGCGGTTCTACCACACGGAGGCCAAGGTGGTGGCGCTCATGTTCACCACCTTCGTCGACCTGGCCAGCCTCGTCGGCGCCTACATCGCCGGCACCACGCGCTACTTCTCCTCCTGCATCTACATCATCGTCATCACCTGCGTCTCCTTCCTCTGCGTCATCTACATGGGAGAGTACGCACAATATTACAAACTATATATCAATCTATCGATATATAGTTCACTATGCGCAGCAGCGCAGGTGCTAATAGAATATAAGATATGTGACGCGATGTTTGCAGGGTGATGGCCGTGGTTTGCGCCTTCTTCCTGAGGAACATGGCCTGCATGCGCTTCCTTGCTAAGCTCAAGTGGTGCCCGGTGCCGGCGGACCTGGTGCATGCCATGGCGCAGGCCGAGGAGCAACGCGTTAGCCAGAGGAGGGCGGCGACGTCGAGGGCCAGGGGCGCTTGCTGCCCCTGCTGTGCGCCGTCAACGATGTCGTCAGTCGTCTAATAGGCACGACGTGGAGGGCTAGTGATCGATCTCTTTGAGCTAATTACAACTGGATTCGACACCGACACATACTCGATTCTTCGTGTTGTCAAGTTGTTTCTTATCCGGGAGAAACACTCCCATATTTTGTTGCTCGGCCTAGCTCTACTCCCTCCCAGATGGCCAGTGGGATTTTTATATTTTGTTGTCCAATATCCTTCTTCGAATCATTGTTTATTCTCTATATTCTCATCATCTTTAACAAACCCTCACTTTTAAAAATAAATAGAGTTTGAAGAGAGGCTCTGAATATCGAGGCTCAGATAGAGAGCTTACACTCTAAGAAATACACGGGCATTGTTGAACTGACTACCATTGTCCATGATCAAACTAAGTAACCACGTTATTGTGGAAAATCTCTTTGGAAGTGTAGATGTAATAAAACACACGCTCAACATCTATCCACTTAATGAAAGTGTAGATGACCACGAACAGGTGTGTCCAGCCTTTGGTAAGTCAAGGGGAATGTTCTAGCAAGTCCACTACCTATGATAAAAAAGGCCAAGAGAAGGTTATGGTTTGCAATGCATGAAACGTTAAAAAAGGCCAAGAGAAGGTTATGGTTTGCAATGCATGAAACGTTTATCTACCATCATGGGACTGCTAGGCGTGACATTTAGAAGCCAACTAGGTGGGCATCTTGGTAGGCTATAGGCCAACACACATATATACGAAATGCTTTCCTACTAGTGTTTGAGATACCGAGTGGGCACTACACATACCCTCATGGAGGTCCTTAAAGAAGGTATTGTCCCTCTTCTTAGGAGATACACTTGGAGATAACTCTGAGTGTATAGGAAACAGTCCATCGATCAGAATTACTCTTCAAATAAGCATTTTTTGTTTGACTTCCTGCTCTGGCAATGTCCTATAGGCTAGTTATTGGATAAATGTCATCCAGTTTGGCTCTTGCTCAAGCAAGAAGACTTTGTTGTTCACCTCTTGTCGATGGGTGTAACCTTGGGGGTACTTGTCGGCAATAGAATTTATGCGTGCTGCCTAAAATCTTAAGTCAGATGGTAACACAAGACAGGGAAATTCTTTAGACAGGTTCAGGCCCTTGATAATGAGGTAACACCCTAATCCTATGTTCTTGGGATTAAATGAAGATCTCGATTATAATGAGGGTCTCGAGATCGTCTGCTGCAGGAGAAATTAGATGATGATGATCTACAACCCCTACCCCTCCCTTTATATAGTGCAGGGGGATAAGGTTACACGATCGTATCCCATTTGTTATACCGGATCCTATCTCCAGAGTGTCCGGCACGTATACACACTAGTATTTACAGGCACGAATCTCCTATAATCAGACGGGATAAAACTCTGTCCTCAAACTATCCATAGCAGCCCATGCTGTCCACAGTAGCCCCTGAGTGCTTTGCAATCAAGTTAGATATCCCGTCGACTATTTTGTTTGATCAATCCTATGATCTGAAAAGAGATTATAAAGAACTCAAGAGATCTTAATGTTAGAATTTGAGAGCAACGCCCTACTCGGCAATTCCGAGACTTCGGCAATCGGACTGTTTTATGAGGGACGCCACTCTGCTCTTAGTGGTGTATTCCATTGGTTTGGTTGCTCGGCACCCATTTTCATCTTGTCAAAACAACAATTGGCCCATCATGGGGCATGCCGTAAGTCGTGCAATTGCAATACCCGTCTCGCGGTATGCTGTGTTCAGCACATTGGAGGGTATATAGCATCAAACGCACGATCCTATCTTGCAGAATTCAGCACTTGGCCCAGCATGGGGTGCATTTTCAGCTGAGTGGTACCTGTATCGACCGGAGAAGGCATCAGCTAGCGACGCACTTAAGGGAGTACCGTTTGGATAAAGTTTGGTCGAGAGGCATTTTGTATCCGGGCTGCGGTATACAACTGGCGACCCACGACGGGCATACCAACGAAATAGTATCTGTCGGGGATAAAATCACGGCCCATTGCCATGGCCCACTCCCTGACGGCCCAATTGAACAGCTTCCTAGGGCCCAGCTCCCTGGAAGGTTCTATCTGGCCTATGTGCATCCTGCCGAACAGCCTACGGGTTGGCACGATACGTAATAGCCAAAGACTTCGTGTTCGAGTCCGTCTCGAGTAAGAGTTCTACACGGCTACGTGAAGACCCGGACGTTGGTTTCCCGGATTGGAATAGATGTCGTGATCCCCAACATTTGGAGTTTACCTTATCCGCCGTGAGGTGTATTTGGCATGGTACGAGTTTGTTACAATCTCGTAGTTAGCCCGGCCCGATTATCCTTCGGTAGGTCGGTTCCTTAACACTATATAAACCGAGCCTCTACGACGACTTAGAGGGACGAGGTCCAAGATCATCGGACGATGAGATCACTGCATACAACATCTTGTACACTCATATACCCGCCGAGACTTGTTCGTCTCGCTGAGTTCCACCTTGTAATCCTCTTTAATATAAAGAAAGGCTGGACGTAGGGCTATTATCTCTTCGAGAGGCCTGAAGCAGGATAAAAACCCTTGTCTCCCTGTTCGTCGCTGATTGATGTTCGTGTTGTTTGGCATGTCTCCTATCTCCCCTTCTTAAGAACCTTAGTTGACTTGAGATCGATATCTCAACCGTCGACAGTTGGCGCCGTCCGTGGGGACTTAGTAGATCGAGCATGTCGAACTCCATCAGCGACCAGGAAATTCTTCCTGAGGACTATGACTCAGAAGGACAGGATGCTGCATTCCCTGTCGGATCTGATCGATCTGTTCGATCTCGATCACTCTCTGTATTTGGGACAGCAGTTTCCGGATATTTTCCAGAGATAGTCTCGGATCACACTCCCGTCATTGGCGATGATTACGGAACCGATGATCTATACGACGGTTTAGATCTCTCGGACTCCAAGACCATGTCGGTCGATTCTTCCTGTGAAGACACAGCGATGACGCCGTCTGGTGCACCTTCGCACGGCCGTCGCAGCATCAACATGGCCGACGCGGTGCTACTTGGAAGCAAGCTGCTCCTTCAGCTCCTCAATTTCTAACTTGAGGCGCACGACTTCCCCCTGGGCTTTGATTCCTTCTCGGGCTTCAGCTCGGAGACGCTCGGTTTCCTCCTTGCTTCGCTTGGCCTGCTCCGCGGCCTCTGCCCGAATGGCCACGACCTCTTCGGTCTTGGCGCGCAGCTGCTCGGCCAGATCCTCGATTTGACCAGCTCACTGCTCGGTGGTCTCGAGCTGCTCGCCCAGCTCCTTGACCCTTCTCTCCGCGGTGCTCGCCCTCGCTGCCAGCTGTTCACACCCAAATTTGGCACGATTTTACGGTTATTTTGGTGCCAAAAAGAGGGTGAAAAATAGCATATTCGGCCAAAAATTGAGCTAAATCGGCATTGACTAATTCACATAGATATTTTTTTCTGGACCATCACTTGTGGTAAGTGAATACCATATCATTATGTAATTAACATCCCAATTTTGGGATTGGTTTTAAAATTTCAAAATCTCAAAAATAATACATAATAATATTTGTTGAATGTAATAGTTGGCATCTTATACTTTGATCTAGATCCGATAATCTTTGTTGTAGTGTTTCGAAACCTCCTTGAAAATGGTCTAAAAACCCCATAGTTTATATTTAAACTTGCTTAAAGGTAAATGTTTTTCGTAACGAAATCTTTTGAAAGAATAAGGAATTCTATCGACCATTTCCGTAAAAATAATCTATCCGCGGTGCTCAAAACAAGAGCCAAACAATGCGTCCATGTTCGCACAGGTAACCAACACAGGGGGCATCGGTGTTACATGAACCCGCCCTTGTACGATCGATGTTACATGCACCCGCCCTTGTACGGTGGCAGTTGAAAATCAGGCCTAGCAGTGGCTGGGCAGCCGCGGTAGCAACGCTGCTAAGGAACTTTACTAGACAAACATTTATGGGACTCAACACCTCCGCGGCCCACCTTGCCAAGTAGGGCACGCTGCTCCTGCGTCGGATGTGTTTACTACATTCCCGGTGTCTCCAATCCCTACCCTTCCCTTCCGCATCGTTGTTCCAGCACTCTTTGACATTGCCCTTAGCAAGCAGAGCCTCCAGAAACAAGGCAGAATTTTTATGCATGTATGGTCCTTCGACTACACTTCAATTTATACACGGTGGACTATGATGAATAGTAAATGTTTCCATCTTTGCCTTTAGTACTAGCAATGGACCAGCGCCCATGCTGCCATGCAGCAGTTTTCTTTTCTTTCTTTCTTTTTTTTTTTTTTGCCGTTTGATTCGTAGCTTGAGAAACGGGTTTGTGGTTTCCGCGGCCGAGTGGTTCGTACGGCAGCCAACAGTTACACCGTTGTGTGCTTATATTTAGTCCGATGACTTACATTAAAGTCATTGTGTACACGGTATGCTACTTATTTTATGGTAGAGAAAATTACAGTATTACCCTTTGAACTTGTAGAGTTTTTTTTATAGCCTCTTGAACTTGTAGAACTTGTAGAGTTTTTTTTATAGCATGCTGAACTTGTATTTTACATTGTCGTTCCACTAAATTGTCTCCAAATGCACAACTACGACAAAACCATGAGAGCAACCATGCTGGCTACCTATGTGGCCATTAACCATTGAGGTGGATGCCAAGTCGTCGTTAAATACTAACATGGTGTAAATAAATAACGCACACTCTATACATCTCTTGGCTCTTTTGCATAGTTTAAAAATTGTTCTCGCTGTTTCATAGGGAAACTCTTAGGGTCGGACTGTTAAACCATTAATTTATTTAACAGCTGTCAATCCTAACTTGGCGTAGACGATTATGTAGTAAGCTTCCCTAGTCGAGTTTACTTCTGAATTGAGAAATCAAAGAGTTTCCTTTCTGTCATGATCATAACTTTCAAAATGTCAAACAGAACTTGGTGTTAGTTGTAAAGAAAGAGACACATATGATTTTTATCCTACTTAAGTTTCAAACTGAAATACTCCATAGCCCACAAAAGTCAATAAGTTCCCAAAATGTAGAATTGACATCAAGCAGCATAGTCATCTTTCCCTTGGTTGCACTCTGAATAGATAGTTGAAGAGGGTTTAACTACCTGAAATAACTGTACATGTAGGTGATAAGTGCATAGTTGAGATATGTGGTGAAATAGTATCTTTACATTGTTTCTACATGAATGATCAGAATGGAGATTACATCTTTCATGAGCAGAAACATCTTAGGACAGCAATGGTCAAACTTTATTTGAAATACACTATAAGAAGCCATCATGTTTGCATCTTTATACAATAAAAATATTTATGTTTATAGTTTTATAAGCAATCATGCTCAAATATGTAAGTGATGCACATAGATTTAAATAGCAAGCATGATCTCACAATGAGTTTGGTGTGAACTTGAAGCAACCAAATTTGAGGTTCATGCCCTTGCTACATGAACCCGCCCTTGTACGGTGTCAGTTGAAAATCAGGCCTAGCAGTGGCTGGGCAGCCGCGGTAGCAACGCTGCTAAGGAACTTCACTAGACAAACATTTGTGGGACTCAACACCTCCGCGGGCCGCCTTGCCGAGTAGGGCACGCTGCTCCTGCATCGAATGTGTTTACTACATTTCCGGTGCCTCCAATCCCTACCCTTCCCTTCTGCGTCGTTGTTCCAGCACTCTTGACATTGCCCTTAGGCTGTCTCCAACAGACTCCCCTAAAGCACCATTTACCCCGAAATAGGAGACGGACTCCAACAGCATTCCCTATTCAGTTTCAGAAATGGACTAGCGCCCATGCAGCGTTTTTTTTCTTTTTTTGCCGTTTGATTCATAGCTTGAGAAACTAGTTTGTAGGGGGTGGGCAAAATAAACCGGAACAGAAAAACCAAACCGAATAAACCAAAATTTTTGGTTTTTTTGGTATTTGGTATCCGGTTCGGTTTTAATCTGCAGAAAACCGGACCGGTTTGGTTTGGTTCGGTTTCGGTATGGAGCCCAGAAAACCGAGAAAACCGAACACTGCGCGCATTCCATCCAGCCGTCGCCCGTCGGCCTGCCATCCGGCCCAAATCTCCATTCCTCCAAACCCTACCCCCACCTAGGCCGCCCCCAACTCCCGTCCCCAACTCCCCAATCCCCATCCCTACCCCCACCCAGCCGCCGCCCGCGTCGCCGGCCCCGCGCCCCTCTCCTCCTCTACTCCGCCGCTCCGCGAGCTTCTCTCCTCGTCCACTCCGCTTCCAGCCATGCGCACGGCGGCGAGCCGGCGAGGGCGGAGGTAGCGCGCACAGCAGCGTTGTCTCCTTCTCCTTCCGCGTCGACAACTTCATCTTCGCCGTCGACATCGGGGCCTATTCGCCGTCGGTCAGTGTCTTCGCGACCTCTTCCCCGTCGGTACCGAAACACCGAAACCGAATTATTTTGGTATTTGGTTTCGGTATGAGATTTTTCTGTAAATTTTCGGTACCCAAATCTGAAATGCCGAAATTTACAAATACCAAAAATACCGAACAAAAAAAACCGTTTATACTGAATGCCCACCCCTACGGGTTTGTGGTTTCCGCGTCCGAGTGGTTCGTACGGCAGCAAACAGTCACACCGTTGTGTGCTTATATTTAGTCCGATGACTTACATTAAACGAAAAGGCTAAAGTCCGGCCATCCGGATGAGCGCTCGCGCCGAACGATGCATGGGGCACGCTGCAGCCATGTGGGGGTGGGTCCCACAAGCATTTTTTCTTATGGTGGCCATAAATTTTGACTGGATGCTATAATCCACCAACCATTTGCACCATCGTGTTACTCGTATTTTTACAAATAAAACAAGATTTATGTTGCCATATAAATTTTCACCGGGTTTCCTCAAGTTTCATTAGTAGATCTTCAAGTTTAATCAATAAATTCTCAAATTTCGTCAGCAGGATCTCAAGTTATTGAAACTTCAATCTTGCCTAGTGAAACTTGGGTTTCGCATATTGAAACTTGGATTTCATACTCGTTAAGCTTGCTGAACTGTCAAGTTTCATCAGGTTTAATCCAAATTTCATCAAGTTTCAACAGGTTTCATCCAAGTTTCTTCAAGTTTCATCAGGTTTAATCCAAATTTCATCAAGTTTCTAAAGGTTTCATCCAAGTTTCATCAGGTTACATCCAAGTTTCATCAGGTTTCATCTGGCGCTCGCCGTGGGTCAAGGCTCATCTGCACACGGCCAAGTTTCACCAGTATACTGTGAAGTTTCATAAAAGGGTTCTTCTAGGTTCACATAAAAAATTTAAAAAGTGAAAAATTCAAAAAAATTAAAAAGTATTTAAAATGTGTTGCCCTCGATTTTAGAAGAATTACGAAATTTATTCCATACATTTTGAACACCGTTTGAATTTTATAAAAAAATCAGAAGTTTAATTAAAAAATTATCAACTGCACATCTAGCCGACATCCGCCTGAACAGGTGGCTAATTAGGACAAAACCATGAGAACAACCTTGCGTGGCTGCCTATGTAGCCACTAACCATTGAGCTGGATGCCAAGTCGTCGTTAAATACTAACGTGGTGAGACTTATAATAAATAAGGCACACTCTATACATCTCCCAGCTCTTTTGCATAGTTTAAAAATTGTACTCAATGTTTCTTAGGGAGACTCTTGGGGTCGAACCGTTAAACCATTAATTTGTTTAAAAGCTGTCGAACCTGACATGGCGTAGACAATTGTGTAGTAAGCTTCCCTAGTCGAGTTTATTTCTGAATTGAGAAATCAAAGAGTTTCCTTTATGTCGCAATCACAACTTTCAAGATGTCAAACAGAACTTGGCGTTAGTTATAAAGAAAGAGACACATATGATTTTTATCCTACTTCAAGCCTCGTGGGCAAGGGATAATAGACATATATCTGGTATTTTGCTATGATGATGAAGGGTTACAATTGATGCGTCTGTGAAAAACTTAGATGAGGTTCATCTAGATCTCTCTATGGATGGATCCCCAACCCTCACAGGAGGGGTTTTATTCTAGTCTAGTGATACAAAACAGAACGATAGATATAAATGGTAACTAATCCCTAAAATACCATCTTTCATTAGCGTAATCCATAGCCCTAACACGTTAGACCGTCACTGGCCACGTAGCCACAGAGACAATCGCCTTGGAAATCAATTCTTCAAAAAGTCTTGATCAACACATCGTCGGGTGAAGAATGCCTGCAGGTACCCATGGTATGTCTAAATGTGAGTAACTGCCTGAGGCAGAAAAAGATCAATCCTGACACATGGTTTTGCGGTCTAAAAATAGATTTCATCTTGATCATTTGGCCTATTGTGCTATGAAATACTAGCGCGCGATGGTTTCTTGAATTTTCCAAAATTTTAACATCTTAACTTTTCGTCTTTTTGTCCGTGTTCACACCTGCATGTAACACATGCATCTCATGAAGATGCTAAGATAAGCTCAAAAGAACCCGAGCATTGCAGGAAACATGCATGCTGCAATATTGTAGTATCCAACACATGCACCGAGTTCAATGTATTTAATTCCGTACTTCGTTGATATTACATCACAATTAATATGCAGGATTTTGTGAATGCCAAAGCCATTGTTGTTCAAGAGAGTAGTTTTATGGATACTCAAAAATAATTTTGGCCTAGTATGTTTTAGAGAGAAATTGGGTGAAGCTCCAAAAGTATCCTGGTTAGGACAAAACAGAGCTATGAAATAGTTTTAATTCTGTGTCCACTTGAATTTAGTTCTAAACCTTGGTAATATCGCAAATTATAGTTTTATCTTAGAATTACTATATTGCTAAACATATCCACAATGCTTAAATGCAATACTGCCGGTAAGGCTGTAAGTTAGCACCCACGCCTTACCTGTAAAGCTTAGCATACCATGAAGCAGTGCTTCCAGACTAAAGCTCTGTTCTTTTCATCTTTATAGTTTAACGGCTTAACAGATTATCTACGTTTTGAAAAGACATATGATTCGGGTTTTTAATCCGTTTTCCGTTATTTCGAAGGTGGATCCAACCGCTTTAAAAAACAAGTAAAACAAAATGGATTCAAATCACGAGATTATCACAAAAATTTCCTGAAATTTAGTCATTTCAGTCGTTCAACTATTCAGCCGTTTAGATCAGCTCAAAAGAACAATACCTACAATAGCATCTAACATTACAAGTGGGAGGAAAATATGCTTACCAGGATAGAGAAAGAGCTTAGAGGCATCCTTTTAAAGGCGGCATTTTGGATGTTCTAATACCATACATCTCCATGACAAAAAAAAGGTTTGCAATCACATATATTCATTTTTTAAATACATGTGGTTCCATATACATTAACGACCATTGGATCGTACTCCAAGGCTTGCATTCAGGCCAACTAATCCCTCAAAATGCTCTTCTGCAAAAAGAAAGATCCTTCTTCCCCTCTCTCCTCCTCTCTCGTGCATCTTGGACAAATCCATCACCCACTATGTGTGTTTCCGTCGATGACCACATGAGCACACGGCATGTCATGGTAGCAGTAGCTAGAGGGTGGACACGTTGATAATGATGCAGAAGAGAGAAGAAGAGGGGGAAGGGATGAAAAATGATGTAATTCCTTGAAATATTACAATATGGTGTTTTATTTGTAAAAAGAACATTTAGGGGGTGGTGCTCAACACCTTTGACTGTATTTGAGGGTTGCGAATGTATAAGAATACTAGTGGAAAAAGCCTTGAGTCGCCATCTCATCCTCATTTACACCACGACAGCATCCACGGAGGGTGGCTGATTTGGCTAGGATGTAGGAGAGGAGAGGAGAGCGAGAGACAAAATAGAACAATGATGTGCTTGAAATTCGAGATTATAGGGCTCTACGATGTGATAAAATCATTTTAGGGGTGAAGCTAAGCACAAATCCATGTCGAATTCAATGGATGTGAATATATATAGAGATGTATTTTCCCACGTAAAATCGAACAATAACTAAGGCACTACTATGTATTTTTATAGTTTCTAGGTCATACATTCACCATTGCGTAATTAGGACTGTATTATGCCTCTAAGAACAGTTCAAATGGAAGATTTTTAAACATCATTTCTATAGGTGACATGTCATTTGTAAACTATAGAAGAAATGATATCTCCATTGCATTGTATATTAATATTGTTTTCATCATTAATACTTTCTACTTTTTTCAAATATGTCTTCTCTGCACATTAATTCTAAATCTCTGTAATAAGTGTATAAATGGTTTCTTAAGTAAGAAAATCATCTACTTCTCTCTATATTTAATTATTTATTGTATGACATGTCATCCTTCTACCTATATGAAATAGCAATAAACGAGTGACGAAACAGCATTGTAAGTGGCCCAAGTGGCATGGAAACATGATCTATTTTATCTCTGAGCACTATGAATCATAAACATTAAAGGCCCATTGAACCGTTTGGCATGGACTTCTGAAGCCTCAACGTGGAAGAGTGAATGCACCATCAAGGTGAGTTTTTGGCATGGACTTCTGAAGCCTCAACGTGGAAGAGTGAATGCACCATCAAGGTGAGTTGAAAGATGGACCCTTTTTTTGTCCCCGTAGCATGCCCGTTATTAGTCCTCGCAGTAGATGCTCAATTGCTGTCAGATACTAGAGCACACGCGTACGCATGCTGTATTTCCCATTTGACACAAACCTGCTGAACTTTGAATGTGCATGGTGTTCCGCGAACTGAAGGTCGCCATGATCGCCGGAGCACTCCCCATCCACCATCATTCAGCCATGAGTTTCATCCATGCCACAGGAGCATTCAGTTCAAGCATAGCAAATATTCGACTATATAATACTCCCTCCGATCACAAAAAGAAGCTGCCGTTGATTTTTGCACATAACTTTGACCATTCGTCTTATTCGAAAATATTTTCAAATAAGAGGAATGGTCAAAGTTATGTGCAAAAGTCAACGACGACTTCTTTCTGTGACCGGAGGTAGTAACTACTATAGCAAATAGCTGCAATACTGCATAGCCCGGAGATGCACGGCTATAGCACGCACTTCCACTACTACCATTGCTCTCGTTTCGAGCTCTGGCCGAAAGTGTGATTCCATTTCACACATTTCACTAGTAGCAACGCGAGTTGTCTGAGTATAGGGGGACTGCGCCAATAGATTTATGTCAATGTTTTTTAAATTATTTTCTCCACATATAAAAATTATTATATCTTAACTATATAATATTTGCACAAGCGCATATATAAAAGGAGCTATCTTTCGAATTACATATAGATCACATTCAAGCTTATTGTAGCCGACACAGCAGCTATAAATTTTTATCATACCAATAACAAATCGAATAATAATAAATCTAATATAGTCTACATCTAATATGAATGAAATAGTAATAATTCTAATCTTGTTAGAACTTCACCTCTATAATATGAATCCAATATAATTAATAGTTCATTTTTTCATTCTTGATAAAATAGAATAGGAATTTCTTTTTTAAAGAGGGGTAGGAGAACTATCGTTCTATTTCATTGATCAGTAGGAGAAAATAAAATAAAAGGTAGTGCAAGTACGGGGTACACCACAGCACTCCGCTGCAACCATAGCCAAAATCAGACACACCTCCGGCCACCGTCAGGAACACTGCATACAGAGTTGAAAGAGGGAAAGTAGCCCCAATGCTGCTACCTAGGGCAAAGGCCGAACAACAGAGAGATACAAGGGAGGGAAGGGGAAACGCCATCAGCCCTCACACAGCGACGAGCGACTCCTAGAGCAACAGATCCAACAAAACCCAAAGCACAAGAACGGCGACCATGACACCTCCAACAAGGTAGCGATGGGGAGGACTCGCCGCCGTCGCGAAACCGTTAAGGATTTTCACCCAGAGCAGCGGAAGATCTGAAGAGTGATGCCTCCAACGAAGGAATGACACCAAAGGTGATGCCATCACCAGCCTGAAAAGGGCAGGGCTTTCGCTCAAGACTCTCCCTACAAGCGCACAAGGTAGAGGCCACCAAAGATTGACAGTAACAGGAGAATCGAGCCGCTGACCGAAGACGCAGAGCCGGAGAGCGAGCATGAACGCCGCCACCCTAACGCGAAAAAAGCTGCCCACGCCACCCGACACTCAAAGAAAGGGAGGGTCATGTCAGGACCCGGTTGACAAAACCATGCCCTTCTGTGTATTACCGCACTAGTCCTAAGAATCATTGCTAGTGCACATAGTCTCAAAGCAGAAAGATACATTGCTATTATTTAAAGGTCAAATACATAGGGCTGGAGCCTGAAATAGTACAACCAAGTCGGTACGCAGACCGATGCATAACATAATAAGCTGAATACAAATACTCGTACTCGGTAAGGTACGGTCTTAAATCACATGATTTTTTTAAACTAGCAAACTTCACGCCACAGGCATAATGGTAGTAGAACATAGCCTAAGCTTCGTTATACTCCTCGAAATCGCCAGCTGTAGAGAGTGCCTTGCTCTCCTGGAACGGTTCTCCAACTAAAAGTTTTTGAAAAGAAAAATAAAAGCAAGAAACGTGAGTACAATTGTACTCCACAAGTCTAAGGAATATATGAGATGCAAAGATTAGTACAATGGACATTTTATTTATTTTATTTTTTGAAAATTTTCGTCATAAAACCTTTCTTCATTATGACAATTACCTTTTAGTAAAAATCATCAGAATACAGGAGAGAAATCATTTCTTTATATAATTCTCTGCAGTGTGTGTACACTTTACCCTCGACTACTAGTGCGTGCTTGTCAGAGTATCGGGGATACAAGCCAAAGACGCATAGCACAAAGCCAGTTATTCTAAGAAATCTACTGGAACTTATTTATCATTAAATATGGAGCACACGTGACCGACCTTGGTCATCCCGCTGCCCAATATTTATTACGGCGAGGTGACCATTCGAATGACCGGATACTGGGACTACAAGGATTTGCCTGAATTCCCATTCGTTGGCATCTCGATTTCAACTCGGAATAGTTTTCGGTAGCTTCCTAGGCTTACTTAGCTAAGTTCAACCCCGTAGACGAGTTTCGAGGTCGTACTGTATGAGCCCGGTTCATAGATTCACAGGAACACAGTCCTTAGACTGATTAAGGCGTCGGACTCCGTTTCACCATGGTAACCCCATACCCTAACGGTGGTCATTCTTCCTTCTCAGTCAAATGCGGGTTTTTAGTACAAAATCTTTATGAAAGCATTATTTTCTTATTTTCCCAACTTTTAATATCATCAAAATCCAATTTAAAGTTTCATCGTAATCCCACATGAAATAATGCAACTTTTGTAACCAAGTGGCCAATATTTGATGTAATATATTTGATGTTTTTACCAAGTTCCATCATTTCACCATAAACATGTCTTGTTACAAAATGAACCCATATACCATTAATACTTCTAGGTTTGATAATAATATCAGGGCGAAATCATTTTTCTTTTTCAGATATTAACTAGCTTCTCCGAATTATTATATATACAGGCAAACATCATGCAAATCATATTTTTAAACATTTCACAAATATTTTACAAACAAATAGAAACATGGAATATGCGTCAAGGAGACTTGCCTTCAAATACAGTGTCAGACAATATACGGATATCTCCACCCAATTCGGAAACACCGATAACTAAAACATCAGAAAAGTTTAAGTCTTTAAATACATTTGCAAAAATGAACTTCTTAATGTCTGAAAATATTTTCTTTTGAGTGGTGGAGAATTTTCAAATTTTATTGAAATTTATTTTGTATTATTATTAAAACTAATAAGAGTTCTGTAGCCATCGATTTTATATTTCTTAATTAAATTTGTGAAGAGTAATTTTTGAATGCATGAAAATGGTTTTTTATGGAAGTTGGAATATTCATAAATTTAATAAAAAATTGTTGGCATTTTTATGAATTTGTTATGAATTTTCAGGATATGTTTGCAATTGTAACAAAATTTCTATGAAATTTTTCAGCAGGCCGCGTCGGGCCCATCTAGCCTGGGCCGGCCCAACTGCCCATGCGCTGCGCTACGCTGCACTGACAGGTGGGACAGGCCTGTCAGTGACTCGGCGCAGGGTATGCGGCGGTGCGTACGGGCGAACAGCAGCGCCTCCAGCGGGGGCGAGCGGCTCGGGAGGGAGAGAATGGAGAGGGGAGTTGATTTGGTGTGGTCGGCGTCGATGATTACCATGGAAAAGCAGACGGGCAGTGCGGGTGGGGGCGGAAGGACGTCGGTGTCGCCGGTGAGAGGACTCCGACGGCGGAAAAGCACAATTGCTTGAGGGGAAACACCAAGGGAAACGGGGCGGTGCTATAGGAGGATGCCCAAGGTTCGGGGACGGCGGATTGGGCACGGTGGTGGTTGTCTCTTTTGGCTCCAACGAGGGAAATGGGGTGCGGTGGTTCGGCATTTATAGGTGGCGCGGCATGTACTCGTTGAAGAAGTGGGTGGCACAGGGTGAGGATGCGGCACTACAAGGTC
The DNA here is from genome assembly GCA_005191435.1 of Raddia distichophylla. NCBI lineage: Eukaryota > Viridiplantae > Streptophyta > Magnoliopsida > Poales > Poaceae > Raddia > Raddia distichophylla. The sequence continues at coordinate 1,379,985 of SPJY01002156.1, read as the reverse complement.
ATGGTGGTACAGGGAGATGGTGACGACCTCGGCAGCATGGTTTAGGTCAAATCCGGTGCCGGCACTGCTACGGGGTAGAAAATTAGGGCGCAATGTCCACAACGGCGGTGGCGTGCGATGATGAGCTCCGACGAGGACCTTGCTTCGGTATGCATCCACGATGGCGTCATGTCGGCGAGCAGAGACGGAGAGGAGGGGCGAGCGAGGACGAGAGAGAGACAGAGTAGCAGAGAGGGGATCGGGAGGTGGAGGAAGAAGGAGATGATAGGTGGGTCCCACCTATCAGTGGCTGGGCTGGCTTGGCTGGGCCGAGTAGGCTGTGGGGAGAAGGTGCTGGGCCTAGAGGAGGGAGAGGTAGATGAGCCGAAGGATGGTTTTTGGCTCGAATTCATTTTCTAATAATTGTATTTCTTTGTTTTACCTTCCCTTTCTTCCTCTTAACTCTAATTTTTGTTTTGCCAAAAATTTGTAAATCAAGGTGTAGGATGAGACCCCCACGCCGAGCCAGAGCAAGACGCGTGGCAGCTCGGCGTAGAGCGGGAGATCAGACCCATGCCGAGCCAGAGCAGGACGCATGGCAGCTCGGCGTAGAGCGGGCGATCAGACCCCCACGCCGAGCCAGAGCAGGACGTGTGGCGCCTCGCAGAGCCGGCGGGTCCTGGCCTCACTTGGAGGGCGTCCGCGCGAAGGGAGGATGAAGCTTCCCGGTTAAGGCCTCCTTAATGTTCATCTTATTAGCGGCATTAAATGCAAGGATTTCACGTGCGAGACCGAGAGAGATGATTGCCTGCGCTCTAGCCCTGTTGTTGACACGAAAAGTGAGATCTTCACGAACACACGTGCGGAAGCGTCAAGTTTGGACTTGCGTCGCAACCAAGGACCAAGCGTGCAAGGATTTAACCTGTAAATTGACAAGGAGTAAATTGTCAGCGACTTGGCCCTAATCGGTTTTAAAGAACAGCCGAATCAGGTTCTGTGAATCGGCTTTAAATAATCCGATTGTAATTCTATCGGCTTAATGCCCGATAGAGCAATAAATGTAAATAAGCTTTTAAAACATAAATTTCTTTATCTCTTTTTGGTATTTTTATAGGTGAATTTAGCAATAAATCTTCAGATCAATTTATTAGATTTAATCAAGGAATAGATTGAATAGATTGGTCAAGCCAAGACAGTATTCAGATCTAAATCTAGATGTAATCTGATGAACCGATTAGAAGGTTTAGAACTAATTTGGTTAAATACAATACTGATCGGTAAATAATCAAACATGCCAAATCCTAAGACAAACATATGCAAGATTGATTAAACGAGACAGTAACATATTTGATTTAGGAAAAGCACATAATGTAATCACCAATCGGCATTGCAAGATAAACACATAGTACAGATCGATTAAACGAGACAGTGTAACATGCGAGAACACATTAAAGATCGGTAAACCCAAGACTGTTTAACATGCTTTGTATACACGATATCAAGATGATGCAGCCATGCATACGAGAGAATCAATTATCCCATCGAGATAGCTCTACCTGCGAGTTGAAGCCTTTCGACGAGGTCGATCGGATTCGAAAAGTGGTTTTGTGTTTAGAATATGTCGTGTCTCTCTCACGAGACCTAGGAGCCTATTTATACTATTACAAAACCGAAACTGATTGAACCATTTTACCGCGTTGGGTAAGATATCTTCTGATCAGAGCGTAATCCTTCCGGAATCTTGTGACTATCGGCATTTCCAATATGCTCCTTTCGTTTGTCAATGGAGCCCATTTTCTGATTCAGCCCAGTAATTCCGATGCAATTAGCCACTTCGCAATATCCGATTTTCCTGCCAAATTTGGGTGTCAACACCTGTACACCGCACTATAGCAGTCATTCCCTCGTTGTGCGATGGTAGAGCAAAGTGGCATCTGTGCCAAACGCGTCCCATGTCCCATCTGGCCCGGCGATCGGAGGAAGCTAGCCATTAAAGATATTGACGTCAGCAGGGGCAAGTGGGGGGTGCCATGACCAGAGTGCCACCGATGGAATGTCTGTTTGTCTCTCTCTCACTCTCCTCTCTCCCTCTCCCTCTGACTGACTGTCCACCCCTTTCGCTATAAAAGGGAGCTAGGGCAGAGGGAGGAGGTTGGTTCCAAGTTCTTCCACACACACGCTATTGTACGAGCTCTCGAAAAGGTGCGTTTCAGACTCCAGAAATACCACCCTCGCAGGAGTAGGACTACTACCCTCGTAGGGGGTCGGAACCTATGTAAATCTGGTGTCTCCCTGCGAGCGTGAGATCGGGCGAGCGAGCGGCGAAAATTCCCCTGGCAGAACTACAAATCTCCCCACAAGACAAATCTGTCTGGTTTAGAACACCGACAGTGGCATGTCAGGTAGGGGGATAGTTGCTAGTTCGTCTTGTTGTCTAAGTGTTCAGTATCCTGGCAGATATCGTCCGCGTTTTCCCCAGCGACGAAGCAATGGAGGGCTCTCCATCAAGGCGAAAGGAGAAGGATGTGGCGGACCAGGCCGTTCTACTCCTCCTCGGGAGGGTGGCGACCCTCAGGGGAGGGTGGGAGCGAGCAGGGTGAGGTGGCGCTTGCCCTTGGAGCAGGCGACGACCGCCTAGAATCACTACGCAACGCGAGCCATGCCAGATCACCCTCCTCTATCGGTGGCAGAGCTTCCCCGATGGCTTCCTGGCTAAGGGACCTCGCCCAGCTTGTTGGCGTGGCCGCGGTGGGCGTGGAAGCTTCCGGTGGTTGGGGGTGTTGGCGATTCTTACGCTCTTAGAAATTAATCCGCAAGCAGACGGATATCGCTTGTAGTTTTCACCTAGGAGTATTCCAAGGTGTCGAATCCACAAGGAACGAGGGAGAAAGATAACTCTAATATCTATATTATTGAGCTACCTACCAGCTAGCTAAGGGGTAAATATGATACGATAAATAGACCGGTACACACACACACTAAGTAGAGTGCTACAATAATTAGGTAGACAGTTGCGAGGACAACGAGACGAGTTTAATAAGTTCGTAAATGTTGTGTGATTCAGTTTATGAGAGAGCTTGGGCAATAACGATCAGTGGTTCACTTAATATTCGTCGACGGAGCTCGGACACTCACTACCACCCGCTATCCTGAATTGAAATCCCAAATGGTTATGGTCGTTCCGATTTGGCTCTACTGGTCCAAAGCCGGACGCTGTGGGTTACGCACGAGATACTGAGTATCTACAGATGAATAATAGGGCTGTCACCACCTACCACCTACCACATATACGTGGGCTTGGGTGTAAACCGAGTTAGTCCTAGTCTCAGACACCACGTCTGCTACTATTTCTAATCAACCTTCCTCGGATCTTAGGAAGATGATCTAGGTTCAATACTTAGCTCTCTAAGTATACGAGTGAGAACCTAAACTGATTCCAGACGAATACAAGCTACCGGTAAGGCTAATCTACACAACTCATATAGTTGATATGCTCAATCTCAAATAAAGCTCAACACAATATAAAATGAATGAAGTAGTCTTACTGAATACTTTTGGTAAACAGGAAAGGATACAAGAGCGTTACCCAAATTCCCGAAGACACTTCCGGAACTCCGAGGCTTCAGCTCGACTCGACTCTAACTCCCAACTAATCTGCAGTTGGAGACCGGTAGCATTGGGTTCCTTTAGAATCCTATGCATTCTTGTGAAGCAATCCTTGTTTCCGGATCAAACCGACTTGCATGGATGGTTGGGATGGCCTCTAGATGTGTTGCTTGGTGTGTGGGGGAAGAAACGGAGGCAAATTGGCCAAAAGAAGGGACCGGCCGACCTGGCTTGGGTCGGCCGGCCCAAGGTTTGGGTCCGGTCTGGTCCGTCGTCTTCCGGAGCTCATTTCTTCCTCATCCGAGCTTCAAATATAGCAAATAATATATGCATTTCGATCGTCTCAACGAGCTCTTCATCATGGTGCTGTCCATTTTGTCATTTGATGACTTTTCAAAATATGTTTATTTTAAACTCCATCTTTCGTCCGATTTGCACACGGCCGATAAATCGTCTTTTCTTGTGCATGCCTGCAAAACATGAGACTACACCAAAACTCGTGGAACTCATTAATGTTAGCCTCAACGTAGTTTGAATTATTTTATTTTGTAGACATGTTGACGGTCAAAAGTATACAAAATATTACAAATAAGGACCGTCAACAGGGGGCGACCGTGTCGCGGTCGTATGTCTCTCGCTCGTCTTCCCCCTTCTGCAGGGACCGCTGAACGGAGAGCAGGAAGGGCAAGAAGAAGGTGATTGCGTCTACAGCAACTCCGGTTCCTCCCCCACCCCGTAAAGGCTGGGGGACCATCGGGACCTCAGGACACATCTGGAAGACCGCCGCCAGCAGAGCGGGGGCGACCTCCTCGACACACTTCAGCACCGTCGGCGGAGAGAGCAAGCCCGAGCGGTGCGCGAGGATCCGGAGGGCCATGGGTATAGTGACCGTGCAGACCTCGGCAGCCATGACGACGACTACTATAATGAAAATACCCCGTCTTCCGGTTCTTGGCGATCCTCAAGCCAAGAAGGAGGAGAGTGAGTTGAGTGTAGCCATGGATGCCTTCGTCGCAGGCTGCGGTCTTAACCCCGCTGCGCCATCTTTCCAGTCTATGGCCGTTTTGCCATAGGCATACACAGTCCCAACGGCGGCTGGCCTCCCGGCGGTGCCGGTTGATTTCGTCCAATCGCAGTGGCTTCATCCGCCGCCGTTGTGTACCAGCGTCGTCAACACATGGAATATCGAGCAACTGCGGAAGGTCTACCCCTAGGTGCTGTAAGTAAGAACAGTGTTTTGCCTGGCCGACTAGCAAAGAGTTCCTGTTCCCTAGCCGACCAGGGGCTGGGGCTGGTTGTAGTTCCCCTCTTTTGCAGTGCAAGTGTTTTCGTTTCAGTTCAAATCTGTTTTCTTTTGTTGTTTCCCTTGTTTTGTGCTCGCTGGGTAGTTTAGTCGCAAGTACCTTGGTCGATTGGCCCCTTGACAGTAAAGGTGATTACTTAGAACCGTGCCGAGCGAAGGGGGACGATTAGAAGTCGTATCTGGCATGGCGTTTCCGCTCGGCCTGGGCGCTATTCGCCACAGAGGGCGCCGGCGTCCTAGGATCGCTTCTAAAAAGTCTACGCCTTTGCCACGCGGGGTTAAGAGGAATCCAAAGAGACTGCGGGGATTTAAGTCCTAAACGACTTAAGGAAAGAGCACTTGCCCTGGCCAAAGCACTAAGTTCGCTCCTCTTCTAAAGTGGTGTTTTTGCATAACGTTTTGTGTCATCAGTCCGTCTTGCAGAAGAATAACAAGGATGGATCACGCTCTGCGTATCAAAGGCTAAGCACAGAGAAGCATGCACGGCAACGGATAAACAAACTTCAAGACTTAATAAACGAAGGGGTGTACAAGACTCATCACTCCGCGGGCGCAGCCTCCTCTGCCTGTTCGTCGGCGGAACCTTCGGGCACCACCGACATCAGCCCTGGCACGTGGTCGGTGGCCTCGGCGACGGGCGTCTCCACAGCGCAGAAGCTGCCCTGCACGCCAGCGCGGAAAACCGAGAGGTCGAAGGCAGCGTCACGACTAGCGTAGCAGGCCAGCACGTAGCGCGCCGCCCCGGCAGCGGCGGCGCGTCTGTCGCTCGCCGAGCGCTCCCTCAACAACTGCAGCAGGGCGAGGAGGGCGTCAGCGGCGCGGGTGACGCCGAAGGCATACTGCGCCGCTGTGGGCTCCTGCGGCTCGTCGAATGTAATGCCTAGCGGCACCAGGCTCTGGCTAAAGCTTCGGTAGGCCAGGCGCAGCATCTCAACAAGAGAGCCAAGCCAGCGGCGCAGCTCGTCCCATGTCGCCATAGCCTCTGCCGATGACGTCTGCGCAGCAGCGGTGGCGGCCTGGGCTTGGCTGGCTAGCTCCTTGTTCCTAGCGCACTCCCATGCAAGGTCGGCACGCGGCGCCTCCATCGACTGAAGGAGGCGGGCCTCGCGGCTCGCCTGTGCCGCAGAATAGGCGCGCAGTGCACCCTGGATCCCACCCAGGTCGGCGACGAGGGCGTCGAGGTTGGCGGCCCCAGTTGCAGGCGCGATGGGCCCTCTCGGTCGAGGCCGTCGGCGGGGGCGCGACGCGCGGGGCACTGGTGCCGAAGGAGGCGCCAACGTCGTCCCTGGGAGAGACAAGAAGGTACTTGGAAAAGGTACTCCAAAAACAAAACTTAAGTGCGGTTTCTTTTATGGCTTACCTAGCAGGTAGCCCCCCAAAGTGAAAAGCTGAGGGGGGGCAAAGCGAGTCCACGCGCCGGGGTCGGGCGCGGCGCAGCGGGGCATGACGTCGATGGGCCGCGGGCGATCGGGGCAGGCATTGAGGCGGCCGCCAGAGGTGAGGTGGCCGCCAATGCCGCCGAGGCGGAAGAAGCGTCGGGAGCCGCTGCCGTGGCGGCGCTGGGCACTGTCGGAGGCGGTGGCGTTCCCGTCGTGGCAGAGCTTGCCGCCGCGGTCCTGCTAGGGGAGCGCGGCGGCATCAGAAAAAGACCTCACGCGCGGTGGCGGGGGGTGAGCGAGACAATGGCGGCACCACAGAGCTGATCCGGGGCCTCTTGGGGTACGCTCCGCCGTCGGCATCGACCACCGGGCATTTCCCGCCGGCGCGGTTGACGTCCGAGAGCTGGTCTCGGATTTGGAGGGGGCCGAGCTCCCGCTGGATGGCCGGTCATGTGGCCTCCATGGGCGGGATCTCGTTCAGGAGTACAAGGCGATCCACCGATGCCCACTCGCACAGCAGGACGACGGCGACTGGCCGGTGGTGACCTATGGAGGATTGTGGGACTAGTCCCGCAACCCAGGTGAGGAGGAGGTTTTCCGACACCTCACCCGTGGCTGCAGAAGACAACAGTAAACAAATTGTGAGACCAGAGCAAGAAGAGAAAGCAAAGATGCAAATCGGAGTGAAGGATCGGGACACTTACAACCCGGGTAGATACGGGTGCAGTTGTTGACGCCCGTGTACATCCAGGCGCCGCGCTCCCTGTGGCGCAGCGGACAGAGCCGCCAGTGTCCGGGAAGTCCATCAGCACCTGGGTACCAGTGAGTTCAGCGCGGCGAAGTCCCTCGACGTAGGCGACCATGGTGCGCAGCCAAGGCACATCCTCCGGTGTCGTCTCCCACGTCTCAGCATTCGACACCGCCGCTGCCTCGGGAAGCGCCAAATCGTCCAGCCCGCTGTCGTCACCAACATAGAGCCAATACTGCATCCAATGTTTCCAGCTGCTCCTGGTGGCGATGTCGATGAAGGACCTAGAGGTGCCGGGGCAGGAACGGAAGTGGCAGCTCCCCACGGCACCTTCGCCTTGCTAGGTGCGCAAGACGAAGAAATGGTGGAAGAGCGGGAGGTTGGGCCTCACCCCCATGAACATCTCGCAGAGTTGAGTGAATATGGAGAGGATGACAATGGAGTTCGGGGGAAGGTGCAGCGCTTGGATCCCGTAGAATCCGAGCACCACAGTGAAGAACTTGTAGTATGGCGGGACTAAGCCCGCCATAAGCGCCCAGGAGAAGGAGAACTTGGAGTTTCGCGCCTCGAAGTGGGCCCAGGGGGATACTGTCGCTGCACTGCGCACCGGGGTACCCACGCCCAGGAAGAACAGGACGCGTGGCAGCTCGGTGTAGAGCGGGTGATCAGACCCCACGCCGTGCCAGAGCAGGACGCGTGGCAGCTCGGAGTAAAGCTAGCGATCAGACCCCCACGCCGAGCCAGAGCAGGATGCGTGGCAGCTCGGCGTAGAGCCGGCGATCAGACCCCCACGCCGAGCCAGAGCAGGACGCGTGGCAGCTCCGCGTAGAGCAGGTGATCAGACCCACGCCGAGCAAGAGGAGGACGCGTGGCAGCTCGGCGTAGAGCGGACGATCAGATCCCCACGCCTAGCCAGAGCAGGACGCGGGCAACTCGGCGTGGTGCGGGCGATCAGACCCCCTCGCCGAGCCAGAGCAGGACGTGTAGCGCCTCGCTAAGCCGGCAGGTCTCGGCCCCACTCGGAGGGTGTCCACGCGAAGGGAGGAGGAAGCTTCCCGGTTAAGGCCTCCTCAATGTTCATCGTATCAGCGGCATTAAATGCAAGGATTAAGGCGTGCGAGACCAAGAGAGATGATTGCCTGCGATGTAGCTCTGTATAGCGCACTGTAGCGGTCATTTCCTCACTGTGCGGTGGCAGAGCAAAGTGACGTCTATGCAAGCGCCTCCCATGTCCCATCTGTCCTGGCGATTGGAGGAATCCATTAAAGATATTGACATCAGCAGGGGCAAGTGGGGGTGCCATGACCAGAGTCCCACCGATGGAATGTCTCTCTCTCTCTCTCTGACCGACTGTCCGCCCCTTCCGATATAAAAGGGAGCTGGGGCAGAGGGAGGTGGAGGTAGGTTCCAAGTGCTTCCACACACACGCTGTTGTACGAGCTCTCGAAACGGAGCCTTTTTGACTCCAGAAATACCACCCTCGCAGGAGTAGGACTATTACCCGCATAGGGGGTCTGAACCTGCGTAAATCTGGTGTCTCCCTGCGAGCGTGAGATCGGGCAAGTGAGCGGCGAAAATTCCCCCTGACCGAACTACAAATCTCCCCACGAGACAAATCTGTCTGGTTTAGAACACCGACAACACCTCCCACAAGTAAGGCTCTCGATCGAGAAAGGCACTCTATATACACTCTTGTAATAAATGCACGGATGCCCAAGCAGACTCTCTCCTGCTCGGTAATCTCTCATGTTGTGGTATTTTCCCAACGAGAAGAAATTAGGTTGGATGTAGGGCTATTGTCCCGAAGATGGGAGGACTAAACTAGGATAAGAAATAACTATGTTGTTTCCGCTTTGTTCGTCAAAGATTGTCTCAAGTTTCCCTGGCCTACGAACACCCTAGTACGTTGCGAAAGAAGGTTGTTGATCCCCATTTTAACAAGTAAGTTTCGCTCATGCGAAGTCCTGTTACCAATTACCGACAGACATATATGTGAATCGCCAAAGTATTTACATGTTTATTATCTCACGACTTGTGTAGCTAAATTTGTTCATTTATTATAAATTATTGCTTTTTTGTAACCTATGCAAGCATCACAGCCATAGCTGTTAGTATTGTTGATTTTGTTACTGATGACAAAGCAAAAGTGATCATTGTCCATAAGGGTGTCCTTGGTTTTCTCGAAACCTAGTGATGGTTACGACATAAAAAAAAGTCGGGCTCGTGTGAAAGCGAACTCATGACCCGGTTGTGGAGAGGGGTCATGTGAGTATCATTAGTGTTGGTGTGTTCTCATTTTTTTAGTTCTCTTAGGGGGGGACCCAGAGTGCAGGTGATCGCGTCGACTTTGAGTTTTGGTGACACACACTAGTCTCTTCTCCCTCTTTATAAGCCTTAGGGTAGCTCTAGGTACGTTTGGAGAGAGTCTATTGAGTTGTCATAGGGTTGAGATTGATTTGGTTTTGGGCATTTTTTTGTGTTTTGTGCCTCATCAGATTGTCAAGTGAGGGTGTTTTCGTTCTGACTTTATGTGTGTTTTGTTTTGTGTTACAGCGGACTATGTCCGATGAATCTCGTAGCATGTGCACCTTCAGCGGATTAGATTTTTATGAGGTGTCCGGGCACTTCGTACTAGTATGGATGTGCATACATCGGACTAGTGTTTGGTGGAGTCTTTTGTGTGGGAAGGGTTCAACGGTCTGCGTTCGGTCATGATCAAACCCTTGAGGTTTTGCCTGATAAGACTGAGTCCGTTGGGATCAGAATCTGATTGAGTTTGGTAGACCATGAATGACAAGTTTTTGGGAGTATTTAAAATTTAATCCTTAAAATTCTAATTTTAAAATTTTAAATCCCTAGAATTATATTTTCATTAATTTTTTAATTTTGATATTACAGAATCATTTTTTCAGTTTAAAATTTATAGAATTTCAAAATTGTGAATTTTGAATTAAAAAATCAAAGTTGTTGTTTTTGTTAAACATTTCGAAGTAGATTTCATCTCGTCCATAAATTTATTGCACATGTGGCTAGCCATACCAACGTTTTGTAGCTACGTGGCGTCCGTCTCGTCCTAGAACATAGATAGCTACATCAGCGTTTGTTGGTTGCCCTAACGGTTTAGGGCAACAATGTAAGTAGCGACAAGTTCTAAGGATCGAGAGAGTAAAATACAAGTTCAGGAATAAGTGAAAAACACTGTCAGTGGGCACTACTACGTGTATGTGTTCACTACTAGTACCAAAGGGTCATTTCTACCGATTTTGGAACAATTCTTCCGTATATGGGTGTGATGCCCTTGGGTATCACTACCGGCTCAGCCAACAAGTAGTGATATGCTCCTCTTCCCTATACAGTAGCACGACACAATTATCATATGCACATAGCTAGATCAATCACAATTAAAACATAGATTAACCTCAATTAACCGATAAATATCAAAACTTCATTAACAACTTTATTATAGATATAACTACAACTTCATTCACAAAAGTCTAACATCATTTACAATTAATTATTTCATGTTTTGTTTTTTCTGTGCATCGCTCTTGGTACCCATAGATGAATCTATCACTTCACCAGTCCTTATTGAAGGGCACGATCTCTTTACTTGTTTGTGAGATTCGCCTTTTGTATTTATTACATTATAAAAAAGGACACCAACAAGTTCTTCTTGCATTGCTTTGACTTGGTGCGATGAGAGTGTGGAATCTTTCTCCAAATTGTGGAGTTGTCATTATTTAGGTGAATTAATCAATCCTTAAATTTGTACAAGATGTAAGGAGTAAGCCTGATTAAGTATTAATTATATTTACTTATCCTAGAGTTACCTTTCAGTATGTTACCTTCTCTAGTGTAGGTGTGCATAAACTAACATACATAGAAGCCACATACATTGTTGCCCGACTCCAGACCCAGGCACTGTGGTGAACAAATTTAGAAAGCTTGAAATGGATGGAGAGCTAAAAAGCTAGCATTATTCTATACGTACATGAAAGTTATGTAATTATAAGCTCCTCTTTGAATTCACCATGGGTTAGTGAACAGAACAGTGCAAATGCACTACACCTGATTATGAATTGTAATAATTAGAATTCGACTCGACCGAGGTAAATAGAACTAGAACAAGAATGAAAAGAACAAAAATACCAGTGGAGTGAGTCTATAATGTTTTGGTAGCTTTCTACCGGTCTCCTTTGTGGGTCCATCACCATGATCTTTCTACAATCTAGGTAGATAACAGGAAGGATCAAGTGAAACCTATACATATGTTAGCGTAGCTAATTAGTACTAACATCATGTTACAAACAATACAAAAACACACTTTACGTTGTAGGGTAGAAGTATATATGTCTTAAAGTTTTGGTCGATTAGAGCATTTAATACATTGGTCTCTGTTTCTCCCGGTTTATTTACTGCATCATGTTCGTTGACAACTCATGGGTTGATGAAGTCTTTATTGTAAATAGACTCTTTTCTGCATCTTTGTATCAAAGATGATACATACAAAGAGATTAGTTGGGACTACAATTTAATAGTACAAGGGCTGCATGGTGAATTTAAAAATAGCACTTACAGAGTCAAGGAACTCAACATAGCCACATCATGGGCGTCTTCCTAGTACAGTTCGTCCCTATGGTTAAAAATCATGCTGTCTGAAATGGACGATGAACATATTACTTTGCCATTTTGGGTCTCTGTCATGTTCCGGTCATGGAATTACTACATCGCTGGCCATCTAATTTGTCCACCCGCATTCCCACTTTTCCCCCACCGAACCATAGAAATTGAACGGTCGCCTTGAAAAAAAAGAAGTGATCTAAGAACCCTCGGTAAAATAGCCATAACGTTTTACTACGAGCTTTGTTTTGGCTCCACAACAACTCGTTGGAAAGCTCCCGAAAAGATACATCTGAAGCAAACCTACTTTTTCAATTTTGGCAAATCCAAAATCGCCAAAACCCATCCTGAAGACCGAGTATCGGGTCCTGGAAGTTTATGTATGCTTTTTAAAGGACACATCATAATATATATTGGCCACCCCTAGCTCCAATTTGAGGGGAGATGTAAAGGATCCACTGTGCTGCTGAAGCGAGATAATTTATTAGAAAAAATGAAAATAAAAAACAGTGAAGAGGCAGTGCACCGAAAAGAGCCACGCAATCTAAAAAAAGAGATTCGCAAAGGAGTTTATTGTGCTATGTGTTCAATACAAGTGTGCATTATCTTCCATTTTTGCCCTTTGTAACACCCATCCTTCCAAGCTTGACCTATATCTGAGTCTAGACTAGTCAAACAATTGTATACTTCGGACTAATTTTCAACTTTGCATTATATAGAACAATTGTTTATCCATTGAGTTTGGTGGTTTGTTTTAAGAACTTTGTTGAAGCTCAGCCGATTCACTACCACCAGCTATCAGTTAAGAACACCGAATGGTTATGACCACCCCCGATTGGGCCCTAGTAGTCCAGTTCCTAACGGAGTGGATTACGTGTGAGATAAATCTCGGATGGATAGGACCGTCACCACCTACCACCGAGCACAAAATACGTTGGAATGGGTGTAAACCAAGTCAGTGATAGTCTCAGACACCACGCCTGCTACTAAATCCAATCACTCCTCCCCGGATCCTAGGTAGGTGATACAAGTCCAATACTTAGGCTATTCTTAGTATATGAGAATGAACCCAGACTCGGAACTAGATGAACTTAATCAACCGCTCTAATAATTCACACTTCCCACTTAATGTGAATATGCTCAGCTCAGATAATGAAAGACACTTATAATATAAAAGCAAAGTCTTACAAAATGGAAAAAGATACAAGAGTTATTACCCGAATTCCTGAAGACGATTCTAAAACTCCGAGCTTCGGCGCGACTGAAATCTAACTCCGAAACTAACTAATCTAACAAGTGAAGAGTGGCTCCAAATGAATTGGAAGTGTTGTAGTGTGTTGTGTGTGTTACAAGTGAGGTGAGGGGGTCCTTTTATAGCCATCCGCAGCTAATGAGGAGCTTCCATGCCATGGGACAATTGTCACCTCCACATCAGCCCAAGGGGAATCTGCGAGGGGATCCAAGGGGGTCGACCGACACACCTTCGGTTGATCCAAGCCCTTGTTTTCACCTAGGTTGTTTCCTTGATGGTGTAGATTAACTCCTCACATCGGTTGGTGAAACTGACTTCCTTGTGAGCCAAATGATCTATGTGGGAAGGAACCGCAGCCATTCGATCAAACCGACGTGCATGGACGCTTGGGTTTACTCCTTGGTTGGTTTCTTGGCGCTTGGGTTTGAAACAGAGCTGCAATGGGCAAAAAGCTGGCCGGGCAACCTAGGGTGGGTCGGTCGACTGACCTAGTTGCCCGGTTCATCTCCATTTGCCCACTTCATTCTTGAGGACAAAAACTCACCAAAACTTGTGGAAATTTGTTAGTTTAAATAAAATACATGTATAAACATTGATTTTTCCCCAAATAACTGGATAGTTGGCATATCTCGTCATATGAAATTGAACTTTAACGACTACCAACATAAGCCAAGATCTATTCGACATCTTGGATGTTGAGATTGTGGCAGAACGAGGGCTCTCTGGCCCCATAATTTAAAAGTAAGAATGAGTTAGGAAGCTTCTTGTCCATCTTCAACACTGGCTTTGGAAAGTTGCATGGGGCCATAAGTGATGTCGTTGCCAGCAAGCTTTGGCTGCCTCGAGCTCGTTCTCCTTGATTGGGGCCAAGATTTTAGGCATGGTTGGTGCAGGCTTGCATCCTTATTACTCTTCATGCGATCCATATATGACGAGCTAGGCGGCTAGAGGGGGTTGAATAGAAGCCACAAATTTTTGATGCTACTATTTTCACCAAAACCTGAACAACTTGACAAATATATGTACCCATAGCATACATGACTAAGAGTCATGGAATATGTGGGAATTTTTTGCATTCACAATCCTGGTTGTCAAGTGTCCAAAAGAGAGCAATCAATTCAAAACTTGTTTTAGGAAATAAGATCAAGCCAAATGATCAAAGTGACTTTCACAAAAGCAAAAAGCATATTTGTTCTCACTTGGAGGAGATGGATGGTGGCATTCTGGTGCTCTTCAATTTTTGAGAATTTTTGTCCCTATTACATAATTAGCCATAAGCAAGTCAGCCGAAAATCTTCTCAAAACTCTCTGTAGAAAAAAATATGAAAACTCAAACAAAACAAGCTGCTTTCTGAAAAGCAAAAACAGATTCTCTAGAGTTTGTTTTTACTTGAAGAGATGGATGATGGCTTTTTTTGCTCTTAGGTTTTTGGAAATTTTTGTCCCTATGTAACAATGAGTTGTAAAGCACCATGCGAAAAATCTCCACGACACTCCTTCCACAGAAAATATGAAAAAGTCAAACACCATAAGTTGTCAAGAACTTTGAGCAGAAAGTTTAGGGCTCGGTTTTCACCTCATAGCTCCCAAATGGAGAAACCAGTGGACTCATATTTTTACCGCAGATGGGTATGTGCGTCACACATCTGTTCCAACTGGAATTATCTCAAAATGACTTTTCTAGATTTGTCTAAAAATCTTTTACTGACAGCTGCTGTAAGATCAAGCCTCCCTTGGGCTTAATATTTTGGTAATTGATGTCAACTGGGCCTTGACGGATCGCATCAAGGCTAAGGATGTTATTTGCTAGTTCTTCTATTTTTCTTGTGTGCGTGTCTGCTTCTGGCCCATCTGGCCCATTGATGTCTGCAAGATTATCTCTCTGGTTGTAGGTCCCACTGAGCACAAGTTCCGTTTCACCTGAGTGAGTTCGAGCGGGTTCTAGAGATGCCAGGTGTCCAGGGTTCGAGAGAGTTCGGGGGAGTACAGCTGTCCAGGGTTTTCGTAGCCGCCAAGTTCAAAGCCAGATATTTTTCTTTTAGGCGCGAAACCTCCCGCCGATTCCACAAATCGACAAGATAGGCCAACAACCCTAGGTGTGACGTCGGGCGAAGTTGGTATAGCCAAAACTCAAGTGGGGGAAAAATTTCAGCCCCACCGAACGGCGTCCGATCGCAATCGGACGGAGTCCGATGAGCCCAAGCCAAATTTGGCTAAGTCCCGAAAAACACACTCACTGTCGGACGGCGTCCGACGGTCTTCGGACAGCGTCCGACAGCAGCAGTTTCCAACGATCCAACTCGAAAATG